>JBBCBC010000006.1:13381000-13765291 GCA_037126765.1 Stenogyne calaminthoides
AAGGAATGATGTTTGGACACTAGTTCTAAGACCTGGTAACTCTAATGTTATTGGAACCAAGTGGATTTTTAAAAACAAAACTGATGAGTCTAGAAACATAGTAAGGAATAAGGCTAGATTGGTTGCCCAAGGATACACTCAAGTTGAGGGTATTGATTTTGATGAAACATTTGCACCTGTAGCTAGGATTGAATCTATTAGATTGTTATTGGTTATTGCATGTTTTATCAATATCAAATTGCATCAAATGGATGTAAAGGCTGCATTTTTTAATGGTATCTTAAATGAAGAAGCTTATGTTGAACAGCTCTTAGGATTTGAAGATCCTCACTATCCTGATCATGTTTATAAGTTTAAGAAAGTATTGTATGACTTGAAACAAGCTCCTAGAGCTTGGTATGGCAGATTGACTGACTTTCTTTTGCAGTTTGGTTTTGTTAGAGGAGAAGCAGACATGACTTTATTTATTAAACAGGTTGACGGAGGATTGATGATTGCACAGATATATGTTGATGACATAGTATTTGGAGCAACATCAGACAAGATGCTGAATGAATTTGTTGAGGCAATGTCATCTACATTTGAGATGAGCAAGGTTGGAGACTTGAATTACTTTTTAGGTCTGCAGATCAAGCAAAAAGATGATGGAATCTTCATTTGCCAAAGCAAATATGCAAAGAACCTGGTTAAGAGATTTGGTCTTGAGAACTCAAAGCATATGAAAACACTTATGGGATCAACTCAGAAGTTGAACAAAGACAGTGCTGGTCAAGATGTTGATCACAAACTGTACAGATCCATGATAGGTAGTCTTCTTTATCTTACCTCTAGTAGACCTGACATTATGTATAGTGTTTGTGTTTGTGCTAGGTACCAAGCTAATCCAGAGGAATCCCACATGAATGCTGTGAAGAGGATTATCAGATATGTTGCTGGAACAACAGATCTTGGTATATGGTATACAAAGGACACAAGCAGTGTATTGACTGGATATAGTGATGTTGATTGGGCTGGAGACATTGACGATAGGAAAATCACAAGTGGTGGTTGCTTTTACATGGGTAACAATTTGATTTCCTGGCATAGTAAGAAACAAAATTGTGTTTCACAATCTACTGCATAATCTGAATATATTGTTGCTGGTAGTTGTTGTACACAACTTTTGTGGTTGAAAAAGATGTTTGATGACTATGGACTTGAGAATGATATTCTGACTGTGTTTTGTGATAATACCAGTGCTATTAACATTTCTAAAAACCCAGTACAATATTCTCTTACCAAGCACATGAGTATAAGACATCATTTCATAAGAGACCTTGTAGAAAAGGAAATTGTGAAGTTAGAGTATGTTCCCACTGATAATCAACTTGCTGATAGTTTTACTAAAGCCCTTGATCATGAGAGGTTTTCCTTTCTGAGAAAATCTCTTGGTTTGTGTACTATCTGAGTTCTGTAGGGTGGATGTTGCAACAAATGTGTTAACATTTGAAGCAACATCATGTTTGATTTTTGTAGCACTTGGTTGATTTGATCGATTCTCACTGATTAAATGATATTTTGGGTAAAATTCTTAATGAGTCAAAACTTTGTGATTTTCTGGACACACACTTCTTAAATGCACAAAAGAAAAGAAAAGATACACACATTGGATGTAATCTCTCACTGAGTAACTATGGAGCACGGAGTTCGCTACTACGATGTCTGCTTTTCAAAAGGTGATTGATATAACATCAGTTTGCTCATAATCTACTGAGTAACTATGGGTCACGGAGTTCGCTACTACGATGTTCTCTTTTCAAAAGGTGGATCAATATGAGTTAAGTGTATAAATGAAAAGATGAAAAGTGCAACATTGGCTGTGTAAAACAGGCAAATGAATGTTGAAGTGTGTGTGCAACATTGATTTAATTGATTTTTACTTAGATAATTATTTAATGGTGACTATTTGATTAAATTTATTATTTAATAAAAAATTGGACGCACTTTATTTAATTTCAGAATGTACATTGTGTTTGTTTTTAATTTTCAGGCATTTTATTTTGTAAAAATTGGCAGAAATCGTGTGGTTTGGATATTGGAAGTAGTGGGAGTGGTGGTTTCATCACATTGCACCCCATGATCTCCATTTCTAGAAATTTCATTTTTGTTGGATCATGGCTTGTAACTTGCAGATTTCGGTTTCTATTTAAAGATCGAATGGGTGTTTGTCTTGTATACTGAAAACTTGTTTTGAGTTTAAGCGTACGAAAGTTTGAAGAAATTGAGGTATTACTGGTTTTGTCATAAAGTATTAGTTGGAATTGATTTTTTAATTCTATTTTGTCACTAACACTTTTGATATATATATCACAATGGCTGGAAATCAGGACACTTCACAAAACGCGCCTTCAAACCCTTCCTCTGAAAACCTTGAAATCGTAAACCCGCTACACCTTCTTGCATCAATGGAGACTTCGATCAACTCACCAAATGCCACACCTACTGCTGAATCATCCAATCCAACACTCCAGAATCCGCAGAATCCTGAACCAATTTCGGTTGCATTCTCTGAAACTGAACATCCACTGAATGTGAGTGAGGCGATCATTTCGCTTCAACGCTCTGAAACTCCCATGACGATCACGTTTGGTGAATTCGAGGTAAACATTCTACCATTCTCAAATGCTTCATCATCGAACCCTCCTCGTGGTGTTTTCCAAGATGATTTCACTGTTGGGGCCGTAAATTCAAAACTTGTTGCTGAAAATATTGAGCCCGCGTAACCCAATGCTCAAGCTGATGTTGAGATAGAAGATACTTCCATGGGGGAGCCCGTTGAGAAGGCTAAGGCTGACATTGTTGCTGCTGGTCCTTCCTCCAAGAAGCCGGAGAGGAAGAGAAGCCCTATGAAACCAAGAAGATGGTCAAACCGCTACAAACCCAGGGTTGACTACTTTGAGACAAAGAGGGGTAAGATTTATGATTTGGGTCAAGCCTCAAGGCCAATTGCTGTGTCTGATTCATCTGAATCTGAAAAGAGTTTGAAAGAGGCTGAGGAAAGTGAGAAATCTGCTGAGGAAATTGAGCACTCTGTTGAGAAGAGTGAGAAGTTTGCTGAGGAGAGTGAAAAATCTGTTGATGAGGAGAGTGAGAAATCAATTGCTGAAGAAACTGAACCAAGTGAAGCATCTGAGCCTGATGCTGCTGATGATGATATTGGAACTGTTAATGCTCATGCTGATTCAGAGAGTTCTGATGAAATCATTCCTCTTGCTGAATTGTTGGCTAGGAATGAGAGAAGAACAAAATTCAGAAATGATCCTGAAGCTGCTACGAATGCTAGAACTGAGTTGAGAACAAAGACAAGGCATGAACCTGTTGCTGACTCTGATGTTGATGAAGATGTTGAGCAAGGTGCTATAACACCATCAGGAGAACCAAATGACTCTGATGACCCTGATGAATCAGACTCAAGTAGTTCAGGTAACACATCTTCTGAACCTGATGATGATGAGGATAGTGATGATGAGTATCATGGTTTTGCTAGTTCTAAGTTTGCTATTATGAGAAGGAGACTTTTATTGTCTGAAAGAAAGATAAGAGTTTATGAATTTGATAGGCAAAATCTGATTCAATTCTTTGAGAAAATGGATCTTTTGCATGCTGTACAGTTTGCTTCACCTTTCTTTGACACTTGGGTATATGAATTTTACTGCAATTTGAGGAAAGGAACTGGTAGAAGAAACTCTAGGAGATATGGAAATGTGAGGTTTAGAGGTCATAATGTAGGTTTTAATCCTGGTGTGATAAATGCTTTCTTGAGAACACCTGATGTAGATGAAGAAGTTGTCCCTCCTTTGAATGAAATTGTGACTGCTATTACTAGTGGAATGGTTAGGAGATGGACAACAAAGGTGTTGTCATCCAAGTTGACAAGTCTGTTTTCAGTTGTTCACAAATTTGTTGTGTACAACTGGTTGCCAACTACCAATACTACCAAGATCACTAAAGCTCAAGCTATCCTGATGTATAGGATAATAGTCATGAATAATTTCAATCTGGGAAGAACAATTTTTGATCATGCTATGAAGTGTGCAGGTGGTAAGAAAAGTGTTTTACCATATCCATGTATGATCTTTGCTCTGCTGGACAATTTGGATATTACAAAGGAACTTGTTGAAAGTCTTGGTGGGATGATACCTGATTTAGGAATCTCCAAGTTTCTGTTGAGAGGAAACAGGATTAGGGACTTACCATACAGGAGGCCTAATGCAGAGGGAGATGAAGTTGAACCTGAGGTTGTTGAACCTGTTGTTCAAAATCCGGATGTTGCACCAAATGCTGGCAACAATGATGGTGACACTGACTTGAGAAATTCTCCAATTCAGTCTGTTACTATTCACAGGGATTTCATACTTCAGCAAATTGAGAATTTACAGGATCAGATTGTTGAGCTGAATGTCATGAAAAGCTTCTGGGAGAGGTTGTTTTCTGCTCCACCAGGGGGAGTAGCACTTGATGCACCTGAAGTTCCTACTGCTGAAGTTGTTCCTGATGTTGTTGAGGCTGTTGTGCATGAAGAAGATGAGCCAGATCCTCCGGTTGAACAAACTGCTGACCAAGGTGATGATGATGAAGAGGCTGACATTGATGATATCATAGAGGAAATCTATGGTGATCTCCCATGATGGTTGAATGGGGGAGTTTGATTTGAGATCATGAAGACAGGGGGAGTTAAGAACAAGTTGAGGGGGAGCGTGCAGGACTTGATGATGCTACGCAGCTGATTGTTTCAGTTTGATCACCTCCAACTCTCTTTGTTTGTCCTTCTTTATTCATATGATCTTATTTTTTGTTTTTGTAATTTATTTACTAAACTCTGTTCATTTGATTATGTAATTATTGAACAATAGTTGGTAGGTTTTGCTTGCTTTTGAATATTAGTATTGATGTCCTGATATTCTGTTTATTTGTGAGTATTATGACTTGCTCTGATATTCTGTTTATGTTTGAGTATTGAGGATTAGTTTACTCTGATTGTCATATTCAGTTTTAGGTTAAGATTTTGTATCTTTGCTTTGATATCCTTGTTTTCATTGCTTTGACAATCTTATCTTGTGTTTTGGAAAAGAGGAGTTTGTGTAGATTGTTCAGAATGGTCTGTTAACTTTCTGTCTTACAGCTCTACTTTATTTCCTTGATGATTTGTGGAAATATGTTCATGTAATATATGTTATACTTTGTCTGCAGGCTTAAGGATTGATACACAGTGTACTTGTATCATTTTCCTTACTCTGAGATGTTCTTACATCTTGCTCTGAAGAGTTTCATTGTAACGTACATAAGCTCTGATTTTCTTCATATGCTCTGATAGGTCACATGCTCTGATTTGTTACACATAATGCTCTGATAAGGTTTCTACAGATTGAAGTTTCTCAAACAAATGAAATTGTTTGATGATGTTTTTTTTCGATTCTTGATAGCTACAGAATGGTTTGACACTTAGTAGTGTAGCTGATATGATTATGAGCTCTATCATGCACAGTACCTATTATATTTGGTATTTCAGCAGAAAGATCGAATGGGGGAGATTGTGTTGGGATTATACTGGAAAGTATGCTTTTACTTTGTATAATCAAAACTGAATTTCGGACTTATTTACTGAAATAAATAGTTTATCACTAATGCTTTAAATATCATCGAATGTTACATATATTTACTGCATAACTGTTCAATAAATAGTACGTGTTACATTGTAGTTAATTTAGTGATACCAGATCACAGAAGATTAAATTAACAGTCCCTTATAACCAAAAGTATACCATTCACGACCTAGATGGAAATGAACAATCCATCGTGAAAGGTTGAAGTGTAAGGCTCAGATTGGCTTGTCTTGACCAAGAGATTACACTAGTGCATGACTGATGCACTGAATAGGACCTACATGAGGATAAATTCTTCAGAACTGAACAAGGAAGAATTAGACCTCAGTGGTTCATTATTTCTTAATCTTCGTCCCTTAAATAGGATCACGTGTGGTTGGTAACTATTGCTTTGACTTATCACGGGTAGAGAATCAACGAGATTCAATACTTTATATCTTGGGCAATATTATTGGTCACATGCGATTGCTAAGATTTAATACGGAGAATCGTGTGCAAGTACGCTTGTTCAATTTGCCCCCTTGGGAGGTTTATAAGATTTATCATACCAAATCTTGCAAGTGGAACTAGTTTCCGGTATGGATAATAATGTTGAACCGTTCCTTAACCAAGGACAAAAGATATTAATTAATGGAAAACTATTTCAGTGGCTTGAATTAATTAATGGGCTAGATAATCTTAAACACGGAAAATAATAATCGGGAGCCACATTGACTGTAATATGGGTTAAGATGGATAGTGCAATATTAATTATGTAGTGGGATTAATTAATATTTATGGGCTTGAATAATATTGTGGCTCAATATTGATAATTCAATATCCATTGGAAGGTCCAATCTTAATTCTCCTAAAGGCCCCCCAAGTAGCCCAACATAAAGTCCAATAACTGAAAAGGGTGTTTAAAAATAAAATAAATTTTGTTGCCTATTTTTCCATGTTTTTTTTCGAAAAATATGAATAAAAAGGGGAGAAAGATTTTCTTTGAATTTTGTTGTGGAATGAAGATATGTATTCTTGGAATACAAGATTATCTCATTAAATTCAAGAAATCTCCCACTTGGTTATTCATATAGATGTTTTTCGAAAATTTTGAAATATAAAGGGCAAGAAAGATTTTCTTGATTTTCTTGAAAAGATATTATGGAAGATATGTATTTCTTGGAATACAAGTATATCTCATAAATTCAAGAATATCCAAATCTTGGAATCTTGATCCTTAAATTTCGAAAATTCCATAACAAGATGAGGTGGAATTTTTTGTGGAATATTTTAATTATGGAGAAAAGAATATATGAGATATATTCAAGATTTCTTGGAGATCAAGAAAAGATTTTCCCACATTGTTTTTTCCCCAAATTTTCGACCACCACCCCATCTATAAATAGGGGATGATTCTTTCATTCCCAAGTACAATTCCATGTGCTGGAAAAATTAGTAAATCCACAAAGGTGGTGCAATATTTTTTTATTTTCCCTTTTGTTAATTGTTCGTGAGCATCCTTCCACCGAATTGTCGAGCAAGGACTAGGGAATACTTGGGAAGGCTTTTCGGTGTGTTTAATCGATGAGACCATTGCCACTCCAAGAGGTTAGTTCACGTAAACCCGTAGCAATTCCGCATGCGTAGGATTTATGCGAACTGTTTATATGCATGATTTGTTGTTGAATTATTATTAGAATTAATATAGGATTAATTCATGCTAGTAATAATTGTTAGAATTAAATTTGTATTTAAATATTCATCCCGAATAGATCCGTGCAAATAATTCCCTAACAACTGGTATCAGAGCCTCGGTTTCGGGCTCTGAATTTTAAATTATAATTTAATTCATTTTCATTAAATTTGAAATTGGATAGTAGAATTGCTAGATCTTTTTTGCAGGTATCCAATTGTCATGGAATTTAATGTGTTTATTTATGCATGCAAATAAATTGTGGTTTTTAATTCGATTCGTTCGAATTCGTTTTGCCTCGTGAGAAAATTTACGAGTAGATTAGGATTTGTTTGATTTGATCAATGTAATAGACTAGTCTAGATCTAGGTTTATTTATTTTTTGTAAATAAATTATAACCGGATCGGAAACGGAGGCGCGGATGAAGAATTAAAGGATAGATCAAGAACCGTACGCGGATGACGCCAAGATCGCGCTTAAACTTGCTAAGGGAGGCACGCGCGACGACGGGACGCCGCTTACGCGGATGGGCACGACGTTACGCTGCCGGGCGGATCGGCTTCGACGCTGCTGGCGCGGACGGGCGACATCGCGACCGCTACAGCACGGGAGTGCGCGACCATGCGCTGGCAGCCGAGGCGACGGGCGAAAGCGATGGCGAAAAGATGGGACGGGACGCGCACTACCAAGATCCGCGGGCGAGGCGAGGCCGGGCGAGCTGCATACGGACGCGCTGCGGATACGCTGCGGTCACGCCGCCGAAGCCGCCGCCGAGGCGCGGCGAGGCCGCCGAGGCCGACACTGCGGGGCCGCCGGATGCGGGCGCAGCATCCCGCCGCGAAGCTACTTAGCGTACATGCTTTCGAGATGGAGTTCTTTTCGAGACGACGAAAGGGGAGAAATTCAAGACGGCGTTTCTTCAAAATCAAGCCAAGAAAAATCAAACCATGACAATTGGATAATTTGTGTCCAATATGTTTATTTTTCCGCTTTGCTTGATTTATTGTTGTGATTTCTTGTGCTTTATTTAATTTGTTTAAATGTGTTTGCATGAGAATTGCCAAATGAAAAATCTCACCTTCAAAAAATTACTAAGTATGTTTAAATAATTAATTGACAATTTTATTCCGAATAATAAAATTGAATTAATTTTGACCTCCATGATTTATTTATTTGTGAATTCTTTTGGAGAAATTCCCCCCCACGGGATGGTCAAAAGATAGCTTTCACATGAATAAATTCCAGATGGATGATTGTGGATTATTACTAGTGGCGACGATGATCCTCCCCACGAGACTCGTTCAAAGTGAATTAATAATTCTGTATTTAATCATGGTTATTACTTAGGTATAAAATTGATATGCATATACTTCCCCGAAGTCCCTGTCAATTTTATATTGGTCAAGTGGGAGCCAACTATTAATCTGGATATTAAAGGTTTGTAACTGTTCTTGTTTATAACCTGCTTGAATGTGTTTAAATAATGACCCACCCCACGTGGCTTATTTAAATTGTTTTGAGATGTTGGCTGATGCATGTTCATATTTTTTTTTTGAGATTTTAATATGAAACATGTGATCGAATTTTGTGATATATTTATGCTTATGCATATTATTATTTATTTCAGTTCAGCATGTCGTAACTTTTTAATCCACTGCTATTATACTTAAAGTCAATAGAATAAGTATGGAAACTATATTGATTGGAAACGAAAAAATTATAATTGTCCTAACTGCACAAAAGCACAAATGGATTCTTCACACACCAAAATCAGATGAGCCAACTGACTAGTTAAAAATGCGAGACTCGTCAGATCACCTTGCGAGAGATATCATCGCTGAAATTGGTGGAGGGCAAACCCGTAAGGGATTACGTCCTCAAAATTGATGGCCCATCTGAACAAACTTGAAGATCTGAGTACAGATTATAATCTGGAGACTCAGATGAATTTGGTACTTCACTCTCTGCCCAAAAGTTTCTGAGCAATTTTGCCTCGCTAGCTGATTTGTTGCAAGCTTTGGTCTCGGCAGAGATGTTGATAGGGCACCAAACTCAAGCTTTGACGGCAAGTGGTCCGTCTTCATCTTCTAGGCCAAGGGATGGCAAGAAGAAGAAGGTGACCAAAGGCCATAAGCAATCAGACTCAACTGTTGCCAAGGGCAATGATAAAATGACGAATGCTGGTGGTGTCAAGGAAAATCCAAAGAGGAAGTGCTTAAGTTGCGGTGAAAGAGGACAATGGAGGTTTTCCTGTTCCAACCCCAAAAGGGCCAGAAAGAAAGGTAACTCTCACACACTAATTGTTGAAACGTATACTTCTCATTCGTGGGTAGTTGATACGGGATCCACTAATCATGTTTGCTTCACGGGTTCAAACTGATCCGACAACTTAGTGGCAGAGAGATCCTCATCACACTGGGCGATGCTACGAGAGTGGCAACTGAAGCAGTGGGAGAAGTGCACCTGTCTTTTGAAGACAGAGTTCTAATTTTAAGAGATGTTCTTTATGTTCCCAGTTTTAGAAAGAATTCACTTTCAGTTTCTAAAACTCTGTTAATGGATACTTAGTTTCTTCTAATAAGAATGACATCATTTCTTGAAATGATGAGTGTATCTGTTACGGGACATTGATGGAAAATCTTTATACAATTAATTGTGCACACCACTCACGAAATGCATCCTATAACACATCAATTGTTTCCGATAAAAGAAAAAATGTGAACGAGACACTTCTATGTCATCTAAGATTGGGACATATTAATCCAAAGAGGATCCAAAGGTTGGTAGAAGACGGTTCACTGGAGACTCTCCAAGTTGAACCAATTCCAACCTGCGAATCATGTTTGGAGGGCAAAACGACCAAGAGGGCATTCGGAGCCAAGGGGAATAGAGCCAAAGAAGTGTTAGAAATCGTTCACACAGACGTATGTGGTCCAATGTCAACCAAAGCAAGGGGAGGTTATGAGTATTTCGTCACTTTTATTGATGACTACTCAAGGTACGATTATATTTTCCTTATGAAGCATAAATCTGAGACCTTTGAAAAATTCAAAGAATTTAAGGCTCAAGCAGAGAATCATAGGGAAAAATGTATCAAGTCTCTATGATCCGATCGTGGAGGCGAGTACCTCAGCGATGAGTTTTTGAACTACTTTTCTGATGAAGGGATTGCATCCCAGCTGACTGCACCCGGAACCCCTCAACAAAACGGGGTTGCAGAGCGAAGAAACAGAACTCTTTTGGAAATGGTTAGATCTATGATGAGTTATGTGGATCTTCCCAAGTCGTTCTGGGGTCATGCCTTGGAAACAGCGGCTTATATTCTGAACTTGGTGTCGTCCAAATATGTTCCCAAAACTCCCAAAGAATTGTGGACCGGGCGCAAGCCCAGTTTGAGACACATGAAAATTTGGGAGTGTCCGGCCTACGTGTTGGACAAGGAAGCCAGAAAATTGGATCCTCGATCAGAATTAAGGTCATTTGTAGGATACCCCGAGGGAACAAAAGGGTCTATGTTCTATGGTCCCGAAGATCAAAGGGTTAGATTTTTAGAAGAAGACTATATGAACAAAAGAAGACCCAGAAGTGAGATTACCTTAAATGAGCTAAGAGGGCTAACCTCAGTGCCAAATGTACAAGATGACATACCAAAAGATACACTTACACAACCGGAACCTCGTCGTAGTGGGAGGGTTGTGGGACAGCCCGAGAGATTCATGGGGATAGGAGAGTCCTCGGACTTGATTCTCGGACAAGACGAATCAGACCCATGGACATATGACGAGGCAATCCAAGATAAGGATGCAGGTTCTTGGAAAACAGCAATGAAAGCCGAAATGGGTTCTATGGATCATAACAGAGTGTGGGAGCTAGTCAAACCACTTAATGGGGTCAAACCTATTGGTTGCAAGTGGGTATACAAGAGAAAAAGAGGACCGGACGGGAAGGTGGAAACCTTCAAGGCAAGGCTTGTGGCGAAAGGTTATACTCAGAAAGAAGGGATCGACTATGAGGAAACTTTTTTGCCCGTAGCAATGCTCAAGTCCATCCGAATTCTCTTGTTGATTGCTGAGCATCTCGACTTTGAAATCTGGCAAATGGATGTCAAGACAGCTTTCCTTAACGGAAGTCTTGATGAAGAAATCTATATGCAACAACCCCAAGGCTTCATTGAAAAAGGCCAAGAACACCTAGTTTGTAAGCACATGAAGTCCATTTACAGACTCAAACAGGCATCCAGAGCTTTGAACCAATGTTTTGATCATGTTATAAAGTCTTATGGTTTTGATCAAAACGAGTTCGAAAGTTGTGTGTACAAAAAGCATGTCGGAACTGCATTGGTATTCTTAGTACTATACGTAGACGACATTCTGATCATCGGGAACGATGTAAAGGTATTATCAGAAGTAAGGGCATGGCTTTCAAAACAGTTTGATATGAAGGACTTAGGGGAAGCCGCACACATCCTTGGGATCAAGATCACTCGAGATCGCAAGAAAAGGATGATAGGCTTATCGCAAGCTTCATACATAGACACTGTCTTGAATCCATCTATCCAAGCATGCAGGATTCCAAGAAAGGCTTCGTACCTTTCAGACATAGAATCCATCTATCCAAGGAAATGTGCCCTAAGACACAAAAGGAGATAGATGACATGAAAGGTATTCCATATGCTTCGGTTGTCTGAAGCCTTATGTATGCAATGTTGTGAACGAGACCGATATCCGCTTTTGCTTTGCTTGGCATGGTGGCAAGATATCAAAGTAACCCGGGAAAAGAACATTGATCGGCAAATAAAAACATTCTCAAGTATCCAAAAAGAACTCGAGATAGAATGTTAATTTATATCGAGATAGTCTAATCCCCATCGGGCTACACGGACTCGGATTTCCAATCGGACTTAGATTCCGTAAAATCTACCTCCCAGTAGTGTGTTTTGCATGGGGGAGGAGCCATGACATGGAGAAGCGTTAAGCGTAAATGCATCGCAGATTCTACCATGGAAGCCGAGTATGTAGTCGCTATGCAGGCAAAATGAAAGAAGCGGTTTGTCTCAAGAACTTCCTAGTGGACTTGGACGTAGTTCCGAATTTGCCCAGCACAATCAGAGCAGTTGCAAAATTCAAGGGAACCAAGAGCCCACAAGGCCAGCAAACACATTGAAAGGAAATACCATCTTATACAAGAAATCGTTAAGACAGGAGATATAGAGGTGACAAAGATCATGTCAGAAGACAACCTAGCAGATCCATTCACAAAGGGTCTGCCTCAGAATACATTTGAGAGACATGTGGAAGGAATGGGTGTCAAGACCGTTGCCAATCTGCTTTGAGTATAAGTAATTATTAGGTTCGTGTAGGTGACATTAGATGCCACGTATTAGGAACTACGCGAGACATGCTGTAGTATACTTAAAAGCAGACTTTGAGTATAAGTGGGAGATTGTTGGGATTATACTGGAAAGTATGCTTTTACTTTGTATAATCAAAACTGAATTTTGGACTTATTTATTGAAATAAATTGTTTATCACTAATGCTTTAAATATCATCGAATGTTACATATATTTACTGCATAACTGTTCAATAAATAGAACGTGTTACATTGTAGTTAATTTAGTGATACCAGATCACATAAGATTAAATTAACAGTCCCTTGTAACCAAAAGTACACCATTCACGACCTAGATGGAAATGAACAATCCATTGTGAAAGGTTGAAGTGTAAGGCTCAGATTGGCTTGTCTTGACCAAGAGATTACACTAGTACATGACTGATGCACTGAATAGGACCTACAGGAGGACAAATTCTTTAGAACTGAACAAGGAAGAATTAGACCTCAGTGGTTCGTTATTTCTTAATCTTCGTCCCTTAAATAGGATCACGTGTGGTTGGTAACTATTGCTTTGACTTATCACGGGTAGAGAATCAACGAGATTCAATACTTTATATCTTGGGCAATATTATTGGTCACATGCGATTGCTAAGATTTAATACGGAGAATCGTGTGCAAGTACGTTTGTTCGATTTGCCCCCTTGGGAGGTTTATAAGATTTATCATACCAAATCTTGCAAGTGGAACTAGTTTCTGGTATGGATAATAATGTTGAACCGTTCCTTAACCAAGGACAAAAGATATTAATTAATGGAAAGCTATTTCAGTGGCTTGAATTAATTAATGGGCTAGATAATCTTAAGCACGGGAAATAATAACCGGGAACCACATTGACTGTAATATGGGTTAAGATGGATAGTGCAATATTAATTATGTAGTGAGATTAATTAATATTTATGGGCTTTAATAATATTGTGGCTCAATATTGATTATTCAAGATCCATTGGAAGGTCCAATCTTAATTCTCCTAAAGGCCCCCCAAGTAGCCCAACATAAAGTCCAATAACTGAAAATGTGTTTAAAAATAAAATAAATTTTGTTGCCTATTTTTCCTTGTCTTTTTTCGAAAAATATGAATAAAAAGGGGAGAAAGATTTTCTTTGAATTTTGTTGTGGAATGAAGATATGTATTCTTGGAATACAAGATTATCTCATTAAATTCAAGAAATCTCCCACTTGGTTATTCATATAGATGTTTTTCGAAAATTTTGAAATATAAGGAGCAAGAAAGATTTTCTTGATTTTCTTGAAAAGATATTATGGAAGATATGTATTTCTTGGAATACAAGTATATCTCATAAATTCAAGAATATCCAAATCTTGGAATCTTGATCCTTAAATTTCAAAAATTCCATAACAAGATGAGGTGAGATTTTTTGTGGAATATTTTAATTATGGAGAAAAGAATATATGAGATATATTCAAGATTTCTTGGAGATCAAGAAAAGATTTTCCCACATTGTTTTTTCCCCAAATTTTCGACCACCACCCCATCTATAAATAGGGGATAATTCTTTCATTCCCAAGTACAATTCCATGTGCTGGAAAAATTAGTAAATCCACAAAGGTGGTGCAATATTTTTTTATTTTCCCTTTTATTAATTGTTCGTGAGCATCCTTCCACCGGATTGTCGAGCAAGGACTAGGGAATACTTGGGAAGGCTTTTCGGTGTGTTTAATCGACGAGACCATTGCCACTCCAAGAGGTTAGTTCATGTAAACCCGTAGCAATTCCGCATGCGTAGGATTTATGTGAACTGTTTATATGCATGATTTGTTGTTGAATTATTATTTGAATTAATATAGGATTAATTCATGCTAGTAATAATTGTTAGAATTAAATTTGTATTTAAATATTCATCCCGAATAGATTCGTGCAAATAATTCCCCAACAGATTGTTGATGTTGCCACCGATGTTACAACATTGGTTACAACATCAGTATTCGTCATTTCTTCTTAACCACTAACACTTCTATGTTCAATGTTGTCTTTGATGTTGTTGACTGCAGGTTGACGATCTAGGTTATTCTGCAAGATTCCAGAAGGTTCCACAAGCTTCAAGAATCGAGTGGAAGAGACTAGATCAAAGTATCAAGCTTTTCGAAGATTGGAGAAGACCCACTAACTGGGCAGTTACAAAGATCATGGAAGAGTGGATTGAAGAGTTTCTAGATCCTTCAAGGAGGCTCTAGTAAGGCTACACGAAGTTTATAAATAGAAGACCTTGATGTTCACGTCAAGTGCCGAACATTGCCATATATCGTGTGTTGTTTAGTCGAAGCAACAACCAAGCATCAACTGTTGAGTGCGTGAGTGCATCCAGAGTGATAGGGTCGTTGTTGTGGAGTTTGTTTTACCATAAGAGTGTAATTGTAGGGTTTACAATACCTCGAACTGGTGCTAGATTTGTTTTATGTGGAGTGTTAGTCTCGGTGTTAGATAGTTTCACACTCATAGAACAGGTCACCTTTGGTAGTGTAGAAATACACCTAGCCTTTAGATCATATGTTTGATCTTGTTTCAAGGGGATTCGATTTGTGAACCTCTTTGTATTCATTATTTTGATAAATAGTGATTTCGGCCATAGGGCTTCACAATCTATATTGATATAGATTGTGCAAAGTCTTATTAATTTCGTGTGTTGTGTTTCTGAGTCTTCGGTTGTTTCTGTTGTTTAATTGTTACTTTGAGTGTTCCAACATTCAGTGTAACATTACTCTAATTTTACTAAACACAACCCCGTGTCTTTCACACACACTTTCAAGATTGTTTGGGGATAAAGTAATTTTTTCCATAAAAGGAATGTGCATAAATTTGATAGACGGATGAATAAAGACAAGTGTGCATAAATTTGGTTGATGGAAGGGAGTATTTATTATGTAATAACATATATATTCATACTAATATATTAAGAATGAAAAAAAAAACCCTGATAATACAGATTCGAGTAGGAATGACGATAGGACGAGTTCAAGATATGACATGTCATTTATCGTAGAATTATATTTTTTAAGCGAATGTTTTCTTATTACTTACTATTATTTATATTTTGATTAAATCAATTGCACATTTTTGTGGTACAAATTAACTTAAAAGATTAAACAATGTTATAATAGACGAAGTGGAATAGCTCAAGCGGTTAGAGCACCACTATCCATGCCTGAGGTCATGAGTTCGAGTCACCATTTGCCCGATAAAAAAAAATGTTATAATATAGTATGTTGTATCCTCATTTTGGATTCACCACTCACATAATCACATGTAGCCACATACTTCCCTTTATAGTATTATTAATATGAATAGCTCAAGCGGTTAGAGCACCACTATCCATGCCGTGAGGTCATGAGTTCGAGTCACCATTTGCCCGATTAAAAAAAATGTTATAATGTAGTATGTTGTATCCTCATTTTGGATTCACCACTCACATAATCACATGTAGCCACATACTTCCCTTTATAGTATTATTAATATACCTATCCATAACACCTGATGGTTGACTTAGTGGTGTAGGCTTAGGACTTAGAAGTGTGTCCCTCTCTAGATATCAAGTTCGAATTCTCTAAGGTGCGATTAATCTTTGAGATGTGTCAGTCCCTACAGAGTTAGCTCTGGCTTGAAGTAGGGTTGCTGCTAGTGGACGGTGGGTTATGAACCCCTGAATTAGTCACTTGAAGCGGGGCCCCCGCTAGTGGACGGTAGGTTTTGGTTCTCCATATTAGTCGGTCATTGAACCGGATACCGAGTTATAAATATATATATATATATATATATATATATATATATATATATATATATATATATATACCTATTCATATACTATTAGTGCTATAATTATTTTTTTAACTTGAAGGAGCTAATTGAATTCGACTTTTAGAAATGAGCCACTAATTAATTCATAGTCAACCACCTTCTGCCAAACTAAATCCAGCTTCTTACTTTAATATCCGTGTATTAATAATTGATTCATCCAAATTATTATTTTCAATTTTTTTCTTTTTAAAAAGTAAAGATAAAATTTATGAGGCACACTTGCATGAGACGGTCTCACAGTGAGATGAAATATAATTTGGGCATTGACGTTTTAACACTTGAGAAGGGATGGGTGTTAATTTATGTTGAATTGGGGTTAATTGTACTTTTTGTCCCATGTGAATTGACCGAATTCAAAATAGTCATTTTTTCGACAAATTTGGTCCCATAAGATTTTTCTGTCCATTTCTAACGGAAGTGGATACACGCGCCGTTAGTTACACTTTTGGTCCCAAAAAATAATTTTTTTAAATATAAATTATTATTTAGTTTAAAATAAATTTAATATAATATTTTAGTACATCAAACTATCCAAAAAAAAATTATATAATTAACTTATAATTCATAGTTTATTAGAATACTTTAAAATTAAAATTTATAAAAATATATTTAATGTAAAGACTATTTATATTATTTGATTTTTCAAATTTTATATTAATTATTATTTGATTGGTAAAAATTTATATTTTGTTTGAATATTTTTAGGACTTTATTCATAATTTATATAGTGTTAATTCAAAAAATCACAAATTATTTTATTATTTTAAAATATTAAAGTTTGGTAATGACATTTTGACACTTTGAAAAGGAGTGGATGTTAATTTGTTCTTGTTTGTGAACCGTAACACAATTTTTTTTCCATTAATTTATAATTCATAATTTTTAATAAAAAATCTTAACTAATTTTAAGATTTTAATTCTATATCTTATACGTATATATATCTCATGTGCAATTCATAATAATAATCTCTATCATGTTTATATATCACTAGATTCCATTAAAATTCTATACATTGTAAGTATCATCATAATATTCCATTATCTATCCACAAATAAAGCATTCAGTACTACCGTCCTACTACTATTCTACTTTTTACTTTTTTAATATACTCAAATTATCTATTTTTTTATTCTCTCAATACACTCAAAACAGTAGCCGATGGTAGTAGAGAAAGAGAATTTTTTTTATATCAAACACGAAAAAAGTTGCAGAGGTTTAAGGAATGACAAGTTTGGGAACAATGATGATTTATTAATATTTAATATATATATATATATATATATATTTCATTTTTATATTTAGTACATTTTTTTAAATTTGTCAAATTTTACATTTGTTTGTATCTTCAAATTATATCCAAATTATATATTTTTTAAAATTTACAAATTTTATATAAATTATTATTTGATTTGACAATAATTATTTTTTAAATATTCAGACTATTATATAAATTATTATTTAACTTGGTAAATATTTTAATTATAAGAATTATATTCAAATTATATATATAATTTTTAATTATTTTTAGATTTTATATAAATTTTATTTGGTTTGAATTATTCTTTGCATTATAACATATTTCTTTTTCTAAATTTACATAATCTTTTATTCAGTTGAAAAAAAAATTATTTTTTGTATTTTCAATTATATACAAATTCTAAATATGTACATATTTTATCTTTTAAATTTTACTTAAATTATTATTTAATTTATTTTTAGAATTATATAAAGATTCTATACAGATATTTTAAAATTTTAGATTATACATAACTTATTATTTAGTTTGATTTTTCTTAAATTATATACATATCATATATATTTTTTAATTTTGTAGATTACGCATAAATTATCATTTACTTTGATTTCTTAAAATTCATACATAATTTTTTTCTATTTATAATTGATAGATTAATTGTAAATTGATTTGGAAAAAATATTATTTGTATTTATATTCAGATTTTATATTTATTTTTAATATTCAATTGAAATTTTAAATAAATTATTTAGTTTAAAAAATATTTATTGTGTTTGTAATCATATTTAAATTCACTATATAAGTTTACAATTAATATTTAATTTAAAATTTTATTTTATTATATAAATTAATTTTTTTAGTATTAATTCAAAAAGTAACGGAAATCGTTAGAAACTTTACGGTTGAGACCATTTCTGCAAAGAAAAGGACAAAAAAAACGTGGGACTAAAACTGCAAACACAAAATTAACATGGGACCACTTTTACAATTAACCCTGTTGAATTGTAACCCGTCTCATGCATGAAACCGTCACATACTAGTTTTTGTCAAAATGAGACGCTCTTATGTGAGACTGTCTCACGATGAGACATAGTGTAATTTGGGCATTAGTGTTTTAACACTTTGGGAGAGGTGTATGTTAATTGTGCTAAGTTGTACTCCGTCTCATGCATGAGACCGTCTCATATGAGTTTTTGTCATTTAGTTTTTGATAATTAGATATTCGGCCCAAAGATCGACTAATTTGGGCGATCAGAACCCATCGTTACTAGTGGGGGCCCCACTTCAAACTAGAGCGAAACTCTGTATGGACTGACTCATCTCAAGAGTTGATCGTTTCGAATCTCAGACCTAAAGAGGATTATACTCCTAAATTTCAAGCCTACACCACTTGTCAATCCTTGAGGGTTAGGATCCATATATTTAATGATGAAGAGGGGCTCCAGTATGAAAGATAAATTAGAGAAGGGGCATGAATTATTAGCGAAGCATGATCTTAGTCTGTAATTATAGACGAAAAACTGACAATTCCGAGTCATCGGTAATTACTGACTATTTACTTTTTCAGTTAGTAAATTTTGTGACGAACAAACTAAAGACGAAAAATCGATCGTCGGTAATCTGTTGGTGGCTATATTTACCGATGGATTTTTCTCGGTATTTTCGTGGTAAATGGCAATTTTTTTGTAGTGAGATAGCTACCAAACAAATAAGCAAATTGATCAAAGAGTTCATGCAATCAAATTAATCAAGAAAAATAAAGTAAAAATACTCAAGGGCGCGACTATTAACACCCACGTTTTTACTTTCTACACCCACTTAAAATTTTTGACAAAAATATTCTCCAATCAAAAGACAAAAATATCCTTCTTAATTTAAAAAAAGACAAAAAAAACTCCTTTTCGCTTCATCTTCCCCCCTAAAATTTTCACACATATTAAGAAAAAATGATTTTTTGACGATTTGTTGACTTTTTAAAGGGGTATTTTTGGAAAATCAGATGGAAAGTAAATGAGGGATTAAGCTCTAATCTTTCCCTCCTACTTTTCCCCTCAAATCTCGGATGAACAATAATTAAAAAAAAATGAAACAGTAAAAAAAATGGAAAACTTAAA
Source organism: Stenogyne calaminthoides (assembly GCA_037126765.1). Classification (NCBI taxonomy): domain Eukaryota; kingdom Viridiplantae; phylum Streptophyta; class Magnoliopsida; order Lamiales; family Lamiaceae; genus Stenogyne; species Stenogyne calaminthoides. The sequence goes on from JBBCBC010000006.1 coordinate 13,400,889, forward strand.
AATTAATCTGCAAACACCCAAAAAATTCAAATTTCACAAATAAAGGGTGGGAAAATTTTCCCACCACTAGTACAACCATCTAATCAGTCTTTGCAGCTGATTTAACTTAAATTACAAACAAAAACTTCCCTCCTAAAATTACAGCCTTGTAAAGGCACCATAAATACAAATTTTTACATTCAAAAAGCACATTCAATGCAGATTTCAGTTTATTGAATAGCCATAAATACAAAAAAAAAAAACTAATGTCACACACAAAAAAAGGCCCTTATCTTTCTCCATCAGACATGAATGCAATTTCCAATTCCTCATTGCCAACAACAAAGACGGAGTTGTGAATCGTGGGAAGGTAAATGAAACAGCTGCATCATTTGGAGTTAGTAGAAGGACCATTCAATACACTTGGAAAGCTGCAAAAAAACAAATGTTAGAAGGTCCTGTTGAATTCAAGCCAAAGACAGGCGTCCTAAACAGAGTGCCAGTACAACTAGATGTGGAGAAGATGAAGAGCATACCATTTTCAAAAAGAACAATAATTTGGAGGCTGGCCATTGAGTTAAAAAGGTGAGTAAGAGTGTTGTTGGAAGGTGGGTCAAAAATAGAAAGATCAAATCCCACACAAATACCATTAAACCTACCATTACAGAGGTAAATATGCTGCAAAGGCTCAACTACAGCCTATGTTCACTGCATCTTGGCAGGGAGAGCATCAAAATCAAGTATGAAACCATGCATAATGTCATTCACATTGATGAGAAATGGTTTTTTTCTAACAAAAGCAAGTATGAGGTGCTACAAAGTTGATGATGAAGATGACCCATACAGGACATGCACAAGCAAGAGATTTATTCCCAAGGTGATATTTATGTGTGCAGTTGCAAGGCCACAATATGGAAATGATGGTGAAGTAATATTTGATGGAAAGATTGGTATCTTTCCATTCATAAAGAGGGAACCAGCTCAAAGAAATAACATAAACAGATTAAGGGGCACAATGGTGACTAAACAATAGATTCCATAACAAAAGAAGTCACAAAGGATTATTTTTTGAATTAGGTACACATTTAAACTGTCAGAGCACATGTCATCATCTAGTTGATTTACAAAGTAAGCCTCCAGAAATGTGTTCTGATAGTTTACTTCAACTGTCAGAACACATTGGTGGCATTACTATCACTTGTTCTTTTGATTTAAATTGTTAATTCATTCATGTAAATTAGATTATACCAGCAATTAAAGCAAAATGGCCAGAAAGTGCAAGTAAACACATAATAATACAGCAAGACAATGCAAAGTCCCACCTCAACGACCCCCGACAAGATGACTCAAGGGCCATCCCGGGGGAAGACCTTGAGAAAATAAAGATAGACCCAGCTCGACAGGATCTAGAAGTAATCATATGTTCCAAGCTACCAGACGGCCTGAAATGGGAAATCGTCGACTTTCTCAAAAAGAACTTAGACATCTGGTGGGGATCGACCCAAAAGTCGCATGTCATAGACTACATGTTGATCCAACTCGAAAGCCAATAGCCCAGAAGAGGCGAAAATTCGGCCCAGAGAAGTATGCAACTTTAGCGGAAGAGGTAAAAAAGTTACAAGATAACAACCTAATCACATAGGTCGATCAACCCCAATGGGTGGCTAATGCCGTATTGGTGAAGAAGTCGAACGGAACCTGGCGACTATGCATCAACTTCATCGACCTCAACAGTGCTTGTCCAAAAGATTTCTTCCCCATGCCCCACATCGACCACCTGATAGACAACACAGTGGGTCACGAGATGATGTCTTTCATTGACGCCTTTGCAGGATATCACCAGATAGCTATGCACGAGCCAGACCGCCAACATACCTCATTCCTGACTAAAAATAATATCTATTGTTGGAAAAGAATGCCTTTCGGTTTAAAGAATGCAGGGGCAACATATCAAAGACTGGTTAACCACATGTTTGCCGACCTCATTGGCAAGTCGGTAGAAGTTTACGTAGATGATATAATCGTCAAGAGTCTGAAGTTGGAAGACCACCTTACGCACTTGGCACAAACCTTTGACGTCCTAAGAAAATTCAACATGCGGCTCAACCCCAAGAAATGTAATTTCAGGGTCGAATCCAGGAAATTCTTGGGACCCTTGGTCAGCAAGCAAGGAATAGAGGCTGATGGTCCCGGTGAGAAAAACCATTTTGCGCGTGCGGAAGCAAACATTTAATCCAATGCATATAAAACAGGGGTGAGGGCAGAGTGATTACAGATTTTTGACATTTTAAGCTCATGTGTTGTGTTTTGCTTATAAATCAGATGCATATGACAATATAAGAACATAAAGCAGTAAATCAACACAGCAATATATAGTGGTTCGGACAACCAGTCCTACATCCACTCTCCCTCTCGAGGGAAATTCCTTCAACGGGACTTATCACCCTCCACGGGATTGCCTATAGATGTTTAACGAGTTCATACTCGAACTGGACTTATAACCCTCTCTCGGGTTCGCCTCGGGACTTATCACCCTCCACGGGATTGCCTATAGATGTTTAACGAGTTCATACTCGAACTGGACTTATCACCCTCACTCGGGATTGCCTAACAACTACCTCACTTCACCATGGGGTTTGGATTTGGTGTTGTCTCCAACTATGGTGAGATTTTCCCTTACATTTGTTTAGCCTCAATGCTAAGGTTGGGAAAATCTCTCTAAGCTTAGGATACATCGTGGATTGCTTAGGTTAGGTTCTAGAACACTCGTTGAATATATTTGTATATCTATAGACTTGTGTTCTAGGGTGGGAAAAGCTTAACTCTTTTGGCTCAGAAGATCGTTGCTATCTTCTCATTTCCGCTTTCCACACTTGATAATGAAGGAAGAACTTGTATTTATAGTGTGGATTTGAATGTTACCGTTGGAGAGAATCACATTCAGATCCATACTATTCTCTGTAGGTTCTGCAGCTTTTCCAGGCTGGTTGTCTTCCTCTCATTGGTCCACGCCACCGATCTTAATCGGCTATATTCCTCGATTCCTCGCCTTTGGAATCATTCGCAATTCTCTCGAGTCTTTAGATCCGTCTGAGCCTTCAGTCTATCCGAGCCTTCACCGACTTCTCTTGATCGGACCTTGTCGATCGGTATACTAACACTCAGTCGACCGAGTTCTTCTTGTCTTCGAACAATCGACCCTCAGTCACTAAGATCAGCTAACCGATCATCGATGGCGCTCGATTCTCGATGAACATGACTTCAGATGACTTCTCTTCTGATGACTTCTCGCTTGATCTGATCAGCTCACATGATCAGATTAGTATAGCATCAGGTCACATATCAGTTTAGCACATCTAATCTCAATCACGTCTGATTTCGATCATCTGCTCATCTTCATATCTGATCTCGATCACGTCTGATCTCGATCAGTCTCATCTGCTCCTCTTCTGATTTGCAACCTTCTCTTCTGATTCTTCTGGTCATCTTCTTTCTGATCAGTTTGTTTGTTCTTCTGATTACCATATCAGCTCGTCGTTACCGCTCATCCGGGTCGACTCATCCGTCATCTTCTTTCTGATCAGCTGGCTTAGCTTTTCTTCTCTTCTTTGCTCAGCTCATCAGTTAACTCTGGAACTCATCTTTACTCATCTGATCTCGATCAGTCTCATCTGCAGCCTCGTCTGATCTCGATCATCTTTGACTGATTTCGTGAGTTCCCCCTCAATTTGTTCTCGAGTTCCCCCTCAACCTGTTATCTGTAAATCAACTTCAATAATACAGGTTGATAATGTTTTGGCATAATTTATCAAAACTAAACTATCCCAACAGAGGCTAACCCTACAAAAGTCAAGGCCATATTAGACATGGGAGCACCTCGAAACGTGAAGGAGGTGTAAAAACTCACAGGTTGTCTGGCCGCTTTGAACAGGTTCATCTCCCGAATGGGGGATAAGTGCAAGCCATTGTTCGACACAATTCAAAAGAAATCAAAGTTTGAATGGATGCCCGAAAGCCAGGAGGCTCTTGATAAAATTAAAGCTTACCTGGCAGACGTGAGCATTCTATCGAAACCAGTACCAGGGGAGAAACTTATTCTTATACCTCGTGACCTCGGAAACAACTTTGAGTGTGGTACTCATCCGAGTAGAAGATAGGAATGAATTTCCGATCTACTTTATCAGTCAAATGTTGAACGAAACCGAGCAGCGGTATCTGGTGCTAGAGAAACAGGCATACACGCTGGTCATGAGTGTGAGAAAACTAAGGTCGTACTTTTTTAATCATCAGGTTGAAGTCCTCACCTCCATAACCCTAAGGAATGTCCTTCACCGAACTGATACAATGGGTCGATACCTCAAATGGGCCATCGAGGTCGGACAATACGGAGTAACATACGCACCCAGACCTGCCATCAAAGCTCAGGCGCTAGCCGATTTCATCGTCGAGCTTACCTTCCCCTCAGTGGCCGGGTGCTCAAGCAGCCCGCCATGGGAGTTATTTGTGGATGGGTTAGCAACCTCCCACAAATTGGGGGTCGGTTTGGTTCTGATAAGTCCGGAGGGCATCTCTTTCCAAACTGCCATTACCTTCGACTTTCCCGCGACAAACAATGAGGCCGAATATGAGGCACTCCTCAGCGGCCTAGAGATGTCGACTGCCATGGGCATCAAAAGACTGCAGGTTCACACAGACTCCCAACTTGTAGCTTGCCAAGTTTCGGGAGAATACGAGGCACGGGACGACAGGATGGCAGCTTACCAAGAGATTGTAAAGACATTGTGTCAAAAATTCGAACAGATCCATGTCAAACTAATTCCGAGAGAACAAAATTCACGAGCTGACGCCTTAGCACGACTAGCAACTTCCGAAGGATCACCAGAAATGAAGGATGTCACCATCACGACATTTTGCCACCCATCCACCGCACACGCGAGAGTCGCGACCTTAGAAAGCTCGACGTCGAGCTGGATGACACCCATCATTGAATACTTGACAAGTGCTCTCCTGCCAACTGATTGGGTTCAAGCCTAGCAACTACACCTATGAGCCGCACGGTACACAATGATCAATGACGAATTATACAAACGAGGCTTCAGCACACCCCTACTTCGATGTATCACACCAGAACAAGGGCAAGTTGTCCTACGTGAAATACACGAAGGGGTATGCGGAAACCACGCCGGGGGAGAATTGCTGGCCCACAAGACCACAAGGCAAGGATATTTTTTGCCAACACTAAGGGTCGATGCCATCATCTTTGCCCACAAGTGCCATAGATGTCAAATCTATGCCCCTTCCATCAAAGCTGCCCCAGAGGAACTTACAAGCATCCTCAGCCCTTGACTGTTCGCAAAGTGGGGGATAGACATCATTGGGCCACTCCCAACAGCCCCAGGCTCGATCAAATACGCCCTGGTAGCGGTAGACTACTTCACGAAATGGGCCGAGGCTGAGGCATTGGCAACTATAGATCAAGATCACGTCATCAAATTCATATGGCAGAACTTCATCTGCAGATTTGGATTACCGCAGGCGATCATATCTGACAATGGAAAACAGTTTGACGGCCTCAAAATAGACATTTTTTTTCAAAAAATGGAGGATCACGAAGCTCTTCTCAACTCCATACCATCCCCAATCGAACGGTTAGATCGAGGCCGTGAACAAAATCGTCAAGCACACACTCAAGGCCAAGATTGAGGGAGGAAAAGGAAAATGGGCTAGCGAGCTCCCGGATGTGTTGTGGGCATACAGGACGACCTGTAGAAATTCAACAGGAGAGACTTCTTACTTATTGGCTTTCGGAGGCAGTCATACCCGTAGAAGTCGATTTTCCTAATCTCCGCACAAGCCAGATCGCCTTCAACCACAATGACGAGGCCTTGGCCAGAAATCTAGACCTACTCGAGGAGAAGCGTTTAGAGGCCAACATGAGAAATGCAATATACAAGCAAAGGTCAGAGAGGTACTATAATTCTAAAGTGCGAATTCGACGTTTCAAAGAGGGAGACTTGGTACTTAAAAAGGTACTCGGAGAGTCAAAGGGAGCCCTCGGTCCGAACGGGGAGGGTCTATTCCAAGTCTCAAAGATCCTACCAAATGGAGCCTACGAGCTCGAGAAACCAGATGGTACCAAGGCCCAGTATCCATGGAATGCGACCCACCTGAAGAAATACTATTAGTAGGTTCACATCCGTGTAAACAAGTTGTATCAATCGATAATAATGATCCTCTCTTTTCCAAATTCCTGTGTTAAAACCAAGGGGGTCGATAAAAATATATATATATATATATAAAATAATAATATGCGAATCACCCGAGGTGTGACTTTCGACATACTGGAGGCGAAATCACAACCCGGCAAGGCGTGATTTCCCCCGACTTTGTAAGACGACTAAAAGCAATATTTGAACAGCAAGTCGCATAAATAATAAGACGATGAGGATTAAGAAAAAATTAAAGGTTGCATAAAGAAATCAAGTCGACACGGTGAAGGAATAAAAAAGAGAATTTTCATTAATAAGATAAGGCCCGAAGGCCGGTACATGGGAAGATCAGCAAAAAAGGAAAATTTACATATGCAAGCAAAACAAGAAAGACTTCATCAGGTCTCGGCCGGGTTAGTACTTGGGCCATCACCGGCGTCCCCTCCTGCAGCCTCTCCTCCGGCGACCTCCGGAGAAAGTCGAATCATCCCAAACGGAGTCTCGGGGATCGGTTAAGCAGAGCCCATCTGAGCCTCATCGATGTCAGGAATGGGGCGCACAATCTGGCTCGGGTTGGCAAAGAAAGAAAGGTCGACGCCCATGTCTTCTAGGTCCTTAATCTCCAGCAGGACACTGGGAGCAGGAGGGTTATCGCAAAAGTAGTCGGACAGCTCGTTGACGAGCCTGCTGAGGTTGATAGAGGAATTTGCAGCATGATAGATCCTGATGGCCCCGATAAACGCCATCACATAGGCGAAGTTGGCATTCAGATATTCAGTCCTTTTGAAGTGCTCCTCTGTGGAGACCAACTCCTTCTGTGCCTCCGCCAGTTTGCCCTCGACCCTGGCCGCTCTCGTCTTTTCCGTTGAGAGCTCCTTCTTAATGCCAGCCAGTCGACCCTCCAGATCAGAAATCTTTCGAGTGAGCTCAGAGTTGGACGTCTCCAACTCCTTCTGAGTATCGCCTATGGAAAGGATCGTCCTGGCCAGGTTGGCGACCCGCGCCTGAGCCTTTCTCAACTCCCCAAGCTCCGACTCCAACTGGGCGTTGGACTTCTCCAAGTAGAAGGCCACCTTCTGGGAATGGACGAGAGCCGAGTACAGATTACCCATAACTTTCTGGCGACGGGCGTTGGCATGATCCATTTGCATCCACCCCCGAGGTAAATTTTGCAGGCCCCTGGAGAGATAGACGAGCCAGCCTTCAGGGACCCCGGCCGGAACAAGCTGGGGCGACCTCAGGAAGCTCAGCACTTCTGGAGAGAATTTGTCCGGCGTGATCTCCGAGCTGCGAAAGGACACAAGTCATCAAAGATTGGTAAATATAAAGAAAAGCAAGAACCTACGAGATTGGACTTACCTATTCACCCGGTCCACATCCCAACCCAGCCAGGAGTCATCCTCTGGGTGGCGACCTCCTTCGGGAGCGGAAATGGGCAGCGAGGCTGGGCGAAGAGGTGACCTCCCGAGTCCCCGGTTGATCTCCGACCGGTACGTGCCGATCTCCTCCCTCACCTTCTTTCGAGCAGGCTCGGATTCTGACGGAGTTGGCCCCTTGGTTTTCCTTTTTCCCTTGTCAACGGCGGAAGGACCGGAAGGGGTTGAACTTGGAGGAGGAATGAAGGAAGTCGGTACGTGTCTCATCTGCCCGAGTACCAACTTCTTGCGAGTGGCCATCACAGATGCGGATGGTTGGCGTTAGTAGACCGGGATGTCGGGAACTGCATACAGGGAAAAAAATTTGGTCACGTGAATCGTTGTAAAGAATTAAAGTCATCAACAAGAGGACTTACACGGAATTTTAAGGTGATGCAGATAAGTATACAAGCCGGCTTTGAGTCGGTCAAGCTAGGTGTTCAAGGCATTCACATCCCGACAGCTCGGGGGAGTGTCACGAACTAGGTTGAAAGCTTCCAAGAAGTCCCAATACAAGTCTGCGATAGCAAGCATAAACATTGCAGGATAAAAAGGGAATTAGATCAGTACAATCTCAAAGTCGGAAAATTTAAAACTCACCATGTTCAACTCGATGGATCTGTCGGGACATGTATGGGCAGGGTGCTCGAAGGATCCACGGACTCCCACGCCCCCCGATGAACCACCATTTGCAATGTCAGTCGGCGACCTTATTGGGGATCCCACTCACCAGCTCCCGGCCTTTTCGAAGTCGCACGACATTGTAGCCACTGGCTTGGGCAACCGCCGTCATCACATATGCGATCTCACTAGGAGTCGGCAACTGATTTAGCCCGGCCTACCCCAGAACAGTCATAGTAGTGAGGATGTAGTTCCAGCCATTCGGGGTGATTTGCGTAAGGCTCTGATTCCAGGCCATGAGGAGATGGGAAACGACAGGGTGTAATGAGAAGCGAATCCCCGCCTCCATAGTATGCTCATTGACGGCAATCATGCCATGCGGCGCTGGTCGGCACTCTCATTGGAGGTCGGCCCATAGAAATGTACATCCCGGGGCACTTTGTACAATCGACGAAGAGAACGCACGTACCGATCAGACAAGGTCGACTTGTATTTCTGGTCAGATGCCGCAAAATCCGATCTGACTGACCTCATGTAGCTCCGCTCTGGTCGCTTGTAGGGAGCTCGGGCCTCATATGCCTGGTAGTCGAAGATCCGCTCATAAGCCCCATAGTTGTGGGTCGGGTTGGAAGGGCCTGTGGATGTACCCGTCTCCGGTGCAACGGAACGGGAAGGACTAATACTCAAAGGAGAGAGATGCGTGATTTCCTCCAACTCGGCAAAAAATTGCTCGTCATTGCCTTCTTCGTTTTCTTCGCCGTCCCTGTTATCAATCGGGGCATCAGCGGTTGAGGGTCCCCCCAAATTGGTAACGGCGGAGCTAGAGTCATGGTGGCGACGGAGTTGGACTATTGCCACATCATCGTCATCCGAAGACGACGAGATCAGAAGGCGGGAAGGTGTGGGAGTGGACGGAGAACCGGAATCCATGAGAAGGTTTGAGAAAGGGCGAATAGGTTACCCGATTCAGTCTGGATCGGAAGTTCATCGGAAATTTGAGCTCTAGATTCGAAGAATTTCTCGGGTGCGCGGAGGTTGGAGATAAAAGGGTTTAAGCTTAAAACCCTAGCCCCTTTTATAGAAAAAAATGAGGGGGTCGAAAGTGCAATATGAATAAATTCAAGGCCCCCTGAAGGAAACAAAGTCGCACGGGTAGTGTGTAACCGACACTGTAGCCGCCGATTGGGCGGATTCGTGGTCCATGACACCACCTATCTGTCAAGCCATCATGACAAACCCGTCACATCTCACGCTGATTCAAGGAATCGAGGCGACAGACCGCCTCCCCAAGGATGACGATCCGCTTCGGAAACACTTCCCAAGGTTGACTTACCGCGGGTCGATAAAACAACGGGTCAAGTCAAGGCCCCAATGCGAGCTTGTGACCTCGACTTGAGGGGAAATTGTTGTAACATGAAATAATCTGACCAGATGCGGCGACTCTTCACCGTATACTTGTCATTAGGGACGATTTTAATTGGGCCGCATAGGCCGCGATAGGCCGCGAGGCGACTTAAAAGATTACGCAAGTCGCGAGGTGGCTTGGAGGAGTGTGGAGATCGTATGGCAACTTGGAAGATCACATAGGTCGGAGGTGACTTCGGCCCTAAGTCGGCTAAGGGATAAATTGTTGGGATTATACTGGAAAGTATGCTTTTACTTTGTATAATCAAAACTGAATTTTGGACTTATTTACTGAAATAAATTGTTTATCACTGATGCTTTAAATATCATCGAATGTTACATATATTTAATGCATAACTGTTCATTAAATAGTACGTGTTACATTGTAGTTAATTTAGTGATACCAGATCACAGAAGATTAAATTAACAATCTCTTGTAACTAAAAGTACACCATTCACGACCTAGATGGAAATGAACAATCCATTGTGAAAGGTTGAAGTGTAAGGCTCGGATTGGCTTGTCTTGACCAAGAGATTACACTAGTGCATGACTGATGCACTGAATAGGACCCTCTGAGGAGGATAAATTCTTCTTAACCCAACAAGGAAGAATTAGACCTCAGTGGTTCGTTATTTCTTAATCTTCGTTCCTTAAATAGGATCACGTGTGGTTGGTAACTATTGCTTTGACTTATCATGGGTAGAGAATCAACGAGATTCAATACTTTTTATCTTGAGCAATATTATTGGTCACATGTGATTGCTAAGATTTAATACGGAGAATCGTGCAAGAAGTACGCTTGTTCGATTTGCCCCTTGGGAGGTTCATAAGCTTTATCATACCAAATCTTGCAAGTGGAACTAGTTTCCTGGTATGGATAATAATGTTGAACCGTTCCTTGACCAAGGACAAAAGATATTAATTAACGGAAAGCTATTTCAAAGGTTTGAATTAATTAATGGGCTAGATAATCTTAAACACGGAAATAATAACCGGAGCCATATTGACCGTAATATGGGTTAAGATGGATAGTGCAATATTAATTATGTAGTGAGATTAATTAATATTTATGGGCTTGAATAATATTGTGGCTCAATATTGATAATTCAAGATCCATTGGAAGGTCCAATCTTAATTCTCCTAAAGGCCCCCTAAGTAGCCCAACATATAGTCCAATAACTGAAAAAGGTCTTTAAAATAAAATAAATATTGTTGCCTTATTTTTCCATGAAATTCGAAATTTATGGATAAAAATGGGAGAAAGATTTTCTTTGAATTTTGTTATGGAATGAAGATATGTATTCTTGGAATACAAGATTATCTCATTAAATTCAAGAAATCTCCCACTTGGTTATCCATATGGAAATTTTTGAAAATTTTGATTATTAAGGGAAAGAAAGATTTTCTTGATTTTCTTGAAAATATATTATGGAAGATATGTATTTCTTGAAATACAAGAATATCTCATAAATTCAAGAAGATCCAAATCTTGGATTCTTGCCCTATAATTTTCGAAATTAATCCATAACAAAGAGTAGGTGGGATTTTGTGGAATATTATAATTATGGGAAAAAGAATATAGGATATATATTCAAGATTTCTTGGAGATCAAGAAAATATTTTCCCACATTGTTTTTGCCCTAAAAATTCGACCACCTCCACTCTATAAATAGGGGATTATTCTTTCATTCACAAGTACAATTCCATGTGCTGGAAAAATTAGCAAATCCACAAAGGTGGTGCAACATAATTTATTTTCCTTTTGTTAATTGTTCGCAAGTGTCCTACCACCGGATAGTCGAGCAAGGATTAAGGGAATACTTGGGAAGTTCTTTTGGTGTGTCTAATAAACAAAGTCATTGCAGTCCCAAGAGGTATGTTCACGTAAACTCGTAGAATTCCGCATGCGTAGGATTTACGTGATTTAATTATATGCATGATTTGTTGTTGAATTATTATTTGAATTAATATAGGATTAATTCATGCTAGTAATAATTATGAGAAATAAATTTGTATTTAAATATTCATCCCGAATAGATCTGTGCAACTTATTCCCCAACATAAATATGGAAGAGATATGGTTAGTTAGCGGTGCAGATATTGCGAAATATAAACATGGTATGCGTATCCGGGAGCGAGAATCGCGGACTAAATCGGGAAACCCTAACCTTAGCGGCTGGAAGCCTAGCAAGCCCACAGAAGAAGTCCATGAAGATCTTTAACCTAATTCTTTGTCTATATATACTTCATGTGTTATTCATTGTAAAGGGAGAGCATTCATAGATCATTAGGCAGATAAAGAGTACTTGGGCGCCCCCAGACGTAGTCTTATTCAAAAGGCGAAATGGGTAATCAAACTCTGGTGTTGTTGTTAGTTATCGTTATTATTATTCCTTCTTGTTTAATCATTAATACTTGTTGGCCGTGAGTTAAAACCGGGTACAACATACGTTTACGTAAACTCCTAGAAATTCCGCATGCTATGATCTTTTAAGTGAAATATTATTTTCATGTCGTTGTTGGATTAATTATTATTTGAATTCACTTAGGTTAATTTATGCTAGTAATAATTGGTAATTTAAATTTGTATTTATGAGGTCATCTCGATAGATCCTGGCATATGTTACCCCAACAACTGGTATCAGAGCCTTGGTTCGGCTCTGATATTTTAAACTGGAATTTAATGTGTTTATTTATGCATGCATATAAATTGTGGTTTTTAATTCGATTCGTTCAGATTCGCTTTTGCTCGCGGAGAAAATCCAACAGCAGATTAGGATTTGTTTGATTTGATCAATGTAATAGACTAGTCTAGATCTAGGTTTATTTATTTTTGTAAATAAATTGTAATCGGATCGGAAACGGATACGGAGACGGGGAATTAAAGGATAAAAATCCGTAACCCCAAGGGAGGAGGCGCAAGGCCGCGCTAAATGTGCCAGTGAGGCACGCCACGATGCGGATGCACGCAGCACGCACGGGCGCAGGGCGAGGGCCGAGGGCCGAGCGCTGCGAGATCATCGTGCACAAGACGGGCGGGCGCTTAGGCGACGCGCGGGCGCTGCGGCGCCGAAGCGGATCGGGCGACGGAGGTGGAATGCAAGGGCGCGACAGACGCGGCGGGACGCTGGCGGACCGCCGAAGTTCCGCTGGCGAGGCGAGGGCGGGCGAAGCGCGGGCGCACGGATGCATCGCGGTACGCTGCCGCTTGCCGCTGAAACCTCGCCGAGGCCGCCGAGACCGACGCGGGCGATGCCTGTCAAGATCGCCGAGCGGGGCTGAGCGTTGCGTGATGTGCCAAGGCGCATGGGCGCGGTTGCTCGGCCAAGGGGCCGGCCGGATGCGGGCGTGCATCCCGGCTGCGAGCTACTTGGCGTGGCATTTCGAGACGGAGTTCTTTTCGAGACGATCGAGTGGGAGAAATTCAAGACGGAATTTCTTCAAAATCAAGCCAAGAAAAATCAAACCATGACAATTGGATAATTTGTGCCCAATATGTTTATTTTTCCGCTTTGCTTGATTTATTATTGTGTTATCTTATGCTTTATTTAATTTGTTTAAATGTGTTTGCATGAGAGTTGCCCAATGAAAAATCTCACAATCAAAAATTACTAAGTATGTTTAAATAATTAATTGACAATTTTATTCCGGATAATAAAATTGAATTAATTTTGACCTCCATGATTTGTTTATTTGTGAATTCTTTTGGAGAAATTCCCCCCCCTTCGACGGTCCAAAAGTTAGCTTTCACATGAATGAATTCCAAATGGATGATTGTGGATTATTACTAGTGGCGATTTATGACCCTCCCCACGAGGCTCGTTCAAAGCAAAATAATAATCATGTATTTAATCATGGTTATTACTTAGGTATAAAATTGATATGCATATATTCCCGAAAAGTCCTCGCAATTTTATATTGGTCAAGTGGGAGCCAACTATTAATCTGGATATTAAAGGTTTGTAATTGTTCTTGTTTGTAACCTTTCTTTGAATGTGTTTTAAATAATGACCCACCCCACGTGGGCTTATTTAAACCTGCTTTTGAGATGTTGGGTGATGCATGTTCATATTTTTTTGAGATTTTAAATATGATGCATGTGATCGAATCTTGTGATATATTTGTGCTTATGCATATTATTGTTTATTTCAGTTCATCATGTCGCAACCTTTTAATCCAATTGTTATATACACTCAAAGAACACCAATTAACCGGTGACAACTATAATGTTTGGAAACGAAATATGAGTTTTGTCCTACCCAAGACAAGAACATCATTGGGTTCTTGATGTACCCAAGCCACGTAAGCCTCTTGATGAATCATCAAATGCGGAAAGACACTCAGATAATATTTGGGAGCGAAAGCCAATGAACCCATGAAACGTGTAATCTTGACTTCACTGTCTGATGATTTGAGACACATTCATGAAGGTGTTGAGTCTGCTGCAGAAACTATGCAAAGTCTTGAAGAAATATTTTTAACAAAAGACCGCATGATCAATCAGTTTAAAAATGACGATGTGGTCAGGCTAAAGATGGTTGAGGGAACACCCGTAAGGGAGCATGTTCTCAGAATTAAACACCATTTTGAAAAACTGGCTTATCTCGGAACTAAGTATTGTGATGAGGCCCAAATCGAATTTCTTTTGCTAACTCTTCCAAGATGCTTCGATGGATTTTACTGTAGTTTTGTGATGAGTGATCACATGTTTACTATGTACATCCTACAAGAAGTCTTGGAGAAGATAGAGAAGCATCTAGGAAAGAAAGATGAAGCATTGGTGACCAAAAGTCTTTTCTCGAGATCTAGGCCAATGGAAGGCAAGTCTCAAGAAAAGGAAAGTGGTCAGAACCAAAGCAATCTCATCACTAAGAAAAGTGAGAAAAAGACAGTTAGTTGTTTGGGTGTCAAGAAAGGATCAAAAGGAAAATGTTTTAATTGCGGTGAGAAAGGACATTGGAGGTTAGCCTATTCCAAACCCAAAAGGAATGGAAAGAAAGGTTATTCTCACGCACTAGTTGTTGAAACTTGTTTAGCGGCGTATGCCTCCCATTTATGGGTGGTGGATACTGATCCATCCATCATGTTTGTTTCACTTTACAGGGGTTCAAGCGGACCCGGCAACTTAGTGGGAGTTAGATCCTCATCACACTGGGAGATGCTACGAGAGTGGCAAATTGGGCAGCGCAATGGGAGAAGTGCACCTGTCTTTTGAAGACAGAGTTTTAATTTTAAGAGATGTTCTTTACGTTCCGAATTTTAGAAAGAATTTAATTTCAGTTTCTAAACTTTTTCTTGATGGATATTCGGTTACTTTTAATAAAGTTGTTACCATTTCTCTTTTTGATAAATTTATCTGTCATGGAACGTTATCGAATAATCTCTATACAATTAACTGTGCACACCACTCACGAAATGCATCCTATAACACATCAACTGTTTCCGATAAAAGAAAACGTTCATCAGACGTGAACGAGACACTTCTATGGCATCTAAGATTGGGTCATATAAATCCAAAGAGGATCCAAAGGTTGGTGAAAGACGGTTCACTGGAGTTTCTCCATGTTGAACCAATTCCAATATGCGAATCATGTTTGGAGAGTAAAATGACCAAGAGGGCATTTGGAGCCAAGGGGAATAGAGCCAAAGAAGTGTTAGAGATCGTTCACACAGATGTATGTGGTCCAATGTCAACCAAAGCAAGAGGAGGTTATGAGTATTTTGTCACTTTTATTGATGATTACTCAAGGTACGGTTATATTTTCCTTATGAAGCATAAATCTGAGACCTTTGAGAAATTCAAAGAATTTAAGGCTCAAGCAGAGAATCATAGGGAAAAACGTATCAAGTCTCTACGATCCGATCGTGGAGGCGAATACCTCAGCGATGAGTTTTTGAACTACTTATCTGATGAAGGGATTGCATCCCAACTAACTGCACCCGGAAACCCTCAACAAAACGGGGTTGCAGAGCGAAGAAACAGAACTCTTTTGGAAATGGTTAGATCTATGATGAGTTATGCGGATCTTCCCAAGTCGTTCTGGGGTCATGCCTTGGAAACAACAGCCTACATTCTGAACTTGGTGCCATCCAAATCGGTTCCCAAAACTCCCAAAAAATTGTGGACCGGACGCAAGCCTAGTTTGAGACACATGAAGATTTGGGGGTGTCCGGCCTACATGTTGGACAAGGAAGCCGGTAAATTGGATCCTCAATCAGAATTAAGGTTGTTTGTGGGATGCCCCGAGGGAACAAAAGGGTGTATGTTCTATGGTCCCGAAGATCAAAAGGTGGTAATAAGCACCCACTTTAGATTTTTGGAAGAAGACTATATGAACGAAAGAAGACCCAGAAGTGAGATTACCTTAAATGAGCTAAGGGGGTTAACCTCAATGCCAACTGTACAAGATGACATGCCAAATGACACACTTACACAACTGGAGCCTCGTTGTAGTGGGAGGGTTGTGAAACAGCCCGAGAGATTCATGGGAATAGGAGAGTCCTCGGACTTGATTCCCGGACAAGACGAATCAGACCCATGGACATATGACGAGGCAATCCAAGACAAGGATGCAGATTCTTGGCAAACAGCAATGAAAGCCGAAATGGGTTCTATGTATCATAACAGAGTGTGGGAGCTAGTCGAACCACTTAATGGGGTCAAACCCATTGGTTGCAAGTGGGTGTATAAGAGAAAAAGAGGACCGGACGGGAAGGTGGAAACCTTCAAAGCAAGACTCGTGGCGAAAGGTTATACTCAGAAAGAAGGGATCAATTATGAGAAAACTTTTTCGCCCGTAGCCATGCTTAAGTCCATCAGAATTCTCTTATTGATTGCTGCGCATCTCGACTTTGAAATCTGGCAAATGGATGTCAAGACAGCTTTCCTTAACGGAAGTCTTGATGAAGAGATCTATATGCAACAACCCCAAGGCTTCATTGAAAAAGGCTAAGAACACCTAGTTTGTAAGCTCATGAAGTTCATTTACGGACTCAAACAAGCATCCAGAGCTTGGAACCAATGTTTTGATCATGTTATAAAGTCTTATGGGTTCGATCAAAATGAGTTTGAAAGTTGTGTGTACAAAAAGCTTGTCGAAACTGCATTGGTATTCTTAGTACTATCGTGAGATTTACATTCTCGATCATCGGGAACGATGTGAAGGTGTTATCGACGCGTAAGGGGCATGGCTTTCAAAAACAGTTTGATATGAAGGACTTAGGGGAAGCCGCACACATCATTGGGATCAAGATCACTCGAGATCGCAAGAAAATGATGATAGGCTTGTCGCAAGCTTCATACATAGACACTGTCTTGAAACTATTCAAATGCAGATTCCAAGAAAGGCTTCAGACCTTTCGGACATGGAATCCATCTATCCAAGAAAATGTGCCCTAAGACGCAAAAAGGAGATAGATGACATGAGAGGCATTTCATATGCTTCGGTACAGCCTTAAGCCTTATGTATGCAATGTTTGTGTATGAGAGACCGGATATCTCGCTTTTGCTTGCCGCTGACATGGTGGCAAGATATCAAAGTAACCCGGGAAAGAACATTGACGGGCAGCTAAAAAATATTCCTCAAGTATCCGAAAAGAACTCGGGATAGAATGTTAATTTATCGGTCGAGATAGTCCAATCCCCATCGGCTACACGGACTCGGATTTCCAATCGACATAGACTCGGAAAATCTACCTCCCAGGTAGTGTTTTTGCATGGGGGAGGAGCCGCGACATGGAGAAGTGTCAAGCGTAAAATGCGTCATGAGATTCTACCATGGAAGCGAATATGTAGTGTTTGTGAGGCAAATGAAAAGAAGCGGTTTGGCTCAAGAACTTCCTAGTGGACTTGAATGTAGTTCGAATTTGCCCCCAGAGAGTCATCATTTATTGTGACAATGCCGAGCAATTGCAAATTCAAGGGACCAAGAGCCCACAAAGCCAAAAAACACATTCAAAAAGAATACCATCTTATACGAGATATCGTTAAGAGAGGAGATATAGATGTGGCAAAGATAGCGTCCGAAGACAACCCAGCGGATCCATTCACAAAGGGTCCGCCTCACAATACATTCGAGAGACATGTGGAAGGAATGGGTGTCAAGACCGTTGCCAATCTTCTTTGAGTATAAGTGGGGGAAATTATTAGGTTCGTGTAGGTGACATTAGATGTCAGAAATTAGGAACTACACGAGACATGTTGTAGTATACTTAAAAGCAGACTTTGAGTATAAGTGGGAGATTGTTGGGATTATACTGGAATGTATGCTTTTACTTTGTATAATCAAAACTGAATTTCGGACTTATTTACTGAAATAAATTGTTTATCACTGATGCTTTAAATATCATCGAATGTTACATATATTTACTGCATAACTGTTCATTAAATAGTACGTGTTACATTGTAGTTAATTTAGTGATACCAGATCACAGAAGATTAAATTAACAATCCCTTGTAACTAAAAGTACACCATTCACAACCTAGATGGAAATGAACAATCCATTGTGAAAGGTTGAAGTGTAAGGCTCGGATTGGCTTGTCTTGACCAAGAGATTACACTAGTGCATGACTGATGCACTGAATAGGACCTACAGGAGGACAATTCTTCAAAACTGAACAAGGAAGAATTAGACCTCAGTGGTTCGTTATTTCTTAATCTTCGTTCCTTAAATAGGATCACGTGTGGTTGGTAACTATTGCTTTGACTTATCATGGGTAGAGAATCAACGAGATTTAATACTTTTTATCTTGGGCAATATTATTGGTCATATGTGATTGCTAAGATTTAGTACGGAGAATCGTGTGCAAGTACGCTTGTTCGATTTGCCCCCTTGGGAGGTTCATAAGCTTTATCATACCAAATCTTGCAAGTGGAACTAGTTTCCGGTATGGATAATAATGTTGAACCGTTCCTTGACCAAGGACAAAAGATATTAATTAACGGAAAGCTATTTCAGTGGCTTGAATTAATTAATGGGCTAGATAATCTTAAACACGGGAAATAATAACCGGGAGCCATATTGACTGTAATATGGGTTAAGATGGATAGTGCAATATTAATTATGTAGTGGGATTAATTAATATTTATGGGCTTGAATAATATTGTGGCTCAATATTGATAATTCAAGATCCATTGGAAGGTCCAATCTTAATTCTCCTAAAGGCCCCCTAAGTAGCCCAACATATAGTCCAATAACTGAAAAAGGTGTTTAAAATAAAATAAATATTGTTGCCTTATTTTTCCATGAAATTCGAAATTTATTTATAAAAATGGGAGAAAGATTTTCTTTGAATTTTGTTATGGAATGAAGATATGTATTCTTGGAATACAAGATTATCTCATTAAATTCAAGAAATCTCCCACTTGGTTATCCATAGGGAAATTTTCGAAAATTTTGATAATTAAGGGAAAGAAAGATTTTCTTGATTTTCTTGAAAAGATATTATGGAAGATATGTATTTCTTGAAATACAAGAATATCTCATAAATTCAAGAAGATCCAAATCTTGGATTCTTGCCCTATAATTTTCGAAATTAATCTATAACAAAGAGTATGTGGGATTTTGTGGAATATTATAATTATGGGAAAAAGAATATAGGAGATATATTCAAGATTTCTTGGAGATCAAAAAAAGATTTTCCCACATTTTTTTGCCCTAAAAATTCGACCACCTCCACTCTATAAATAGGGGATGATTCTTTCATTCACAAGTACAATTCCATGTGCTGGAAAAATTAGCAAATCCACAAAGGTGGTGCAACATAATTTATTTTCCTTTTGTTAATTGTTCGCAAGAGTCCTACCACCGGATAGTCGAGCAAGGATTAAGGGAATACTTGGGAAGTTCTTTTGGTGTGTCTAATAAACAAAGTTATTGCCGTCCCAAGAGGTATGTTCACGTAAACTCGTAGAATTCCGCATGCTTAGGATTTACGTGATTTAATTATATGCATGATTTGTTGTTGAATTATTATTTGAATTAATATAGGATTAATTCATGCTAGTAATAATTATGAGAATTAAATTTGTATTAATATTCATCCCGAATAGATCTGTGCAACTTATTCCCCAACATAAATATGGAAGAGATATGGTTAGTTAGCGGTGCAGATATTGCGGAATATAAACATGGTATGCGTATCCGGGAGCGAGAATCGCAGACTAAATCGGGAAACCCTAACCTTAGCGGCTGGAAGCCTAGCAAGCCCACGGAAGAATTCCATGAAGATCTTTAACCTAATTCTTTGTCTATATATACTTCATGTGTTATTCATTGTAAAGGGAGAGCATTCATAGATCATTAGGCAGATAAAGAGTAATAAAATATTCCTTGCTTGGGCGCCCCCAGACGTAGTCTTATTCAAAAGGCGAACTGGGTAATCAAATTCCGGTGTTGTTGTTAGTTATCGCTATTATTATTCCTTCTTGTTTAATCATTAATACTTGTTGGCCGTGAGTTAAATATTGGGTACAACATACGTTTACGTAAACTCCTAGAAATTCTGCATGCTATGATATTTTACGTGAAATATTATTTGCATGTCGTTGTTGGATTAATTATTATTTGAATTCACTTAGGTTAATTTATGCTAGTAATAATTGGTAATTTAAATTTGTATTTATGAGGTCATCTCGATAGATCCTGACATATGTTACCCCAACAACTGGTATCAGAGCCTTGGTTCGGGCTCTGATATTTTAAACTGTAATTTAAATTGTTGTTCATTAAAATTGGAATTGGATAGTAGAACTGTTAGATCTGTTTTGCAGGTATCCAATTATCATGGTATTTTATTGTGCTTATTTACATGCAAATAAATTGTTGTTTTTTAATCCGATTCGTTCGAATTCGTTTTGCCTCGTGAGAAAATCTACGAGTAGATTAGAATTTGTTTGATTTGTTCAATGTAATAAACTAGTCTAGATCTAGGTTTATTTATTTTTCATAAATAAATTTTAACCGGATCGTGAACGAAGATGGAGACGGAGAATTAAAGACGAACGTCCAAGTGCCCAGACGTACGTGAGCCAAGGCGGAGCACGCGGGTTAGGCCGAAGGCCTAGCGATCGCGCACATCGCTAGGTGGGACGCGTGCTAGGCGTGCGGGGTTGTTGGGCGTCGGAGGCTGCACGCGGCGCGCACAGGCACGCGCGGACCGAGCTGGGCGACGGGACGCGGACGCATCCAAGCGATGCTTCGCGCGCGCAAGGCCATGGGCGACAGGGCGAGATGGCCGACTTGGACCGGGGCGTGCGCCTAGGCGCATGCGACTCACGTTCCGGGTCGTGAGCTACTCGATTTTCAAACGTCGTCCTAACCCGAAATGGAGGACATTCTTTGAAGAATTATTGCAGATTCAGTGGGAGCCTTTCGAGACGAACGATGAAGGTAAAAGAAGAGACGATTTCTCAAGATCAAGATTTGGAATTAAACCATGACAGTTGGATATATGTGCCAAACATGATTTAATTTGTCTTGATGCTTGTTTTAAATTCATGCAATTTTATTTGTTAAATGTGTTTGCATGATTTAGAATTGTCTAAAGAAAATCTCACTTCCGAAAATTACTAAGTATGTTTTATAGACAAATTTTATTCCGGATAATAAAATTACGTCAAATTGACCTCCATGATATATTTATTTGTGAATTCTTTTGGAGAAATTTCCCCCACGGAACGGCCAAAAGATGGTTTTCACATGAATAAATTCCCAAAAGGATGATTGTGAATTATTATTAGTGGCGACGATGACCCTCCCCACGAGGCTCGTACAAAGCGAAGTAATAATTTTGTATTTAATCATGGTTATTACTTAGGTATAAAATTGATATGCATATACTTCCCCGAAGTCCTTGTCAATTTTATATTGGTCAAGTGGGAGCCGACTATTAATTTTGAATTAAAGGTTTGTAACTGTTCTTGTTTGTAACCTGCTTGAATGTGTTTAAATAGACAGTTCACCCCACGTGACCTATTTAAACTGTTTGAGATGTCGGCTGATGCATGTTCATATTGTTTTGAGATTTTGATATGAACAATGTGATCGAATTATGTGATAATTTTGTGTTTGCATAATTGTTATTTATTTCAGTTCAGCATGTCGCAACCTTTTAATCCACTGTTAATATACTTAAAGTGAATATAATTGTATACGAAACTATGTTGATTGGAAATGAAAAGTTATGATTGTCCTAACTGCACAAAAGCACAAGTGGATTCTTGACACACCAAGACCAGATGAGCCAACTGACGAGTAAAAAATACGGGACTCCTCAGATCACCTTGCGAGAGATGTTGTCGCTGAAAATGGTGGAGGGCAACCCCGTAAGGGATTACGTCCTCAAAATAGATGGCTCATCTGAACAAACTTGAGGTTCTGGGTGCAGATTATGATCTGGAGACCCAGATCGATTTGGTACTCCACTCTCTGCCCAAAAGTTTTGAGCACTTTGGCCTCGCTAGCTAATTTGTTGCAAGCTTTGGTCACGGCAGAGACGTTGATGGGGCACCAAACTTAAGCTTTGACGGCAAATGGTCCATCTTCATCTTCTAGGCCAAGGGAAGGCAAGAAGAAGAAGAGGACCAAAAGCCATAAGCAACCAAACTCAATCGTTGCCAAGGGTAATGGTAAGATGAGGAATGCTGGTGGTGTCAAGAAAAATCCAAAGTGGAAGTGCTTAAACTGCGGTGAAAGAGGACAATGGAGGTTTGCCTGTTCCAACCCCAAAAGGGCCGAAAAGAAAGGTAATTCTCACGCACTAATTGTTGAAGCTTATTTAGCGGCGTATACTTCTCATTCATGGGTAGTTGATACGGGATCCACTAATCATGTTTGCTTCACGGGTTCAAACTAACCCGGCAACTTAGTGGAAGTGAGATCCTCATCACACTGGGCGATGCTACGAGAGTAGCAGCTGAAGCAGTGGGAGACGTGCACCTGTCTTTTGAAGACAAGATTTTAGTCTTGAGAGATGTTCTTTACGTTCCAGTTTTTCGCAAAAACCTTATCTCAGTTTCAAAACTATTTAATGATGGGTATTTTGTTCGTTTTTCTAAGCAAGTTACTATTTACCGTAACGATGTGATTATCTGTCATGGAACTTTACGGAGCAATCTCTATACTATTAACTGTGCACACCACTCACAAAATGCATCTTACAACACATCGACTGTTTCATGCAATAAGAGAAAATGTTCAGAGAAAGTGAACGAGACACTTCTATGGCATCTAAGATTAGGTCATATTAATCTAAATAGGATCCAAAGGTTGGTGAAAGATGGTTCGCTGTCGGACCTACAGTTAGAACCACTTCCAACCTGCAAATCATGTTTGAAGGGTAAAATGACCAAGAGGGCATTTGGAGCCAAGGGGAATAGAGCCACAGAAGTGTTGCAAATCATTCACACTGATGTGTGTGGTCCAATGTCAACCAAAGCTAGAGGTGGCTATGAGTATTTCGTGACTTTCATCGATGATTACTCCAGGTTCGAGTACATTTTCCTCATGAAACACAAATCGGAAACCTTTGATAAATTCAAGGAGTTCAAAGCCGAAGTGGAGAATCATAGGGAAAAGAGTATCAAGTTTCTACGATCTGATCGTGGAGGCGAATACCTCAGCGATAAGTTTTTGAACTACCTGTCAGACGAGGGCATTGTTTCCCAGTTGACTGCACCCGGAATCCCTCAACAAAACGGGGTTGCAGAACGAAGAAACAGAACACTCTTAGAAATGGTCAGATCCATGATGAGTTATCCAGATCTACCCAAGTCGTTTTGGGGTCATGCCTTGGAAACAGCGGCTTACGTTCTGAATCTGGTGCCATCCAAATCGGTTCCCAAAACCCCTAAAGAGTTGTGGCCCGGGCGCAAGCCCAATCTGAGACACCTCAGGATTTGGGGGTGTCCGGCATACGTGCTAGACAAGGAAGCCGGTAAGTTGGACGCACGTTTGGAACTAAGATTGTTTATAGGATATCCCATGGGAATGAAAGGGTGCATGTTCTATGGTCCCGAAGATCAAAAGGTGGTAATAAGTATGCACTTTAGATTTTTGGAAGAAGACTTTATGAACAATCGAAAGCCCAAAAGTGAGAATACCTTAAATGAAATAAGAGGGCAAACTCCTATACCAACTGTACAGGTTGATATACCAAGCATTACACCGACACAATCGGAACCTCGTCGTAGTGGGAGGGTTGTCCGACAACCTGAGAGATTCATGGGGATAGGAAAATCTTTGGATTTGATCCCCGGGGATAGTGAATCAGACCCCTGATCCTACAAGGAGGCGGTCCAAGATAAGGATTCAGAATCCTGGCAAACTGCGATGGAAGCCGAGATGGGCTCAATGGATCATAATCAGGTGTGGGAGTTAGTTGAACCACCCATTGGGGTAAACCCATTGGATGCAAGTGGGCCTACAAGAGGAAAAGAGAACCCGACGGGAAGGTGGAAACCTTTAAAGCTAGGCTTGTGGCAAAGGGATACACTCAGAAAGAGGGTATCGATTATGAAGAAACCTTTTCGCCTGTAGACATGCTTAAGTCCATCCGTATTCTCTTGGCAATAGCTACACATCTAGATTTTGAGATCTGGCAAATGGATGTCAAGACAGCTTTCCTTAATGGGAGTCTTGATGAGGAAATCTATATGCAACAGCCTGAAGGTTTCATCAAAAAAGGCCAAGAACACCTTGTGTGTAAGCTGAGGGAGTCCATTTATGGACTGAAGCAAGCATCTCGGGCTTGGAACCAATGTTTTTATCATGTAATCAAATCTTAGGGGTTTGATCAAAATGATTTTGAGAGTTATGTTTATAGGAAGTGTGACGGAACTGCCTTGGTATTCCTGGTACTATACGTAGACGATATTATGCTCATCGGAAACGACGTAAAGGTTTTGTCAGACATAAGGGTATGGCTGTCAAAACAGTTTGATATGAAGGACTTAGGGGAAGCTGGTCATATTCTTGGGATCAAGATCACTCGAGATCGAAAGAAAAGAATGATCGGCTTATCGCAAGCTTCATACATAGATACCGTTTTGAAGCGTTTCAGCATGCAAGATTCCAAGAAGGGTTTTGTACCTTTCAGGCACGGAATCCATCTATCGAAAGACATGTGTCCCAAAATGCAAAGGGAGATAGATGACATGAGAGGAATTCCTTATGCGTCAGCAGTAGAAAGTCTCATGTATGCAATGTTGTGTACGAGACCGGATATCTGCTACGCCGTAGGCATGGTAGCAAGATATCAAAGTAACCCCATAAATCAACATTGGACTGCTGTTAAGAACATTCTAAAGTATCTGAAAAGAACTCGAGAAAGAATGATGGTTTATCAGTCAGACAATTTATTTCCTGTGGGATACACGGACTCGGATTTCCAATCAGACCTAGATTCTAGACTATCTGCCTCAGTTAGTGTGTTTTCATTTGGGAAGTGTAGCCATGAAATGGACGAGTGTGAAGCAGAAATGCATCATTGACTCAACCATGGAAGCCGGGTAAGTAGCTGCTTGTAAAGTAGTGAAGGAACCAGTTTGGCTCTAGATCTTCTTAGTGGACTTGGATGGAGTTTCGAATTTGTCTAGCAATATTTGCTAGGGGCAGTTGCAAATTCAAGGGAACCAAGAGTCCACGAGTCAAACAAACACACTGAAGGAAAGAAATTTTAGACGAGAAATCGTTAAGAGAGGAGATGTAGAGGTGGCTAAGATCGCATTGAAGTATAACCTAGTTAATCCTTTCACAAAGTGTCTGCCTCTAGAAACATTCAAGAGACATGTGGGAGGAATGGTTGTCAAGTGCGTAGCCAATCTGCTTTGAGTATAAGTGGGAGAGATATTATTAGGTTCGTGTAGGTGGCATTAGATGTCACGTAGAACTACACGAGACGTGTTGTGGTATACTTAAAAGCTATGTTTTAAAAATCGGGTCCGACCGGTCGGACCGGTGAACCGCCCTTAAGCGGCCCAATAGAGGTGTATAGAACCGCTATTGGGTCGCCCCCCTCAAAACCGGAAAAACTATTTGAAAACCGAGAACTGATGAACCACCGATTTTCACCAAAATAACCAAAAAAAATGGGAGAAATCAGCCCTGCATCTGCGTGCGGCGTGAACTGGCATCGTCTTCTTCCTCGAAGGGGTGGAGGCACAATGGCGACGACGCGAGTGGGATAGCGATTTGGGGTTGTTCGGGTTTCTGGTTTTTGCTGGGGGTGCGGCGGAGGTGGTCTAGGTGTGGAGGTTGCGGGGAGGATGGGGAAGAAGACGGCGGGGAGTGGTGAAGAAGACGGTGGTTTCTGGATTTTTGCAGAAGTGGTGAAGGGGGCGACGATGTTGGATTTCTGGGTGGGAGACGGCGGGGAGGATGGGGAAGAAGGTGGAGGAGGTGCCGATTGAAGGATGGGGATTGGGGAAGAAGCCAAGAAGGTGGAGGATTTCTGTGTGGAAGATGGCCCTTTTATGTTTCTTGACTTCTCAACCCAGCCCATTTATCTTTCTTTTGCTTTAACAATTTCTCAACCCAGCCCATTTATATTTTTTTTTTCTCAACCCAGCCCATTGAATTTTTTTTAATTTTGATTTTTATTTTAAATTATGCATATTATATATATATATAATATTTATTATGACGTCACACCGGCTCAATCCGGTCCAACCGATCCGACCCCGGTCCAACATTTTTTTGGGGTCGTCCGGCTCAACTTCCGGTTCCGATTTTTAAAACATAGCTTAAAAGCAGACTTTGAGTATAAGTGGGAGATTGTTGGGGTTATACGTGAAAATATGTTTTTACTTTGTATAACCTATGTATTAAACACTTATTTACTGAAATATATTATTTATCACTGTTGCTTTAAATATGATTGAATGTTATATATATTTATTGCAAACCATTCATAGCACGTGTTACATTGTAGTTAACGTGGTGATACCAGATCACAGAAGATCACGTTAACAATGCCTTGTAAACGAGTGCGTGTTTCACAACTTAGATAGATCCGAACAATCTATTGGTAGAAGTTGATGTGTAAGCTCAGATTTGCTTGTCTTGACCAAGAGATTACACTAGTGCATTCGATACGCTGAAGCGGACCTGTAGAGAGGATAAACTCATTCGCACTGACTTAAGGGATGAAGAGTTAGACCTCAGTGGTTGTTAATTTCTTAATCTCTGTCACTTAATAAGGACTGTGTGTGATTAGTAGTTATTGTTTTGACTTATAAATGGGAAGAGAATCATTGTGACTTCGATACCCTATATCTTGGGCAATAATATTAATTGCACGACAGTTGCTAAATTAATACAGAGAATCGTGTGCTTGCAATGTCTTGCGTGATTGGTCCCCTTGGTGGGCCCAGAACCTTTATCATACCAAATCTTGCAAGTGGAATTAATTTGTCGGTATAGATAATAAAGCTGGGATGTCCTTACTCCAAGGATAAAAATATTAATTAATATAAAGCTTTTCAGTGGCTTAATTAATTAATGGACTAAATACTTTTAAACACGGAAAATAATGACCGGGAGCCATATTACCGTAATATGGGTTAGGTTGGATAGTGCAATATTAATTATATAGTGGCATTAATTAATATTAATGTGCTGAATTATATTGTGGCTCAATATTGGAATTTAGAAGCCCATTGGAAGGTCCATCTCAATTCTCCTAAAGACCCCTCAAGTAGCTCAATTAAAGTCCAATAAATAAAAGGTGCTTAAAATAAAATAAATTATTGTTACATTATTTCCTCCTTATTTTTTCGAAAATATTAAAGAAAAGAGGGAGAAGAATTTTCTTGAAAATATTTTATGGAAAGGAGATAAATATTCTTGGAATACAAGATTATCCAATAAATTCAAGAAATCTCTCACTTGGCTTCTTTAATGGGAATTTTCAAAAATTATAGAGCAATAATAGGAAGAAGGATTTTCTTGAAAATATTTTTATGGAAAAAGATATTCTAGGAATACAAGAATATCTCATAAATTCAAGAAAGATCCAATCTTGAAAGATCCCCTATTATTTTCGAAAATTTGGCTAAATAAGGGTGTGAGATTTTTGTGGAAAAATACACATGGAAAGAAGAATATATGAGATATATTCAAGATTTCTTGGAGATCAAGAAAAGATCTTTCCTAACCTTATTTTGAGTCCAAAATTTCGTTCCCCCCTCTATACAAATAAGGGGATGAATTTTTTCATCCCCTAGTGTTCCATGTGTTGGAAATATTAGAAATCCACAAAGGTGGTGAAACAATTATTTATTTTCCTTTGTTTTATAAATCGTTCATTGGAGAACCTTCCACCGGGGTTATTGGACGAGGACTTGGGAATACTTGAGAAGGACTTTTGGTGGGTATCCAGATACTTGATCCTGTCTGTCTCAGACCATCTCCCCAACGGGTACGTTTACGTAAACTCCTAGAAATTCCGCATGCTAGGATCTTTTACGTGAAATATTATTTGCATGTCGTTGTTGGATTAATTATTATTTGAAATCACTTAGGTTAATTCATGCTAGTAATAATTGTTAATTTAAATTTGTGTTTATGAGGTCATCCCGATTGATCCTAGCATATGTTACCCCAACAGGAACTGGGGCGTATAAGGCAGATTCTTTCGACTTATAAGGCTGCCTCGGGGCAGTTGATTAATCTGAATAAGTCGGAAATTATTTTCAGTGGTGGGATCTCTAATGAAGTTGGTAGCAGGCTGGCGGATTTTCTGGGAGTTCGAAAGGTTGACCAACATGCGATCTATCTTGGCATCCCCACTAATGTTGGCAGGTCGAGGAAGGCAGTGTTTAGAATGCTGGTGAGTAGGGTGGAGAAGAAGTTGAAGGACTGGAAAAGCAAAACCCTCTCTCAAGCCGGAAAATTGACTCTCATCAAATCGGTTGCTCAAGCCATTCCTACATATTTAATGAGTTGCTTCAAAATTCCATATGGAGTAATTCAAAAAATCAGGTCGACTATTATTCGATTTTGGTGGGGCCAAAAAGATGATGAGAAAAGGACGCACTGGAAAAAATGGGAAGATCTTTGTATGGCAAAGTGGGAAGGGGGACTCACACTACGGGACTTACAGGCCTTTAATAAGGCGTTGCTTGCAAAGCAGGGTTGGCGATTGATTCAGAATGAAGACCCGTTACTAGCGCAAAACTTGAAAGCAAGGTACTACCCGACTGGGAGCTTCTTATCGGCTTCGATAGGGTACAACTCGAGCTATACATGACAAAACATTATTGAGGGGAGGAAAGTGCAGAATGTTGGGCTTGTTTGGGTGGTTGGGAATGGTCAGAAGGTACGAGTGTGGGACGATCCATAGCTGGTGAGTGGTGAGGCCTTCCGAATCGCTACGGGAAGTGATGGATCAATCACGGTTGCACGTGACCTCATGAAGGAAGACTACAGTGGGTGGAATGAGGAGGTGATTAGGGAAACCTTCCCTACTGCTGAGGCAAAGGCTATTCTTGCCATGCCTTTCTCGGCTAATAGGGAGGATACGCTTACATGGGCTTACGAAAAGACGGGTATTTATTCGGTTATGTAGAGTGGATGAAGCGCAGCGCAGGATTCTATATGTCGATGGGAGAAAGGAAGTGGAAGTGGTTATGGGGTCTTGATGTGGCACCGAAAATCCGTATCTTCATGTGGAGGTTACTACACGGCATCGTGCCGGTGAATCTCAATCTTATTGCCAGGTATGTGAATGTGGAGCCTGCTTGCAAGAGATGTGGGGACCCTGTCGAGTCAACCGAGCATGCACTAAGAGATTGTCCGTGGTTGGCCGATTGTTGGAGAGACTTACCTTTTGCGGTACATGGGCTAGGAGGGGATATGGCGTTGGATGTTTGGTTGTTAGATGGTGGCGGGGCAACAGAAAGAGCAGCAACAACTCTTTGTTACCCTGCTATGGGAAATATGGTTTTCTCGAAATGAATGGGTCTTCCCTAATGTAACGTTTCCCCAGAAGCAGATTTCCGAGCTTGCCGTTAACTTTGTTGCCGAATATCATGCAGCGGTGTTACACAGACCTCCCAGGCCACAACGTGTTGAGTCGAATACTTGGGAGCCTCCAAATGGGGATTGGTGGAGTTTTGAGGAATGAGTTGGGAGTGGTTCAGTGGTGCTTCGCGATGCAACAAGGCGTGGTTCAGTCGATTGAAATTGCACAAGCCTTGGCGGTGCTTGAAGGCGTGAAACGGGCTGCGTGGAGTGGGCTGACGGACTTAGCTATTGAAGTTGATTCACAAGTTAACTTCTTTGCGTTGCAGCATTCCAGGATAGATCTTTCTTATTTGGGTGGTGTGGTCGCGGACGCGCTTGAGCGTTGTTTATCTTTTAATTCATGTGTCTTTAGTTGGGTGCGTCGTTCGGGCAATTGTGTAGTCCATCGGCTTGCCCAGTTTGCTTTCGCTTGTGATGCTCTTTTGTTCTCTGTGTCTATTCCTGAGACGATTGTTGACGATGTTGATACCGATATTTCCGGTATTTGATTTATATATTTATTTCCTGTCAAAAACTAAAAATAAAAATAAGAGGCCCATAGTAATTGAACGATAAATCTAATTAATTTGAAGAAAAAATAATAAAATTAAACAATCGAAATCGTGAGAGATTGAAACATAAGCTCTTCATTTCATATTTGTGATCAACTTAGTCCAACCATTTTACTGCGCATGTCGTATTCGTATATAATATTATATACATGCATTATCTGTCAATTAATTTGGTCTAATCTGTTTCATTTTATACACGCAATTCATGATTTATATATAATATCTACTGAGTTTCGACCATGACATGTTCTTGAAATATATAATGTATCGTTGACCCGACATGAGACATTAAGGGATTTAAATTCGTTTTTTTTTTGTTCTGAATTGTGATCACTCTAGCTCTCATTCTGGAAAGAATTCTCATTTAAAAGTCTGAACTTATTGAGATATGTTGAATTAATTATTTTATTTAATTTTTCTAATAATTCTCAAATATGTAATTAATTTTGTTATAATATGAATTAGAAAAACTTGTGTGAACTCAAATTCACTGTAAACTCGATTTTTTTTAGTATCACTTTTATGTATAAAAACTCTCAATGTTATATATAAAAACTATCATTGTTATTAATTATCCTTAATTTACAAATCAATTATCCTTATCGTCCAAAGGAATGATGTGAGGACGAGAAACAGGCGGAGATGACACAGGACGGATGGATGGCGGCAGAGGCATGGGCACGATGATAGTACCATCCAAAAAACTTGAGAAATCCAAATTGGACATCGGTTATTGCGATTTAGTTCTCAAAGAAAGGAAAACATAGTTCATCAAATTGAGCATGCCTCGATAAAAAGACCCGAGAAGTAGCTGGATCGAGGCAACGAAATCCCTTATGTGTGCTATTGTACCCAAGAAAGATGCAAGGCCGACTTTTGGGTGCCAACTTGTGTTCAACATAGTCCCTCAAAAATGGATAAACTCGACAACCGAACGGTTTAAAATTGGCATAGTTTGGAATTGATCCAAAAAGAAGCTCAAATGGAGACTTGTTAGACAAAGATGATGAGATGAGGCGCACGATTAATAACATAAACCGCAGCGGGGCAAAAGCATCAAACCACAACGATACAGGAGCATGTGAATGAAATAACATAGAAAGACCTGTTTCAGAAATATGTCTATGCTTGCGTTCTGCCCGCCCATTCTGCTGAGGAGTGTATGGACACGAGAGACGATGAAGAATGCCATGTAGTGACATAAATTCACGGACTCTAGAATTCACAAATTCTGTGCCACCATCACTTTGGAAAACCTTGATTTTTCTGGAAAACTGAGTGCAGACAAAAGCATGAAATTTCACCAAAATATCATAAAATTCAGACTTAGCACGAAGGGGATAAATCCAAGAGAAACGAGAATGATCATCCACAAAAGCGACATAATATTTAAACCCATCAGACGAAATAACTGGGGTCGGGCCCCACAGATCACAATGGACTAAGTCAAGTACTGCATCAGCACATTTTTCATTCAACAAAAAAGGTACACGTTTGCTCTTAGCCAACTGACAAGAGGAACAAAGTGTAGGAGTCGGTAATAGAGAAGTAATAGATAATTGGCCTATCTTTTGCAATAAAGAAATAATAGTAAACGGGACATGCCCCAAACGAAGATGCCATAAATCAAAACTGGCCTTCAAGTCTTTATTCCTAATTGTTGCAACTAGCGCCGGGACACCCCGATCAAGCAAATATAAACCTTTATCAACCCTTCCCTGAGCCATAATTTTCTTCGTCACCCGGTTGATCTTTCTTGCACTGCCTTGCTATCCTCTCTGACTGCTAGCTCTAAACCTAGAGGTTTCAAATCCGCTGCCAAATCTCCAGAATGGTTGTCTTCTATGCAGGAAGAGATTGAAGCTCTACGTCAAAATAATACGTGGGATCTTGTACCTTGTCCTTCACGTACTAATATTGTTGGTTCGAAGTGGGTTTTTCGGACCAAGTTTCATTCCGATGGTACTATTGAGCGTCATAAAGCTCGCCTCGTGGCACGAGGGTTCACTTTCAGTTCCCGGGGCTGATTTTCATCATACATTCAGCCCAGTCGTCAAGTCTGCTACTGTTCGAGTTATTCTTGCTCTTGCTGTGCAATCTCAGTGGTCGTTGCATCAGTTAGATGTCAAGAATGCATTTCTCAATGGATTTCTTGACAAACCGGTTTTCATGGCTCAACCTCCGGGATTTGTTGATCCACGCTTTCCTGATCATGTTTGTCGTCTAAAGAAGGCGTTGTATGGTCTAAAACAAGCCCCTCTTACTTGGATTCAACTATTTATTACATATCTCTTCAGCTTGGGATTTGGCCAGAGTCGATCTGACTCATCTTTGTTCTATCTCGTTCGAGGTACTTCTATTCTCTATCTACTCTTATACGTAGATGATATAATTATCACAGGAAATGATGGTGACATGCTCAAGACACCATTGCATTACGCACGATAAGGAATTTGCTATTAAGGATTTGGGGCGTCTTAACTATTTCCTTGGTCTTGAGGTTTCGTACACTTCAGATGGTCTTTTTGTTGGTCAGGCCAAATATGCTACTGACATTTTGGAACGGGCAAAACTATTGGATTCCAAACCAGTTTCCACCCCCTTGCCCGCTGGAGAGGTTTTGGTAAGTGATGGTCCACCGTTCCACGATCCCACTTTATACCGCTCTTTAGTCGGGGGCCTTCAAAGATTTGACTATTACCCTTGAGTTTATCGTATCTTTGTGAATGTTGTTAGTCAATTTCTTCACTCACCGGCTGATGATCATTTTAATGTTTGTTAAGCGGATTTTACGTTATGTGAAGGGTACACCCACTTTGGCTTATCCTTTACTCCGGCGTCCAGTCTGTTTGTCATTGGGTACTCGATCTTGATTGGGCCGTTGCATTGAAACCGGGCGATCCACGTCACGGTTACTCAATTTTTCTTGGCGGAAATCTCATCTCTTGGAGTGCAAAGAAACAACCTACAGTGGCTCGCTCGAGTTGTGAATCTGAATACCGTGCTATGGCCAATGCAGCGGCGGAAATTGTTTGGCTCACCAATCTTCTCGATGAGCTCCGAGTCAAAATCTCCAATCGTCCTGAACTCTTGTGTGACAACAAGAGTGCTATTTTTATCAGTCAGAATCCAGTTGCTCACAAACGAGCAAAACACATTGATCTGGACTACCACTTTGTTCGTGAACTAGTATCCTCTGGGAAGATTTCCACACGTTTTGTTCCATCTCATCTTCAGCTTGCAGATATTTTCACCAAGAGTCTGCCTCGACCTGCTTTTGAGCTTCTTCGATCCAAGCTTCGCGTTTGTCTTCACCCCACGCAACGCTTGCAGAGAGTATTAAGGATAATTGATTTGTATATTAAGGATAATTAATATGTAATTAATAGATTAGATCTTGGTCATTATTGGTCATTAATATGTAATTAATAGATTAGATCTTGGCCATTATTGGTCATTAATATGTAATTAATAGATTAGATCTTGGTCATTATTGGTCATTAATTGTATCCTTATTTATAGTGGAATTCTTTCAATCACCTCATTAACGGTGATATTCTAATTATCATCACAATTGTTATGCAAAAAAATAATCACTGTTTAGAAAATATTTCATATTTTAAACAGTGAAAGTTTTTATGCATAACAGTGATAGTTTTTACCCATAAAAGTGATAGAGTTAATGCATAGATCTGATTCACGTGAGTGTTAGTCTATGAATTATAACCCACTAATTTTGAATTTTATGAGATGAAGATAATCTGGCGTAATGCATAATATCAGGGATGGATCTCGGGGACTGAAACCCCTGAGCTCTTGAAAGTTTTAAAATTAAAAGGCATGCATCTAATTAGGTTCTTAGTAAATTCATAGTTACTTACGTACTAAGTTTATTGTACAATTCAAGTGCACTTTTTAAACGTATCATTTTTTTTAAACTTTTAACTTGATTTGTGTAAAATAAATTGAACATTTAAGAAAAATAAAATTTGTCTTTAAAAAATATTCTTAAATTATATGGTGTTCTAAAAAATTAATATTGTTAATTCGTTGTCGAATTGGGCACGCTGTTTAATTTCATTATGACTTCTGAGTTATGAAAATTTGTCTAATATTTTGAGGCATACTTGCATGAGACAGTCTCACGATGAGACGGGGTGTAAGTTGGACATTGACGCTTTAACACTTTGGGAGGGATAGGTGTGATTTGTGTTAAATTGTACCCCGTCTCATATGAATTTTTGTCATGCCATATAGGATACTTGTGCTCAATCTTGTCATTTTTTTCCAATTCGAGAGATCATCTCATAAAAGGGGTGCTAAATTTGCTAATATACGACTTCTTTATCAGTTTGAGCTAATCAGCTAAATCACAAATTTTAAAAAAATTATTCCTAAATATTTCTCGCTGAACAATACATTTTAATAAGGAAATTCTTTCAATCCAAACAAATAGGACTGGAGAAAGAAAAGGTCTAGGCTTAGTGTGGTATGGCTCCAATGCACTATTCATTTATAGTATATTTTAAAAATATATAATTTATTATATTAAAAAATATAATTTATTTACATTTAATTCGTACAATTATTAATATAAAAAAAATAATTATATGATAAAGTGTAAATATATTGCATTTTTTAGTTTAATAAATTATATATTTTTAAAATGTAGTATGAGTAAACAAATATGACCCACTCAAAAGTCTAAGAGAGGAAATAAGGAATATTAAAGTACAAGTAGAGCAAGATAACCTGATCGTAAGTCATAAGTCATAACCACCAACTAACTTAGTTGATTATACAATAAATCATAAATGGTGAAACCTACTCTACGCAACACATCTCTATCATTAATCATTTCTCATTAATCAATTCTACAAACTTTGAGTCTTAAGACTTCGGTCAATTAATTATATAGGAAAATTATACAAATATATCATACTACCTCCGTCCCGGGATAATGTGCACATTTTCCCGGGCATGAAAACTAAGAAAACTTGCTTTATTGATATTATTTAAATCAATTATTAATGATATTGTGAGTGTGTAGGTTTTGAGTGTTTTGTCATTTTAGAAAATGTGCACGTTATTGTGGGACGAATGAAGTATTATTTGTGTTTTAAAAATTATATAACAATGTAGATCCATTCCCCATTGATATATTTAAATGTTAGTGTATAATACATATATATATACACATACACTCACGCGTGCATGAGTAGGTATTGTGCGAGACAGTGAGATAAAATATAATTTGAAAATGATAGCTCACCAGCCACCACTTAAAAAGGGTGAATATTAATTTATGTTAATTTGTGAATCGTCTTGTTATGAGACCGTCTCTGACAATTTTAATTTTGTCTAGATATATGTATCTTAACATTTCATACTTTTAATAAGTATAAATATTCCCCTTTAATTAAAAAAATCCCAATATAATTGCTAAAAACACAAAATATTAAAATGCATTAGTGTATTTATCCATTAATAATATATTTGTAGGAAAGTACGTAGTTATAATTTTGTAGGTAGAGGATGTATCAAGACGGCACGTAGCTAGCTAGGGGATGGTCTAGTAGAGCTATCACCAACTCTCAACCCTAACGTAACATGGAGATTTTCCTAAAATGTTCCCTCAATTAATTAAACCACGATAATTTCAAACTACTCTTAATGAGAGCTTGCAAACCCACCTCGCAAAATGTATAGAAATATGATTTAACTAAAGGTCCGTCTGGTTGGAGGTAATGGAAATAGATAATGATAATCACTTTTATTAATGTTACTAAGTAGTTTTAACACATACGTAATGAGAATAAAGGTAAGCAATTGATTACTCTCACCCACTCAATCCATCTCACATAATACAAATTATTCATATTCTAACCAAGCAATAACAATGCAATCGATAATCTACAATGATTCATATTTTCTGCATATGATTGTGATATTTAAAAATGGATAAAAAAATTTGAAGTCCAATAATTCTGCTTTGCTTCGTTTAAAAATTGATCTCAATTTTTTTGACTTTTTGATTTTGATTCTGTAAGTTATCAATTTTTTTGGAATTAGTCATTTAATCTGCTACAGCAGGTCACCAAATAGGTAACAACCACATATGTAATTATAATTATTATTATTATTTTAATTTCGAAATGTCACTACACTTTTTTAATCCTAAAAAAATTGGGTTGAGATTTTTCTGCGTATTTTTTAGACAGAAAGTGTGGTTTCTGCGTATTTTGGTTTATTTTTGGATTTTCTGTCAGTTTAGACCTGACAAACTAGCCCGATTCGCTTTGTCTTTTAATATACAAATTATTTTTAAAACCCGACCCAAAATATGGCCAAAATTATTAGGAAAAGTTCAAATGGTTGGTGCATTGAAATTAAAGGAAAAATAATAATAATTAACATGTTACAATTAACTACTTGGTAATCTACGGTAGCAGGTTTAATGATCAATTTCAAAATCTTTTGAAACTTAAAGGACAAAAAAAACTAGAATCTTATTAATTATAATACGATGAGACGGGATACAACTTAGCACAAATTACACTCACTCCTTTTAAAATGTTAAAACGTCAATGTTCAATTTATGTCCCATCTCAGAGCATCCACAATGGTCCATCCAATGAGTGTTTAACCATTGGATGGATGAAAATTGGTATTTAAAACCATTGTGGGTATTCATTAGATTGAAGACAGGGTGTCATCCATCCAATGGAATTGATGAAGAGAGAAAATATTTTTTTTGGAGAAAAGTAGGTAGAAGTGAGATGAATGTGGGGTCCACAAAAGGTGTATGGATGGATGAATGATTGATAAACCATTGTGAGAGTGTGTTTAAATAATTTAATTTTTATAAATTAATGACGTGGAGATGATGTGGAGGAGAGAGAGTGAATGATTGAGGATCCTCTCACGTGAGACGATATCATATAAATATGCCTCAAAATATAAAACCATTTCAGGTGTTCTTTTTAACTTTTAAAGTACATTGATGTGTAGTTAGCAATTTTGGGGACCATTTCCATATGAGCCCCTCCTTTTGCTTTAAAAAATAAGAGTGAGACTCATGTGCACCCGGGTGCACCGTACACTCATAGTGCATTTTAGAAGCGTACAACTATATAAAATAGAAATGTGCAACTATTTCAAACAGAAACATGCAACTATGTTCCCATATTAACAGTTGCATTTTTCTGTGTAAATAAGTCGCACTTTTCAGCATAACAAGTTGCACGCTTATAAAATGCACTATGAGTGCACGGTGCACCCGCGTGCATACAAGACCTAGCCAAAAAATAAATATGAGCCCTTTTCCTTTTTCCAAATTGTGCTTCCCCTAAAACTCCGGCCTGCTTCATTATTGAGTTACTCCAATGGGCCAATCCCAAAATATTCGAACAACCACAATGAGCCTCCCAATTCGCACAGACCACTTGGGCCTCGATTAAATGGGCCACACCACAGCATTTTTTATTTCCAAAATTATGGGCGGGAATTAAAACAATTCTAATTATTTTCGGATTTTCCTCGCTCCCGCCAATCAAAGCCCTAGCTTCCACAGTACGCTCAAGCTTACTTCTATATAAACTCTAACCCTTGCCAGTTCCCTCCATTTCACCCCTAATTTTCAACCCTAACCCCAAATTTCCCTCCAAAAGATACAAATCGCAGTGGGAAAGGAGATTATCTGAATCAATTAACGATGTTGGAGCTAAGGTTGGTGCAGGGGAGCTTGTTGAAGAAGGTACTGGAATCGATTAAGGATCTGGTGAATGACGCCAATTTTGACTGCTCCGCCACCGGATTCTCTCTCCAGGCCATGGATTCGAGCCACGTGGCGCTGGTGGCGCTGCTGCTCAGATCGGAGGGATTTGAGCACTATCGCTGCGACCGCAACATCTCCATGGGGATGAACCTCAACAACATGGCGAAAATGCTAAAGTGCGCTGGGAATGATGATATCATCACCCTCAAGGCTGACGATGGCAGCGACACTGTCACATTCATGTTCGAGAGTCCCAGTATGTTTTGTTTCTCGTTTTCGCTAAAGAATTCGGCTTATTTTTTGCTATGTTTATTGATTATATTCTACTGTTATGTCCTGAATCAGATGCTCTAAAATATTACTGTAGTTGGGATTAATTTATTTTTTCATTGTTGTGAAAAATTGATAATGATTGAGCAGATGGTATTTTGTGAAAGGAAACTGTTTTTGGCCTTATTGATTTATTTAGTCTCTTTTAAGTTTTCATGAAGAAAGAGAAATATGACATATATTTAGTTTAAAGCTTCTTTTAATTCTATTGAGTGGAAAAATTGAGCCAGAAGTTTGACTTGTTATTTTCTGTCGTGGTGTTTTAGTTTTGTGGTTGTTCTTTGCTTTACCTTCGATGATAAATGTGTTGGGCTAGGGATTTCATTGTGATTCCTGTTTGGATATAGGTCGATTATGGGTTATGCTCAAAATACATCAAAGTTATGTAAAGAATAAGCTACATTTTAACATAAAAGTGGTAAAATTGTGTCTAATTATCCAGTCATGTTGGTATTGTTTTGTATAATTGTGTTTCTATTAGTAGATTGAGGTTGGTTTTGTATCTGTCATTAGGATTTGCCAGCACTAGTTAAGCGTTCATGTTTTCTTGTTGAAATTGTTGAGAGAGAACTAACTTATAAAATGTTTTAAGTGGTATATGAAATCTTGGCAACATGTGTAATCTGATTGGTAAACACCATATGGCATATGGACATGTGTGGCTTTTGATAGTCGATGCATTCTATTTGAACTCCAGAGTCTTGTAAAATGCTACAAAATGTTTGATATGGCGTATGAGTGAGTTTGTGGCATGTTTCAAAACATTGTGACCTGTGTAATTCTTTTAATATCTGAACTGATGTGTTTATTTAATTTAAATCTGATAGCCCATTTATGCTAATAGTCCCGTGTTATTCTCTTCACAGCTCAAGACAAGATCTCAGACTTTGAGATGAAGCTTATGGATATTGACAGTGAGCATCTTGGAATCCCGGAAGCTGAGTACCATGCTATAGTTAGGATGCCATCTGCAGAATTTGCAAGAATTTGTAAGGATCTTAGTAGCATTGGTGACACAGGTGATGTTCAAACATTCCTAAACATAAATTATTGGTTAAGATTCTTGCTTATTATAATTGTACCAAGATTGACATTTGATTGTGTGCAATTGCAGTTGTCATCTCTGTTACAAAGGAAGGTGTAAAATTCTCAACTAGAGGTGATATTG
The DNA here is from genome assembly GCA_037126765.1 of Stenogyne calaminthoides. NCBI lineage: Eukaryota > Viridiplantae > Streptophyta > Magnoliopsida > Lamiales > Lamiaceae > Stenogyne > Stenogyne calaminthoides. Next base: position 13,440,369 of record JBBCBC010000006.1, read on the forward strand.
GAACTGCAAATGTTGTATGCAGACAAAATACCACTGTTGACAAGGTTCATTCCTCATATTATGCCAATTCTCATAACCTTAGCATCCTACAAAGAACTTTTTTGTTTGTTAAAAAATGGATTGTTGATCAATTTCTCTTTTTGTTTCATAATATGCAGCCTGAAGATGCCACGGTTATAGAAATGAACGAGCCAGTATCATTGACTTTTGCTCTTAGGTATTTGAACTCCTTCACTAAGGCGACACCCTTGTCAAGCACGGTCACCATAAGCTTGTCTTCGGAGCTTCCGGTGGTTGTTGAGTACAAGATTGCAGAAATGGGCTACATAAGGTTCTACCTGGCACCCAAGATAGAGGAGGATGATGAAGAAACTAAGCCTTGATTTGATCCACAAGCCATAGGGTCTTGTACATCTTTCGTTTGCAGCTTATTTTGGTATTGCTTTGTGAGTTGAATTATGTTGAATTTGAAACTTCATCTAGTTGCTGAACTTCTGAATCAATGTATGCTCTTCGTTTATGCTTATTAGCTATTAAGGAACCTTTCAGATCGTTAACGATCCTTATATTCTACATTTGGATTAGATTAGAATTTATATTCCACATTTTGATGGAAGTTGCTACAAACAATTTTTTACAAGTAGGGGTGACCCTTTTTGGGTTTTCAGTTCAGATAATTAGTTGATTTGAAGTTAATTTCAAAAGCTTGAGATGATTGGGATGGCATGGGGTTGGGCTTGGTTTATCAAGAAAAAACTGGAGCTAGGGCGTTTTGTGGATTCTGCAGCCCTTGTTCCTATTATTAGATTATTATTATTATTTTTAAATTATTTATATTAAAAATGTATATACAGTTCACTAACAATCTGCTGCCCCATCTTTGCCAGTCTCTGTACTTTTCTTTCCGCCAGTGTGTGCTGTTTGTTTCTCTATTTCTTTTCACCTTTTCTGAGGGAATTTCCTGCAATTCTGTTCTAATTTAGAGGTGAAGATATGAGCTTGTGTAGCAACTAGCCGAGGTGACTTATTACCGTCCCTACACAAATACAATATTCTAATTTAGGATTTTACCAGTTCTCAAGTCTTGTTTGTTAATTATTAAAGTATAATTTATTGCATATTGAATTGAAGTATTATGATAAATAATAGTTGTGGTAAACTGGTAATACGTGATGATATCACAGATAGAATAGTTTCTCATTGGAATATTTCACATTCAAATAAAATAAGTACTACTACTATGTTTTATGTATTTTACGTGTTATTCATTAAAGTATGATTTTATTATTAATTATATTAGCATAAAAGCGGAGTAAATTTTGAATTTCTTAAAATGGTTTTGCTACAACCCACATAATTATTCATTGTAGTTGATTAATTTTGATAAACCTGCGTAACAACAAAAATATAAACTGAGAATGAGTATTTTTGCCATTCTTCACAACTAACTGAGAGAGGGACGGACTAAACGGGAATAAAATCAACTAGGAATATAGTGACGAAGCAATCGTAGTTGGATCAAGTCTTGTTGCACCTAGTTGGTTTTGTAATTAAATTATAATGACAGCATTCATATAACTAATCGACTTGAGAAAAAGTATGAAATCAAGCGAGCTAAAGCCCCAAATTATGCATCAAACTGCACTTTGCACCACGTAACTTTTGAAAGCAATTTAGTGGGAGTTCCAACACAAACCATACCCATTGTAAATCGATTTTTCCATCACTCAAAAAATGCCTAGGAAAATTCTACTGACTGCATCAACTAACAATTAAACTCTAAATCATACTTGTCTATTTTGGAATTGACATTCAAAACCCATAGTATGGTGAAATAGAACTCTCCTCTCCTGCACCTCTTTATATATCACCTGAACAACAGCTGTAGGCAGTAGACCTTCATCCAAGCTGCTCACAGCATCTTATTATACCCGCGATAGGGGACCACTTGCCTTGTAATAACTTGTGGGTGACGGAAAATCATCAGTGCCTCCAGTCGTCACCAGCATAAATTGCTTGATCTCCCAGCTCTTCCTCGATTCTCAGCAACTGCACTTAGTAAATGTTTAGCCATTACTTTTGTATTTTCACATCTTCCCAAGCAACAACAAACTGATGCACAACTAATACTTTTCAAAGAAAACAACTAACAATGTTCAGTGAAAACAGCTAATACTGATCAATTAATACCTTTTAGTAAAACAACTAATACCATTTAAAAATGCACTTGAATTGCACGGTGCAACTAGTGCATAGAAGTATTTGCCAGAAAAAAATAATAATAATACTGGATGTCAACCTGATTGTATTTGGCTAGCCTCTCTCCACGGCAAGGTGCACCTGCCTTAATTTGGCCAGTAGCAAGAGCAACAGCTAAATCAGCTATGAAGGAATCTTCACTTTCCCCACTTCTTTGAGATATTACCACTCCCCACTTGGCATCCTTAGCTAACTTCACTGCTTCAATGGCCTCCGTCACTGTTCCCACCTGGTTCACCTGATTATATTGCAAAAATTAGTATAGAAATTATTGAGTGATTGTGTCATGATTAATGTGTTGCGAGGTATATGAAAAAGGAGGAGAGAGTAATAGAGTATCAAGTTGGGTAGATAATAATAATCAAAAGTGGGTGATAATTGATTCGTGTTTGAAAAAGTAAAAAAAAAAATTGTATTATAGGTATATTATAGAGTGAAATCTTATATGTTTTGAAAATCCTATACCAAAATCAGGGTTGACAAATGAGGACTAGGATTTGGACTAAAACTGTGGGGTAGTTCATCCTCTATTCACAGATTACCGAAAATCAACTCAACAGAATAGCTTCCATTAGGAAAAATAATTTCATATAAAGGTACACCAATGTCATATTCTACTTTTGAACGACGAAAAGGATGTTCATGATCTACCCACATGGATATTTTGTAAATTATGCAAAAATAAAACATCAAATTGGCAGCCTAAATTACATTGTTTTTCATAAGTGACGAACCAAAATTTGAAGGTACCTTAAGAAGAAGAGCATTGCAAGCAGCCTCCTGTACAGCTTTCTCAATTCGTTTAGGATTCGACACCAACATTTCATCTCCTACAACCTGAAAATAAAAAAGTCACTTTTATTATAACTAAATAAGTTTGCATGCAAATTCTTAGTTTATTAAATAATTTCAGCAGAATAAACATTGCAAACCAAAGTGCATCAATAGAATGATAAAGCAGACCTGGCAAATGCCAAGAGTAGAGAAATATTTGGAGTGTTCCCAATCTTCCTTGTCGAATGGATCTTCAATTGACACAATGGGGTAGGCTGAGAGAGTACCATACAGGAATTTGAGAAAGTGAGACAATATATTGATAGCAAATAAATACAACTTTAAAGTAATTGTAGATAAAAATACAATTACAGCAATTTGGCTGCAACTAAGATGTCTTTCCACAGTTCATTGCATATATAAGATAAAAAGAAACTGAAGAGGAATTACTGTTGTGATAAAGATACCTTCACATAGTTCTTTGTACATATCAATCATGTCCTCCCCTGATTTAAAATTTTGACCTGATTTATTTGGTGATTTGTAATCCAAATCATACTTGGTACCTAAATAAGCAAAGAAAAGAATAAAATCATCTTCTCCCCCAACTATCTTTAAGATGATAGGAAAAATAAAAAACTCAAATGAGTCTGAGCACATTTTTTTACCAGCGACTTTATCACATTTTATCATACATCACTTCTACAAAATCCATTAACAATACACTTCGATAAGTATATTAAGAACAGATTGTAATAAAAATATAAAATAAAAAACTAGCACGTTAGCATGCCAAACTCAAAACTAAGTGCCATAGTGTGAGCCACCTTCGGGAATGCAAATAGATACTCCATCCGTCCCAAAGTTATTTACCCCTTTCTCCCAAAAGGTCCGTCCCAAACTTATTTACCCCTTTCCATAAAAGGCAATAAAGTAACTACCCTTTTCAACTATCTCCTCCCAACATCTTAAAATTACATCTCATGCCATTACTTTTACCCACAAAAATACTAAAGTAGAAAGGACTACAATACCCTCAACCAAAAAACCACTTTATCACTTTAAATACTAACAAATACTAATAAACAACTTCCACATTAAAACCCGTGCCAAAAACAAAGGGGTAAATAAGTTTGGGACGGAGGGAGTATTCATTAACTTGTCCATATTTCCGTTGAAACAGTTCCTATCGTTTGATGTACTCTTTTGTATTTAAACTAGAAACTTATTCACAAGATATGCAACACCACAAAGATCTGTTATTTTGACATAGCACGTTATGTTAAAATGCCACATCAAAAAGTTTGGATAAAATGTACGAATATTGAATTCGCAAGTAAAAAATGAATACTTTAAACAACACTGCTCTTTCTCCCAGACTTTGTTCAGACCATATTCAAAGAGGTCAATTTACATTTTCATCTCCAGATCAATAAGCTTTAATTGGGATGATTTAGTTTAACAAGCAAAATTGTCATGGTGCTTAAGAACACAAACCGTGAGGCCCTACAACTCCTTTATCTCAAAGTAATAGATGATCGAAGTTACTTTTAAGGGTTTTTTTAAAGACTCTGTCGCAAAGCTCTCTTATTTGATAAATCCAGCAAGATCATATAATTTCTATGCTAATAAGAGTGTCACTTAAAACAACTTTACGGTCATTACCTATGCAAAATTCAGTAGCAGCAACACCAATTGATATCTTTATTTTCTCATTGTATCCTGTTCTTTCAATAGCCTCCTTTACAAAATCCAAGCCTTCTTTTAAGCTGCAATTGGAAGATTTTAAGAACAATGCTTGATCGACAGATTGAAGTATTGAACCAAATGAGGAAACTCACCTGGATATGTTTGGAGCGAAACCTCCATCTTCTCCAACACTACATCCATGTGAACCGTATTTTTCTGTAATCACAGCCTGAGGAACCAAAATCAGTTAACCAATTATGCTATACATTCCTTCCAAACCAAGAGAAAGAGATGTGTTACTACGAAGTACAACTTTTATATTTATGGTCAGCTATATGAAGGTACAACCTTCTATAATTATTAAAGTGTTAGTTTTCCTTATCCAATCATTTGACTTTAAGCATTTTTGTCGTTAAGGCATTATAGAAATTTCAATTAATAACAAACTTTGACTTTTGAAACATGACTTTTTTGGGGACAAAAAAGTTCTACAAGCATAATTCTTTGGTGCGGAGGGAGGATATGGTCAAAAAGGCTTTTCCTTTTTCCGGAGACAAGAGATAAGAATTTAATGTTTAGCCTCCAAACCTTCACATTGGAGATGCCTATGTACAAATATTAGTAATAACTAATTAGCATACTATAGCATACAAAATCTGTGCGCGACCCAACATGATTCATCTATTGGTCCATGTAGCCTACTCCAATTATTTGGGATTAAAGGCTCAGTTTGTTTGTTTTGTTTTAGCATACGAAATCTATTTGCATGTATTGGCTAACTGAGAAAGTAAGTGAATCTATGGATTTTAATACTCGAAACAGACATAAATCAAGTGGTTTCAAATTGAATTTAAAATAGTGATGCAGATATATAGATAGCAAGGTATCAAAGGGTTGAAATGCTAAAATGACCTTTCATTTCACATTGTAGAATATGATCGAAAAGCAGAGGATGATAAGAATTCAACAATGTACATGTGTATTCAAAAGAAATAACAAATGTAGACTTATATAAAATAAAAAATGAGAGCATCCATTTAGTAGGGAAAACTTCACCTTTAGATGATGATAAGTCTCAGATCCTATTTGCAATGCATCCTCAAATTTTCTTGCCCCAACAGGAAGAATCATAATTTCCTGATGACATTTAGCTGACATTGTCAGTCATATAAGGGGTTAAGGCTCACAAATATACGTGTACAAATTCCTTCATATAGAGCAAATAAAGCAACACGAGTCCTGTATTCCAGAATAGGTGACACAAGTTGATTGATCTGGTTAATCGCTCTTTAATTGTGGGATAATCAAATATGCCAATACATGAATTCTTTCTGAAAGAGTTTCCAAATAATAAAAAGATTAATATCATGATCATCTTGAATTTACTACAGTGTTTATAATCATAGTGTTCCGTGAGAAATAAAATCTCTTGATGGGGTTCAAAGGCTTATAATGTTTCTTCTGTTTCAAAAATGCTGTCAACTAGTGGATAACAGATTGCAAACAAATTATTAGGGACTATATACAGAGTTGACACACTTTATCCCTTAAAACAGACACAACATAGAATCTACATATACATATGAGTAATTACTAATATCGGATTTCCAAAAACCAATCATAGAATAAGCAGTATGTTGTTTAAGGAGCCAGTGCAGATAAATATTCCATCCATCTCTTTTTAATTGTCTTTAGAGTGAAGAATTTTTGTTCCAAAATAATTGTCATTTTGCACTAATCTATGAGAATTGAATATCATATTCCAAGTCCTTCTACTTGTTTTATGTGATAGTATGCATTAATTAAGGAAATTTACTCCATGTAGGTAAACAAAAGGGTATAAATATCACATTGCACATAAATTTATTGCTATTAATGACTTCCATAATTCGCACGAAACATCCTTAAACGACAATTGAAATGGGACTGAGGGAGTAGTAAATGAGTAACACTTGGTGCACCAGTTGCATCGTGCAACTTGTGCACAACGAATACTGTACTATTGTTCAGTGAAAACAACTAATATTGACCAACTAATACCTTTAAGTAAAACTAATACCAATTAAAAAGAATTTGAGTTGCACGGCGCAACCTGTGCATAGAAGTATTTGCTGTAATAAATAGTCATTTACAAGCATAACTCAATTATAAATTTGCTTTACCTGAATTGCCAGATTGTTCCCAGCATGTTTTCCACCAGTTATGAGAGTAAAAGCTGGTACGGGAAGGCGGTAGGTCGTTTTTCCAGCAAGATCAGCAATGTGTTTGTACAGTGGAACCTGCATATGAAGGTTTACTTGGAATCAGAGAAAAAGGTTCTTTGTCTATAAAAAGGAAAGCTTTTATTTAGGTCTGGAATTCATGCCTCCTTCTCAGCTGCTCCCGCTCTGCAAGCAGCCATTGAGACTGCTAAAATTGCATTTGCCCCAAGTTCACCCTATAACCAAGTACAGCAGCAAGCTTAATAAACAATAATTATCTAAATCTCTTGCATGCACATGTATAAACATTAAAAAATAAATTATATAGACAAAACTAAATAACTCAAATAGAATAAGAGCTACCTTCTTATCTGTCTTGTCCAAGTCTATCATGGCTTGATCAATCTGAACTTGAAGAGTTGGATCCATACCAATTAAAGCTTCAGATATTTTCTCATTGATATTCGTAACAGCCCTACTCACACCATTTCCAAGATATGTTCCCTTGTCTCCATCTCGCAATTCTATAGCCTCATATCTGCATACAATTACACAAAAGTTTTATACGTATCAGATTTCAGAATGTGATAATTTTGCCACTCTCTTTTATGTAACAAGTTCAGAGGTAATATAACTAACTAGTCTAAAGACGATATTTGATGAATAGATCAGAACTTGTACAGCAGAACTAGTTGAAGTAAACCAAAAAGTAGTTCCAAACAATTTTGATTAAGAAATGATGCGATTTTTAAAAGAGGGATGCTCGGAGTTTGAGTCTCACATCATGAACATAATAAGACTACTCCATTTATCTATCAGGCACCTAATGAATCATATTACTTGTTGCATAGGGGCACAAATGAGTTTAGTTGACTATTAACCGATCAAGCTCAACCAAAAGTTAACTCTGAAATTATGATTACATTCTCTCGTAACCCGTGAACTTACCAAACCAAAGATTCATAAGCTATAGAAGATCTCAATATTGGTATGTTAACACAAAATGCACGCAATAACGAATCATAAAAGGGCATTAGCTCAAATACCTGATTCGTCCCCATTCCTACAGCATTTTACATATAAATGCAGACATAGAAAGAACAATGCACCAAATCGTGAAAGTTAAAAGGATATACAAACACATAAACAATATAAGAGCATAGGAAGAGAGTGGGAGAGTGCTTACATCCCAGAGGTGGAGCCGCTTGGTGCAGAAGCGCGATAGACGCCTTTATTGGTGAACAATTCGACTTCAACAGTGGGAATTCCTCTGCTATCCAGAATCTGCCGGGCTTTAACGTTGGTGATGACGGAGGGGACGGATTTCCTCATGTGATTGGAGATGAAGAGCACGGGATCGGGCGTCTTAGCCCTAACGGCGGCATTAACGGCGTCTTCTATTTTCCGGGAGAGCATATGCTTGTCCAGATATTCCTGTACCGACATTTTCTTCTACTTCTACTTCTTCTTCAGCGGCAACTGCAACTCAAATTCGGAGATTTGAATATGAATTGGGAAAATTGTAAAGTGTATTAATTCAGAGCCCTAATTGGAAATAGATTTGATGACGATGACATGGGAGCGACAGCCGAATTCTGGGAGGTTTAGCAAGAAAAGAGTCCTCCTAGCTTGAAAATCTCACACCGCTGCTATTTTCTGTGATTTAATTTGTTTAAATTAGTCATATTATGTGAATTTTTTCGAAAACCCTCTATTATACTAGTTGTTTCTTTATTTTCTGTAAAATATTGAAACTTTTTCTGTATATTAACAATAACAATTTTCATTAAAATTTAATAAATAAAGGTGACTGCAAAAACACTAGTTAAAAAAACATTATGCATTATGTAAATACTTTTTCTTCCATTTGATCGGCTGATTTTACGTTTTATTATTATCATTATTATTATTTACTCTCTCCATCTATTAAAAATGCGTTTATTTATTTTATTTGTCTGCCCACTTAAAATATGAATATATTTTATGGATGCGATCATTTTATCTACACCATCCAATCATCTAGATATGTTTATTTCGATATTGCACCTCCTTTATATGGTAGGATAGTAAAAAAAAATGGTTGATTGTATTATTATATTATTATTATAAGTGTATTTGAAGAATAAAAAAATAGATAATGTGAGTTTATCGAAAGAATAAAAATTAGAGGAGTGATAGGTGATAAAATAATATATGATTAATAAGATTTCAAAATCCTCAATTTAAGTCTCAAAATGAATGAGAATTTGAGATTATAAAGTCGAAAGTACGACCAGAATGTCTTGGAATTTTAGGTCTGGTGGAGAAGTTATAACTTTTAAATCCTATGAATTTGAAAGTCTTGATAAATAGTAAAAGGCTAAATCTTGTATAAATTAGGTCTACCGTACATTCTATAGTGTATTTTAGAAACATATTTGTCATACTGAAACATGTAACTTATTTACACTGAAACATGCAACTATTAATATGAAAAATAGGTTGCACGTGTCGGTGTAAATAAGTTGTACTCCATGTTTTAGTGTAACAAGTTGTAAGTTTCTAAAATACAATATGGAGCGCACGGTGCACCTGTTGCATATGAGACTCACTCATAGTAAAAGAGAATGTATTTGTTTTCATATTTTAGTATATTGGAATTTATTTTATGTCAAATCAATGTTTAATAATGATTAATATAGTGGTGTTTGCAAAAAAAATTATTTTTGAAGAATTAATTAAAATTAGTGATTATGGGTTGATTAATAGTAGAAGTTGACAGTGTTTGATAAAAAATTTAAAGAAAAGTTGATATTTTTTAAAAAAAGTTAATCGGTTATTGGGCCGGATACCAAGTTATCAAAAAAGTATTTTAAAAAATACTCATAAGCTACCAAAAACACAAACTTTTTAACTTTTAACTTATAACTTTTGACTGTTTATTTAATAATAAAAGAGAAACAAAACATTTCATTGCTTCTGCATAAAATTTTAAGTGATCATTATCACTTATAATTTTTTTTTAAAACACCTCAATTGTATTACTATATTGTAATGAGAGTAACAAAAGTAGTGATGTGATTGTATTTAAATTTTATAAAAAAATAGGTGTGTTCTGTGTTTTATAGGAGTGAATATTGAAGTTTGATTTTAAATTTCAAATTATAATGGGACGTGGTTCGCAAAACCCTAAGTCCATATAAGCGAGTCCTAAAAAGTATATATTCTTAATTACTCAAATTGTCATTGTAATAATAGAACCCCCCACCCCCCTACCCCCCACACAGTACTCCACAACATCCTTAACTTTATTAGTAACACTCTTGTGAGCCAAGTCTATACATGAACTCTATCATTGTTATGTTTAAAAATTATCACTGTTATTCACAAAAACTATCACCATTTAAAAAAATGCTCTATTTTGCATAACAATAATTTTTTTGTACATAACAGTGATATTAAAAAATAGAGTCCACTCTTGTCAAAAAAAAAAAAGGTTCACCATAAACTCGGGTTCACATAACTTTTTTTCTAATCTTATCTACTTTTTTTCCCTTAAAACTCGTGCGCAAACATGTGAACACATTTGTTATTGACGAAGGGAGTAATATTTAATTGTTCAAATAAAAATTTCTCCTATGTGAAAGCTATATTATTATTTTCGTTGTTTATGTAAACATTGAAGTTTTAAAATCGAATAACATTGATGCTAAAATGATGACCAATGTTATAATTATGATTATATGAGACGAATCTCATTTACCATGTTATATGAACCATTCTAATCATATTTTGAAAGTAAGTATGATCCAAATAGAGAATATATTTTTTAAGAACAATAATTTTGGGGTAGCAAAATAAGAATTGTAACTTTTAAAATTAGTAATTTCAGGCCAAATTAAGGTCATCCGGGCAAATTTAATCTGAAATTGTTACCCCTTCATTTCATGCATAAGATAATTTTATACATGACTCTCATTATAAATTTGAGAACCAAAACACATATTTTTTAAACTATATAAAAAGATTGAACTCCGCTCAAAACTAAATTTTTTGAAATTTGTATAACACTAAATAAGCTTAGGTGAAATGAAAAACAAAAAGGCATTGAGCAAGGGTACAGCACATAACAATATATTGGGCCGAGAAGAGACACGATAGTCCCCTTCCTCTTGGGCTTATAAAATATCAGTCAACAAAATAAAGCCTTTTAATATACAGCCCAAGAATCTCTCAGTAAAAATAATTGAATTGAATAAGCAGCATCATATCATGTTTTTCTTTCTGCTCAATAAAAATAGGTATAATACAACAAAAGGGCCTGAACTATCACCTTTTTTTTCAAAAAATCTTTAAATTATTTTTTATTTTAAAAAAGTTTTAAACTATCAATTTTTATTTTGAAAGGCTCATGAATTATATTTTTCTTAGTTAGCTTAATGTTTTTCGATCAAATATAACACATTAAACTTAATTTCAATGCTATTATTTTCAAATCAATCCACAAAAAAAAAAAAAAAACTCTAAAAAAGGGCAGTATAAAACAAAAAAATAATAGAATTAAAGATTTTAAGGACTTTTTTTTAAATTAATCCACAAAATTATATTTAAGGACATTTTAAAAAAAATAATTTAGGAACCTTTTAAAATAAAAATTAATAGTTTAAAGATTTTTTAAAATAAAAAATAGTTTAAGGGTGTTTTAAAATAAAAAATTTGATTTTTAAAAGTTGATAGTTTATTGGCGTTTGAAAGATGCATCATGCCATAAAAATATTACCGCATGTTTAAAGCTTTTTAGCAGAGCTAATGCATCATCCCGTTATGAAAATTAAGTCAAAAGAATTGGTTAAACTTAATATTTGCATTTAAATAAAAAAAGACATTCGTTGTATTATAAAGAAGAAAAGAATAATTTATGATGAATAAAACCAAAACCAAATTGGTCACTGTCTTACTATACACGACTACGAAGTGGTGTTCAATTTGTACACAACTTATGGTAAAATAATAATAAAAGTAACTCTCAGATAACAAATCCATGCACATGTAAAGTGAAGCTATACATAATATATTATGGGCGGCAGGGCGGCCGGCCATTATCAACGACCGCGAGACGACAGCGACGAGTCGTGATAAGTCCCATGCGACGACGATGTCGACGATGTTCCACCACCACCAAAAAACAAGTCCGACAAGTAATTATCCAAATCTTCCGGGCCATATCTGACAATTGACTCTACTCCCATTTGTCTCGCGTAGTTTCCCCTGTGCTTTTGGTAAAACTCCAGATAACTCGGGACGATTTTTCGCGCTAACGAGATTTTGATATCGTCTCGTCGTTTCGGGTCGGGTATGACCCATGCGGTTTGCCTCTTGTACGTTTCCTCAAAATTTAAATTAAACCGTCGGAAGCATTCCGTTGAATCCTGAGGGGAAATATCAGCCGTTGGATCCTCTGGGAGTGATGACAGAACTTTACTCCACCCCATTCTCTCGTAGTTGTTATAGTACTTGTCGACTTTGGATCGGGTATCCGAGATCCATTCGGATCCCATCAGGAGCCCCAAGCTGGAGTTCCGGATCTTCGAAACGACGTAGTTTAGGTTGTTCGCTAGGAACAAGTAAGCCAATGCGACGTCGTTGTACATAACCGCCTTCCCGTCGAGCTTACAAAGGAGGACGAGAATCAGCCACGCCAGTCGGGCGGTTATCGCCTCGCCGCAGGGGTTTTCGCCGGCGATGGGGCTCGCGTAGTAAGATTCCGGCAACGGAGACTGCGCGCTCGCGGACCAGTCTGTTACAATGACGGAGATCGCGCCGCAGTAGTCGCCGAGGAAGACGAGGTAGTTCATCACGTAGCGCGTAAGGGGGTGGACGCCGCCGCCGATCGGCGTTTTGGATGAGTCCTTCTGAATCGCCGCCTCGAATTGAGCCAGCATAGTCCTCACGGCCTCGCCGAGCTTCACCAGAGCCGCCTCCGCCGCGAACCTCACCGGCGAAAGCGAATCGTGAGAGAAAACCGACTCGATCTCCGGCCACAGGTCGGAAATCGCCTCGAATAGATCTAGGGCGCGGAACATTTTTTCAGGAGCCAGAATTTTTTTGCTCTTACCGAAATTCTCGGCGAAATTGAACAGATTCACAGCCGCGTCTCTAGAAATCTCGGTGAAGCACGACTCTGCAATTTTCTCAGATGAGGAGAAAACGACGTCGCAGAGAATCCTTTCGCCGTAGAAGAGCGTTTTAACGGCGATTTTCACTGCGTGTACCCAGCTCTTAATTTTCGGCTCTAGAACATTCCATTCCAATTTCTGCATCTGAGAGTAATTCAATTTCTCGACCCCCAAATAATACAGAGTCTCATCAATAATCGATTTCCTGATAAGTTTGTATATAGTAACGCATTCCTTCGCATAACCAGAGGCAATCATACAATCCGCAATCGTCGTCAGATCCGCCATTGCAGCATCCGAAGCTCTCTCCGCCTCGGAGATAGAATTCCCGCCTCGAGGCGGCGTACGAGACGGCGTCGTACTGCCCTCGTCCTCCTCGGAAATTTCATCTTCGTTGTAGTCCGAAACGCTGGATCGGGCCGAAGCCCGAGAGGAGCGGCTGGAAACCGATTCAGAATCGAGATTTTTCCGATTTGCTGATAGAATTACATAAAACTCCTTCTCCAACCGCTTAACCGCACTTTGCATCAAGTTCTGCGCTCTGATTAGTATATCAGAGCTCGAACGAATCTTCACATAATGGTGCATCGCCTGCTGCAAACCGGTAACCGCTTCGACAAATCTCTTGGCTTCTCTTCTATCATCAGAAAATAACGGTGAGGATGTATTGGTATCGATGGCCCATTTTTTTATCACGGTTTCTGCGTAGTCGATGTTTTCCTCCATTATTGACTCGGAGAAGGTGTGGTGGTGGTGGGCGCGAGGCGGCGTTGAAGAAGGACTCTGATTATGCGATGGAGAAGGAGATCTGCTGGAAAACACTGAACCCTTCATTTTGATTTCAGGTAATTTGAAAGATGTTTTTGGAATTATTGAGTGGAAGAATTGAGTAGAAATTTAGAATGTTTATGGTGTGGGTTTGTGTTGTTTTAGAGAGAGAAAATATGGATTATGAGAAATGGGAGAGGGGGATGTGATATATTCATATATATAGAGGAGATGGGTTTGACCAAAAAAAAAGTGAAGACGCGTCAGTTTGAGTTTGGTTGAATTTTCAGCATAGAAGACTCCCTAATCTGGGGGATAAAGCCAATGAAATTTGGTTGATTTTTCATAGCAAACAAAGATAAATGCTAATCTGGGAATAAAGCCAACAGCGTCGATGGTAACTATGGATGTCATGCCACAGTGTCAATGTACAGTTAAGTTTTTTCTGTCAAAAATTAAAAGTAGGATTAAGTTTACTAGATTATCCCAAGCTGTTGTTTTAATTTCTAATTTGGCGTGTTATTAATTTACACCAACTTTTCTATAATATTTATTTATGGTATGAAATTAATATGGGCCTCCTTACGGTCAAGAACGACTTTGTCTTTTCTAGTGTTAGACGTTCAATAAAAAGTTGACACATCATTTAACTTCGTCATGAGTGATACTGATTCGCCATAAGATTTAAAAATTAAATTTTAAAATAAAAATAATAAAATTACTAAAATATTCTTATAATATTTTTTAAATAAAAAATATAATATTCTTAAATTAAAAAATTTTAGTCTACGATCCTTAACTCGACCCATGTGCGACCCTCCGCGACCCCGGTCGGGTTCGGTCCGGGTTGATTTGGGTGCAGGGTCCAGGTTCGATCTAGGTCAGGATTCGGGTCTAGGCCCAGGTTCGGTACAGTTCGGATTCGGTCCGGATCCGAGGTCTGGAGAGGATCTGGGTCTGAGTTCAGGTTCGGTCTGGTTCCTGGTCCGAGTCAGGGTTTGGGTCAGGTCTGGATCTGTGTCTGGGTTTGGGTCCGAGTCAGAGCGGGTCCGGTGCTGTCCGGGTCCGAGTCTGGGTTCGGGTTCGATTATGGATTTGGGTCCGTGTGGGTTCGGTCCGGATTTGGGATAATTTCGTCATTTTATAAATATTTATTTAATTTATAAGTAGACGATGCAGCGTGATTGCAGTATGCAAACGCACTAGTGCAAAGTGCAATAATTTAAATTTAAAATTATACATTGAATCAACGATCCAATGATAATCAAAGAGTTTTTTGACGTTCGAAAGGCGAAGTCGTTCCTAACCGTAGAAGATCTCAATTAATATTATTATATTTATAAATTAATATCACTCTTCTTATAAATAAATTAATCTACCAATAATATTTAATACTGTAATTTTTATTTATAAATATAATAATATCAATTAATAAATATATATGTATCAATTTATAAATATAACTAGCACGTAACCCCGCGAATTTCGTAGGATTGAACAAAAAGTTTATAATATTATTTTAGATTAAATACTTCAAATATTTAATTAATTAATTCAATTATAAATAAATTAATTATATATAAATATTATATCATAAAACAATAAAAAATAAATAATATGAATGCATGAATATTCAAATCTATTAATTTTAGTGCTTCTTCTGTAATTTGTAGTTTTATGTCATCCAAACTCATAAATTATCTAAGTTATACTCCCTCCGTCCCAGACTCGTGTTCCTGTTTACTGTGTGTGCGGGTTTTAAGAAAAAATGATAAAGTGTTAAAGTGTAAGGGTAAAATAGAGAAATCTACTTTATTGTAAAGTAAAAACAACTTTATTAAGGTGCTAATTAAAGCAGCAATAATCTGCTAATTAAATGGTACAACAGTACAAAATTACTGACATTTTTCAATAGTAATTTTCAGAGTTACAGATTTAAAATTTGATTTTACTGTTCAATGAACAGTAAAATCTCTAAAAAACACTCCCAAATTTCGGTTCCCTCCAAAGTTTCCCTCCTATTACAGATTTCCCACCTAATTACTCCAAAATATCCCTCCTATTACACATTTCAAATCCTATTACAGCCTTAAAAGCCAACAAACCCTTCATAAATACTGCAACACCATTACAACCCTTTAAAACCATAAATACAACTTCATAATCTCTGCAACAGGAAATAAATTCAGTGTTAGTTAAAGATGGTTATACATTTAACATGGGAGCAAAAAAATAAAATTGTGCAACATTTATTAACTGAGTCAGTTAATGATGTACCCATCCATGGCAAGTTCAGAGAAGTAGGTTTGCTATTTGGGGTCTGTGATAGGACTGTCAGGAATATCTGGAAAGTTGCAAAGAAGCAAAGGATTGAAGGTAAGTCAGGTCATTTAGTGTCAAGCAGAAAGGGAAAGCATATAAGCAAACAAGTGACTTTGGTTGAAGAGAAGATACTAAGCATACATTGGACAGATAAGTCTACCATTAGAGACCTTGCAGAAGGACTGAATGTTAGTAAAAACACAGTGGGAAGATGGATTAAAGAAGGTCTGATCAAGGCACATACAAATGCCATTAAGACACTTCTTACAGACATCAACAAACTTGCTATGGTACAATTCAGTTTGAGTCACCTCTATGTTGACAGGGAAGATAACATCATCAAGTTTAACAGCATCCACAATGTAATCCACATTGATGAAAAGTGGTTTTATATCACTAAAACATCTCACAGATTCTACAAGCTGCCAACAAAAGAACATGCACATAGGGTTTGCAAAAGCAAGAGGTTTATCACAAAAGTAATGTTTATTTGTGCTGTGGGGAGACCTCTATATTCAAGTGATGGTACACTTATATTTGATGGAAAGATAGGGATGTTTCCCTTCTCTGAAGAAGTTGCAGCAGTTAGGAACAACAAGAACAGATTGAAAGGCACTATGGAGACAAAAAATATTGAATCCATAACAAAGGAAATAATGAAGGGTTGCCTCATCAATTAGGTGCTTTGTTTTTACTTAAACACATCAGAAAATATTCATAATTTAGTGTCTAAGATGCAAGTATCCTAAACTTATAATAGATGGTTACTTGCATACATAGTGTGTATATATTCTTAAACATATCAGAAAATATTCATCATTTAGTGTCACATTGCAAGTATCCTAAACATATAATAGATGGTTACTTGCATACATAATGTGTATATATTCTTAAACACATCAGAAAATATTCATCATTTAGTGTCTAAGATGAGTATCCTCACAAAAAATTGGTTACTTGCATTTAGGAGTTAGTCAATGGAGCAAGTATCCTAATCCTTGTTGGTTACTCTTTCTATTTTACAGATAATACCAGCAATTAAAGAGAAATGGCCAGCAAATGCAAGTAAAGAAATTTTGATCCAGCAAGACAATGCCAAACCGCACCTCTTAAACAATGATCAAGATTTCAGAGTCATAGCTTTTGCTGATGGGTTCAACATTAAACTGTTCAGCCAACCACCCAACTCTCCTGACACAAATATTAATGATTTGGGTTACTTTGCATCAATTCAGGCATTACAACAGAAGAAGAAGGCCAAAACTGTTGTTGATCTAGTAAATAATGTGGCAAAGTCATTTGAAGAACTATCACCAATTACTCTTAATAAAGTTTTTCTTAACTTGCAGGGTTGTTGCATAGAGATTTTGAAGGCTAAAGGAGATAACAATTTCCAGATACCACACATGGGCAAAGACTCACTGAGTTATCAAGGATTACTACCTGATTGTCTTGAAGTAGATGAGACTTTGGTAAGGGAATGCATAGAACACCTAATGCACCTTTTTATAATGGAATTGGAATCACCTATGAGTTGGGCAATCTTATTAGGGATTTAGGCTATGAGTAGTGTATTAGTTGGGTATTAGGGTCACTTTTTGTATATTTTGATTCCCACTACTGTGTTTAATGCATAAACTTGTAGGGCATGAATTGTTTAAGCAGTAAACATTGTTTAAACAATGTTTTATGATTTGTATTTTGACTCTGCTAATGAAATGGATGGAATTTGGATATGTGTAAGTAACTTAGGCAAAGAACCCTCAGATTATAACATCATCATTGGGTTATGTCACATGCATCCTAATCTATGACAGTCATCCTAGAGGTTGCAAGTTATTACCTGAATTTAATTAGTAACCCAACCCAAATAAAATTAAACCCCCCTCATTTATCTGTCCCCATCACAATATATGCCAAAAAAAAAAACTTAGGTCACTGAATATGCAAAGAACAACACATTTCAACTTTTGATTTTCACAAAAAACAAGCTTAGGTCACTGAATATGCAAAGAACAACACAATTCAACTTTTGATTTTCACAAAAAAAAAAGCTTAGGTCACTGA
Source organism: Stenogyne calaminthoides (assembly GCA_037126765.1). Classification (NCBI taxonomy): domain Eukaryota; kingdom Viridiplantae; phylum Streptophyta; class Magnoliopsida; order Lamiales; family Lamiaceae; genus Stenogyne; species Stenogyne calaminthoides. Next base: position 13,458,604 of record JBBCBC010000006.1, read on the forward strand.
ATATGCAAAGAACAACACATTTCAACTTTTGATTTTCACAAAAAACAAGCTTAGGTCACTGAATATGCAATGAACAACACAATTCAACTTTTGATTTTCACAAAAAACAAACTTAGGTCACTGAATATGCAAAGAACAACACATTTCAACTTTTGATTTTCACAAAAAACAAGCTTAGGTCACTGAATATGCAAAGAACAACACAATTAAACTTTTGATTTTCACAAAAAACAAGCTTAGGTCACTGAATATGCAAAGAACAACACATTTCAACTTTTGATTTTCACAAAAAACAAGCTTAGGTCACTGAATATGCAAAGAACAACACAATTCAACTTCTGATATTCACAAAAAACAAACTTACAGTTCATTTTTTACAAATCTCAGTGGACCCTCAGATTGTAACATCATCATAGGGTTTAGTTAAGCATCCTAATCTAGGCTGGTGATCCTAGAGGTTGCATCAACAAATACAAAACGAATTGGCACCTGTGTATCACAAATTTCCACCCAAGTACAGCCAACAATAATGCTCTGTAAACCCTCATAAATAATTTTATTCATAGGGCTTGTGGTTATGCATCCTAATCTAGGAAATACTCCTAGAGGTTGCATTAACAATTCACAAAACAAATTAGCACATGCGTATCCCATACTTCCATATCAACAATCCAGTTAATCACAGAACATCACATGTCATATTTCAACAAGACAGTAAATAAGGATCGACATAACCTGTATATCAGCTCTCTAACCGAAGGGCATAGGATAATTAACATTTCAACAAACGACCTTCTGGACTCATGCAACCAATATTCTTTGTCAGAGAACGGTGGTGAGCTCCCAGGCATCGGCTCAGCCAAGGATATTGCATCATCGGAAAGCACATCGGACTCAGGCAAAACATCAGGGGATAGCGAATCCTAAAGAACCATGCCGCTATAATCGGGAGAACCTCGATCTGAATCCACTTCCACAATGTGTTGGGGAATGAGTTGCACAGATCTATTCGGGGTGAATATTTAAATACAAATTTAATTCTTTAATTATTACTAGCATGAATTAATCCTATATTAATTCAACTAATAATTGCAACAACATATCATGCATATAATAAGCCAAGTAAAACCTACGCATGCGGAATCTACGGGTTTACGTGAACGTACCTCTCGGGATGGCAGTGAATTCGATTGGACGGACTAACCAAAAAGACTTCCCAAGTATTCCCTTAGCCCTTGCTCAACTATCCGGTGGAAGGACACTTGTCGAACAATTAACAAAAGGAAAAAAATAAACTTTGTTGCACCACTTATGTGGATTTGCTAATTTTTCTAGCACATGGAATTGTACTTAGGAATGAAACAATCATCCCCTATTTATAGGAGAGAGGTGGTCAAATTTTTCAGTAGAAAATCAATGTGGGAAAAGACTTTTCTTGATCACCAAGAAATCTTGAATATATCTCCTATATTCTTTTTCCCATAATTAAAATATTCCACAAAAATCCCATCTCCTCAATTATTATGGAATTTTCGAAAAAATGGTCTTGCAAGATTCCAAGATTTGGATATTCTTGAATTTATGAGATATTCTTGTATTTCAAGAAATTCATATCTTCCATAATATCTTTTCAAGAAAATCAAGAAAATCTTTCTTGCCCATTATATTCAAAAATTTCGAAATACCTTCATGAATAACTAAGTGGGAGATTTCTTGAATTTAATGAGATAATCTTGTATTCCAAGAATACATATCTTCATTCCATAACAAAATTCAAAGAAAATCTTTCTCCCTCTTTTATCCATAAATTTCAAAAATTTAGAGGAAAAATAAGCAACAATATTTATTTTATTTTAATCACATTTTTCAAGTTATTGGACTATTGGTTGGGCTACTCGGGGGCCTTTAGGAGAATTAAGATTGGACCTTCTAATGGACCTTGAATATCTAATATTGAGCCACAATATAATTCAAGCCCATAAATATTAATTAATCCCACTACATAATTAATATTGCACTATCCATCTTAACCCATATTACAATCAATATGGCTCCCTAGGTCATAATTTCCGTGTTTAAGATTATCTAGCCCATTAATTAATTCAAGCCACCAAATAGCTTTCCATTAATTAACATCTTTTGTCCTTGGTCGAGGAACGGTTCAACATTATTATCCATACCTAAAAACTAATTCCACTTGCAAGATTTGGTATGATAAAGCTTATGAACCTCCCAAGGGGGCAAATCAAACAAGCGTACTTTGCACACGATTCTTCGTATTAAATCTTAGCAATCACATGTGACCAATAATATTGCCCAAGATAAAAAGTATTGAATCTCTTTGATGCGCTACCCATGATAAGTCAAAGCAATAGTTATCAATCCCACGTGATCCTATTTAAGGGACGAAGGTTAAGAAACAACGAACCACTGAGGTCTAATTCTTCCTTGTTCAGTTCTGAAGAATTTATCCTCCTGTAGGTCCTATTCAGTGCATCAGTCATGCACTAGTGTAATCTCTTGGTCAAGACAAACCAATCTGAGCCTTACACCTCAACCTTCCGCGATGGGTTGTTCATTTCCATCTAGGTCGTGAATGGCATACTTTTAGTTACAAGGGACTGTTAATTTAATCTTCTGTGATCTGGTATCACTAAATTAACTACAATGTAACACGTCAATAATTATTGAACAATTATGCAAAGAAATATATGTAACATTCAATCATATTTAAAGCATCGATGATAAACAATTTATTTCAAGAATAAGTCTGAAAATTCAGTTTCGATTATACAAAGTAAAAATGCATACTTTTCAGTATAATCCCAACAATCTCCCACTTATACTCAAAGTCTGCTTTTAAGTATACTACAACGTGTCTCGCGTAGTCCGTGACATCTAATGTCACCTACACGAACCTAATAATTTCTCCCACTTATACTCAAAGCAGATTGGCAACGGTCTTGACACCCATTCCACCCACATGTCTCTCGAATGTATTCAGAGGCAGACTCTTTGTGAATGGATCTGCTAGGCTGTCCTCAGACGCCATCTTTGCCACATCTATATCTCCTCACTTAACGATTTCTCGTATAAGATGTCTTTCCTTTAGTGTGCTTGTTTGACTCGTAGACTCTTGGTTCTCTTGAATTTGCAACTGCCCCTAGCAAATATTGCTAGACAAATTCAGAACACCATCCAAGTCCACTAAGAAGATCTAGAGCCCAATCGGTTCTTTCAACGCTTCTGTTACTACTTACCCGATTTCCATGGTTGAGTCGGTGATGCATTTCGCTTCACACTCGTCCCATTTTATGGCTACACTTCCCAAAATGAAAACACACTAATCGAGGCAGAGATAATTTACGAATCTAAATCTGATTGGAAATTCGATTCCGTGTAGCCGATGGGGATTGGAGTATCTGACTGATAAATCAACATTCTATCCCGAGTTCTTTTCAGACACTTCAGAATGTTTTTAACTGTCATTCAATGCGCTTTCCCTGGGTTACTTTGATATCTTGCTACCATGCCTACGGCAAAGCAGATATCCAGTCTCGTACACAGCATTACATACATAAGGTTTTCGACAGCCGAATCACAAGGAATGCCTTTCATGTCATTTATCTCCTTTTGCGTCTTAGGGGACATTTTCTTGGATAGATGGATTCCAAGTCTGAAAGGTACGAATCCTTTCTTGGAATCTTGCATGCCGAAGCGTTTCAAGACAGTGTCTATGTATGAAACTTGCGATAACCCGATCATCATTTTCTTGCGATCTCGAGTGATCTTGATCCCAAGGATGTGTCCGGCTTTCCCTAAGTCTTTCATATCAAACAGTTTTGAAAACCATGCCCTTACTTCTGATCACACCTTCACATCGTTCCCGATGATCACAATGTCATCTACGTACAGTACTAAGAATACCAATGCAGTTCCGACACGCTTTTTATACACACAACATTCAAACTCATTTTGATCAAACCCATAAGACTTCATTACATGATCAAAACTTTGGTTCCAAGCTCTGGATGCCTGTTTGAGTCCGTAAATGGACCTTTTGAGCTTACAAACTAGGTGTTCTTGGCCTGTTTCAATGAAACCTTGGGGTTGTTGCATATAGATCTCTTCATCAAGACTTCCGTTAAGGAAAGCTATCTTGACATCCATTTGCCAGATTTCAAAGTCAAAATGCACAGCAATCGATAAGAGAATACAAATGGACTTAAGCATGGCTACAGGCGAAAAAGTTTCCTCATAATCGATCCCTTCTTTCTGAGTATAACCTTTCGCCACTAGTCTTGCTTTAAAGGTTTCAACCTTCCCGTCCGGTCCTCTTTTCCTCTTATATACCCACTTGCATCTAATGTGTTTGACCCCATTAAGTGGTTCGACTAGCTCCCACACTTTTATTATGAAACATAGAACCCATTTCGGCTTTCATTGCTGTTTGCCAAGAAACTGCATCCTTATCTTGGAATGCCTCATCATATGTCCATGGGTCTGATTCATCTTGTCCGGGAATCAAGTCCGAGGACTTTCCTATTCCCATGAATCTCTCGGGCTGTCTAATAACCCTCCCACTACGACGAGGCTCCGGTTGTGAAAACGTATCGTTTGGTATATCATCTAGTACAGTTGACACTGAGGTTTGCCCTCTAAGCTCATTTAAGGTAATCTCATTTCTGGGTGTTGTTTGGTTCATATAGTCTTCTTCCAAAAATCTAAAGTGGGTGCTGATGACCACCTTTTGATCTTCGGGACCATAGAACATACACCCTTTTGTTCCCTCGGGGTATCCTACAAACAGCCTTAATTCTGATCGAGGATCCAATTTACCGGCTTCCTTGTCCAACATGTAGGCCGGACACCCCCAAATTCTCATGTGTCTCATACTAGGCTTGCGCCCGGTCCACAATTCTTTGGGAGTTTTGGGAACCGATTTGGATGGCACCAAGTTCAGAATGTAAGCCGCTGTTTCCAAGGCATAACCCTAGAACGACTTGGGAAGATCCGCATAACTCATCATTGATCTAACTATTTCCAAAAGAGTTTTTGTTTCTTCGCTCTGCAACCCCAATTTGTTGAGGGGTTCCGGGTGCAGTGAGCTGGGATACAATCCCTTCATCAGATAAGTAGTTCAAAAACTCATCGCTGAGGTATTCACCTCCACGATCAGATCGTAGAGACTTGATACGTCTTTCCCTATGATTCTCTGTTTGAGCCTTAAATTCTTAGAATTTCTCAAAGGTCTCAGATTCATGCTTCATGAGGAAAATGTAACCGTACCTTGAGTAATCATCAATAAAAATACTCATAACCTCCTCTTGCTTTGGTTGACATTGGACCACATACATCTGTGTGAACGATCTCTAACACTTCTTTGGCCCTATTCCCCTTGGCTCCAAATGCCCTCTTGGTCATATTACCCTCCAAACATGATTCGCAGGTTGGAATCGATTCAACTTAGAGATGCTCCAATGAACCATCTTTCACCAATCTTTGGATCCTCTTTGGATTTATATGACTTAATCTTAGATGCCAAAGAAGTTAGTTCACGCTTTTTTTGTCGGAAATAGTTGATGTGTTATAGGATGCATTTCGTGAGTGGTGTGCACAGTTAATTGTATAGAGATTTTCCATCAATGTCCCGTAACAGATACACTCATCATTTCAAAAATGATGTCATTCTTATTAGAAGAAACTTAGTGTCCTTTAATCGAATTTTAGAAACCGAAAGTGAATTCTTTCTAAAACGGGAACATAAAGATAATCTCAAAAAAAAACTTTATCTTCAAAAGATAGGTGCACTTCTCCCATCGCTTTTAATCGCTACTCATGTAGCATTGCAATGTCTCGCTACTTGCGTAGTATTGCAATAATCGTTACTATCGTAGCATTGCAATATCCGCCACTTACGTAGCATTGCAATGTCTTCTACTTTCGTAACGCTGCGTTGCCCGATGATGATGAGGATCTCACTCCCACTAAGTTGCGGGATCATTTAGAACCCGTGAAAGCCAACATGATTAGTGGATCTCGTATCAACCACCCACGAATGAGAGGTATACGCCGCTAAACAAGTTTCAACAACTAAAGTGTGAGAATTACCTTTCTTTCCGTCCCCTTTTGGGGTTGGAACAGCAAAACCTCCATTGTCCTCTCTCTCACCGCAGCCTTAAGCACTTCCTTTTGGATTTTCCTTGACACAACAAGCATTCCTCATCTTACCATTGCCCTTGGCAACAGTTGAGTTTTATTGCTTATGGCCTTTGGTCCTCTTCTTTATCTTGCCTACCCTTGGCCTAGAAGATGAAGACGGACCACTTACCGTCAAAGCTTGAGTTTGGTGCCTTATCATCATTTCTGCCGAGACCAAAAGCTTGCAATAAATTAGCTAGCGAGGCCAAAATGCTCAAAAACTTTTTGGGCAGAGAGTGGAGTACCAAATTCATCTGAGTCTCCAGATCATAATCTGCACTCAGAATCTCAAGTTTGTTCAGATGGGCCATCTATTTTGAGGACGTAATCCCTTACGGGTTTGCCCTTCACCATTTTCAGCGATGACATCTCTTGCAAGGTGATCCGACGAGTCCCGTGTTTTGACTTCGTCCGGTTGGCTCATCCGATTTTGGTGTGTCAAGAATCCACTTGTGCTTTTTGTGCGATTAGGACAATTATAATTTTTCGTTTCCAATATAGTTTCCATACATATTGTATTGACTTTAAGTATAATAACAAAGGATTAAAAGGTAACGACATCTTTGAATCGAATAAACAACTATATGCAATAAAGACAAGTATATCACAAGATTCGATCACATGCATCATATTTAAAATCTCAAAAAAAATATGAACATGCATCAGCCAACATCTCAAAACAGTTTAAATAAGCCATGTTGGGTGGGTCATTATTTAAACACATTCAAGCGGGTTACAAACAAGAACAGTTACAAACCTTTAATATCCAGATTAATAGTTGGCTCCCACTTGACCAATATAAAATTGACAGGGACTTCGGGGAAGTATATGCATATCAATTTTATACCTAAGTAATAACCATGATTAAATACAGGATTATTATTTCTCTTTGATCGAGCCTCGTTGGGAGGGTCATCGTCGCCACTAGTAATAACCCACAATCATCCGTTTGGAATTCATTCATGTGAAAGCTATCTTTTGACCGTCCCGTTGGGGGAATTTCTCCAAAAGAATTCACAAATAAATAAATCATGGAGGTCAAAATTAATTCAATTTTATTATCCGGAATAAAATTGTCAATTAATTGTTTAAACATACTTAGTAATTTTGAAGGTGAGATTTTTCCATTTGACAACCCTCATGCAAACACATTTAAACAAATTAAATAAAGCATAAGATAGCACAAATAAACCAAGCAAAACAGAAAAAAAAAACATATTGGGCACAAATTATCCAATTGTCATGGTTTGATTTTTCTTGGCTTGATCTTGAAGAAACACATCTCGAATTTCTCCCACTTCCGTTCGTCTCGAAAAATACTTCATCTCGAATACGCCCACGCGGCTACGCGCTGGCGGGATGCTGCCCGCATCCGGCCGCCCGCTTCGCTTTGGAGACCGTTACATCACCGCCCGGGCCCGTGCCCGCCGGTCATGACCTCGGCACGCCGGCAACCTTGTCGATGCGTCGGCGGCCCGACCTCCGCCTCACATGACCTCGGCTGACCCGCGTCCTGATGGCGCCAGCGTGTTCCGCCCGTCCATTTGGCCCGATCTTAAGCGCTGCGGTACCGCGTCTTGGCGCCACGCATGTCTTATTTCGGCAGAACTCGGCCTAGCCTGGCCCGTCGTGCCGGTCTTGGCGCCAGCTTACGCTTGGGATTCTGCCCTTTGTCCTTTAATTCTTCCGTCTCTTGGTTCGATCGGTTTTACAATTTATTTACAAAAATAAATAAACCTGAATCTAGACTAATCGATTACATTGATCAAATCAAACAAATCTGAGTCTACTCGTGGATTTTCTCACGAGGCAAAACAAATCCGAATCGAATCAATTAAAACCACAATTTATATGCATGCATAAATAAACACATTAAAATCCATGACAATTGGATACCTGCAAAATAGATCTAACAGTTCTACTATCCAATTTCAAATTTAATGTCCATGAATTAAATTACAATTTAAAAAATTCAGAGCCCAAAACCGTGGCTCTGATACCAGTTGTTGGGGAATGAGTTGCACAGATCTATTCGGGGTGAATATTTAAATACAAATTTAATTCTTTAATTATTACTAGCATGAATTAATCCTATATTAATTCAAATAATAATTGCAACAACATATCATGCATATAATAAGCCACGTAAAACCTACGCATGCGGAATCTACGGGTTTACGTGAATGTACCTCTCGGGATGGCAGTGAATTCGATTGGACGGACTAACCAAAAGGACTTCCCAAGTATTTCCTTAGCCCTTGCTCAACTATCCGGTGGAAGGACACTTGTCGAACAATTAACAAAAGGAAAAAAATAAACTTTGTTGCACCACTTATGTGGATTTGCTAATTTTTCCAGCACATGAAATTGTACTTATGAATGAAACAATCATCCCCTATTTATAGGAGGGAGGTGATCGAATTTTTCAGTAGAAAATCAATGTGGAAAAAGACTTTTCTTGATCACCAAGAAATCTTGAATATATCTCCTATATTCTTTTTCCCATAATTAAAATATTCCACAAAAATCCCACCTCCTCAATTATTATGGAATTTTCGAAAAAATGGTCTTGCAAGATTCCAAGATTTGGATCTTCTTGAATTTATGAGATATTCTTGTATTTCAAGAAATACGTATCTTCCATAATATCTTTTCAAGAAAATCAAGAAAATCTTTCTTGCACATTATATTCAAAAATTTCGAAATACCTTCATGAATAACCAAGTGGGAGATTTCTTGAATTTAATGAGATAATCTTGTATTCCAAGAATACATATCTTCATTCCATAACAAAATTCAAAGAAAATCTTTCTCCCTCTTTTATCCATAAATTTCAAAAAATTAGAGGAAAAATAAGCAACAATATTTATTTTATTTTAATCACCTTTTTCAGTTATTGGACTATTTGTTGGGCTACTCAGGGGGCCTTTAGGAGAATTAAGATTGGACCTTCTAATGGACCTTGAATATCTAATATTGAGCCACAATATAATTCAAGCCCATAAATATTAATTAATCCCACTACATAATTAATATTGCACTATCCATCTTAACCCATATTACAGTCAATATGGCTCCCGGTCATAATTTCCCGTGTTTAAGATTATCTAGCCCATTAATTAATTCAAGCCACTGAAATAGTTTTCCATTAATTAACATCTTTTGTCCTTGGTCGAGGAACGGTTCAACATTATTATCCATACCGGAAACTAATTCCACTCGCAAGATTTGGTATGATAAAGCTTATGAACCTCCCAAGGGGGCAAATCAAACAAGCGTACTTGCACACGATTCTTCGTATTAAATCTTAGCAATCACATGTGACCAATAATATTGCCCAAGATAAAAAGTATTGAATCTCTTTGATGCGCTACCCATGATAAGTCAAAGCAATAGTTACCTTTCGCGATGGGTTGTTCATTTCCATCTAGGTCGTGAATGGCGTACTTTTAGTTACAAGAGACTGTTAATTTAATCTTCTGTGATCTGGTATCACTAAATTAACTACAATGTAACACGTACGAATTATTGAACAGTTATGTAGTAAATATATGTAACATTCAATCATATTTAAAGCATCAGTGATAAACAATTTATTTCAGTAAATAAGTCTGAAAATTCAGTTTCGATTATACAAAGTAAAAAACATATTTTTCAGTATAATCCCAACACAATGTTGCTCATATCTGCATCGATCTTCGCCGCCGCCGCCTCCATCTTCACCTCTTCTTCCCATCTTCTGGACAAGGGGTTTTGAGAATCGAAAGCCCCAAATTCCTCCCACCAGTAATCGGTCACTAGATCCGCTTCAAACTCCTTAAAATCTACTGTATTTGGCCAAGAAGATGAATCGACGATCGGAGAATTAGGATTTTTAGGTTCCATGTATATAGAGATGAGGGAGAAGAGAGATCAGAGAGCGGTTTAGGATCTAGAGGGTTACAGTGAGCAACAATGGCGAGATGAACGGAGAGAAATACAGAGAGCAACAATGGCGAGAGAATTTTCGAGAAGAGAGAGAAGAGAGAAAATATAGCGGCTAGGGTTTGAGATGGGATGGGTGCAGAGAAATGAGGGGGAGGGGGGGTTTAATTTGATTTGGGTTGGGTTACTAATTAAATGGGCCGGTTAGATTAATTTAGGGATATAAAGTGGGATGTTTAGTTGGGTTAAGTGAGTGGCATTGGTGTAAATAAAGAGTAAAGTGAAGGGGGTAAATTAAGGAGAAATTTCCATTTAAGGAAATAGGAAAACAAGTGTGGGACGCCCAAAACGGAATACAGGAAAATAAGATTGGGACGAAGGGAGTATTAACTTTAACGATCTTTAGTTGACATGACATTCCTCATCGTCACAATTGCAATTAATATTCTTAACACATATAAAATTTAAATTACTTACCTAAATACTTTCTGTAATATATAAAATAAAATCATTAATTTAGTTGCACAATTGCAGTAAACATTATATACCTATTCAAAACTCAAATTACTTTCCTCAATACTCTATGTAATATACAAAACAAAATCAGATTAACAAATTCATCAAATTAGAAAAACTGCTATGAACAAAAAAGAAGAAATTATTCATAATTAATTTAACACTCAAATTACTTACCTCAACACTCCATATAATATACAAAACAAAAAGATGAGAGTGATCACAATGAACAAAAAAGAAAAAACTCTAAATTAAAATTTTAATTTAATTACATAGTTGCAATAAACATTCATAACCAATTCCAAACTACTTACATCAATACTCTTTGCAATATACAAAAGTTCAAATTACTTATCTCAATACTCTCTACAATATACAAAACAAAATCAGATTAACAAATTCATTATACAATTGTAATAGAAATTCATAACCAATTCAAAACTCAAATTACTTACCTCAATACTCCCTACAATATACAAAATAAAATTATTAATTTAATTACACAATAATAATAAACATTCATAATCAACACTATGAAAAATAAAAAGAAAACTTTAAATGGAATATGGATTGGCCTGGACGTGACTTATGAGGATCTATATAAATATAATAGTGGATCTTTTATTTGTTGTGTACTTGTATCCTTAATTATAATATTTAATTAGATTAATATATGATAGTGCATGGATCTTTTATTTGTTTCATATACTACCTCCGTCCCAAACTCGATTGTCACATTACTGTGTGCTCGGATTTTAAGAAAAAGTGATAAAGTGTTAGGGTAGAAAGAATTGTTTATTAGTATTTTATGTGATAAAGTGATAAAATAATGGGTAGTTGAGGTTAAAAAAATTATTTATTAATATTTTATATAATAAAGTGATAAAGTGAGTATTTTCATTTAATGAAAGTGGTAATCAAGTATGGGACACCCGAAACGAAAATGTGACAATCGAGTTTGGGATGGAGGGAGTACTATTTTGTATCCTTAATTATAATATCCAATTAGATTGATTAATGATGATACCCTTTCACAATCTATGGATATTTATAAATAAATATGATAAAAATCTAAATTTTAATTTAATTAAATAGATTAAAATTATAACTTTTAATGTGAGTGCACGATTTTGAAACGAAATAATCTAGTTAAATTGAGATTTACATAAATTGACGTGGTTTCGCCACATAATCTGAAATAGATTTACCAATATATAGTATTAAGATGATATAAATTACATGCTATGAACAAATTTTACCCGAATCTTACTCATAGAAGACATAAAATTGCTTTTGAGTTGCAATAATTATAATATGTGCAAGGATAGTTTATGCACTTGGCTATACGTAATACACCTATACCTAAAATAATATAAATAAATTCCTTTGATTTCATGCGTGAGAGAGAGCTTTACTTTTAAAATATGATTTGAGTAGTATTATAAAAATTTGATAAAGCTTAGTGGTGTGATGTTCTATATTTGCATAATACGCTTGCATATTATAGAATGGGTCTCGTGTGCATTCGGGGTACACCGTGCACTTATAGTATATTTTAGAAACATGTAACTATACAAAATAGAAACATGCAATTATTCCAAACAGAAGCATGCAACTATGTTCTCATATTAACAGTTGCACTATGAGTGCACGGTGCACCCGGATGCAAATATTTTAGACAGGTCTTGAGTTCCATAACAAAGTCACTATTTGACTCCATATTAAAATCGTATATGTATATATGAACTTTAGTGAGGCCAATCCTAATGAGATATTTAATTATATTTAATTTGATAGTAAACTTACTTCGAAATAGAGTGTTCTTTATGTTTTAATCATAAAGGGTTGACCTGGTAGTATAAGCTTTGAATTTAGGAGTTTGCAAATTTACTTCGAAATAGAGTGTTCTTTATGTTTTAATCATAGAGGGTTGATCTGATAGTATAAGTTTTGAATTTAGGAGTTTGCTCATCTTTAAGTCTTTTTTTCAAATTATATACTCTATATTTGTTAAATTCTTTATTTTAATAAATATAAATACAATTCACTTGTTAGTATAATTGCAATTCGTAATTAATTGATTAATTTAATTAAAAATAAAATTTTGTTTGCATTTTATGATTTTGATTTAAAAATTATATTCATATTTAATAAAGTTAATTTACTAATACAATTTCCAATTATATAAATTAATTTGATTAATCAATTTAAATATAAATATATATTTAATGATTGAGATATATTAAAAATAAATAAAATAATTAATATTCTATGATGTATAGTATAAAGTTGTTCAAGATTTTTGTATTTTGGGATATAAAAATTTGCATTTTGATGTTTAGGTTGGGATCACCTAAACTCCATAAACCTAAACCACAATTTCATTCATGTTTCTCAAGTCAATAAGGATTGGTCAACCATAATATATTCGATTCTTTATGTTATTTTATATTAATAAAATGTGCTTCTTTCGTTCCAAATGTTTCGGTCACATTTTTTAATGGCTAATCTGAGTTTGGTAGTTACCATCCATACATCGTCTACGATTAAAATATATTACTAATCAATTATGTTTAACTAACTAACAATGTCGTTTTCTTTCATGCCTACTATTATTTCCCTGTGTTATAATAGCTGATGGTATTAGACGTGTACAAATTCTCCATCCGATAGAGACCGACCGCATCAATTTTTTTTAAATATAACATTTTGTCTTTTCTATTTTTACTACTTTGTTGGAACAAATTAAAAATGAAAAAGATCAATCTCATAATATACACAAGTTTTCCAAGAGAGTTTATGATTAGGGGTGGAGGAAATACCAAAAATACCGGTATACCGCACTTACCATATCGAAAAATATCGATTTTATTGAAATTTTCGGTATACTGAAATTTCTGGTACAGTATGATACCGTATCAAAAAATTTGGTATAGTAACGGTACGAAAATATAGAAAAATTCAGTATTTGGTATATACTGAAATATTTTGATATACCGAAAAAATTTCGGTATTTCAGTATATATCGAAATATCAGTACGGTATCAGTATGTAATATTGACATTTATACCGAAATTTTAGTACGACAACAGTATGCATTTTTCGGTATAAAAAATTTAGGTACGGTATGTCGAAAAATTTTCGGTAAGCCGTACCGATCCACCCCTATTTATGATTCATAAAATCTAAAAATTCGATCAAAACAATGATGAAGTAAGATATAATTCTAGAGGGGCTCATTGATTGAATAAAAAAGTTTCCTACCCATTTTCATAAAAAAAAAAAAAAAAGGTTCCATATCTATTTTGTAGTCAAATAACTCATGTACCTTTGTTACCATTATTTTTTTACCCGCCCTTTTTTTTTACCGCCGGGACGATCAATTTTCTTGAAACAAGTAGCCCGATCGACCATTTTTTTAAGAAAGACCAACTTGATTGACCTTTTTTTTTAAACTACCAGCTGAAACAACCAGTTTTTTTTTTAAACAACTAGATCTGAAACAACCAAAATATTTTATAACAAACAACCCAAAAATGCTTAGCATTTGTATTAAGAAAATATACCTATAAATTATTAAATTATTATTTACTAATTTAAATAAACATTAGTATTCTTTAAAATTTATTAATAATATATTAAAATAATAATATAATAATTAAAATATCAAGGGGTATTCGGTGCCCCTGGGACCCCTTACTCTGTCCCTGGCCCAAAAATGAGGGCCCTGATATAATTAAGAAGCCCTAATGTGTTTTGATACCAGGAAAGAAACACAAGTAACTACTACTAGTATTATACAATATCATAATACAAGCAAAATAGACTTCCAGGTTTCTCTACACAAATCAAGATAGAGTAGATCTCCCGTGAACAAATTTCATAGTATGAAATTTATACTATTACACTTAAACTAATATCATAACATTAAATGATATTAATACTAGTTTATATGAGAAATGATATCAGTTTCATAATATGAACAAGTTTCACAGGAAAGTTTTTGATTAAAAAATAATCCCCCCTCCCCCTTCCAAGATAATTAGCACATTACTATCTTTTTTGACGAGTTTTAGCGAGCGAATTGTTTATTAGTATTTGAAATGATAAAGTGACTTTTAAGGAGGGGTATGATAGATCTATTTCTCTTCTGTTATATGTCTCATTGAAAGTTACTATATCATTTCAAATACTAATATAAAACACGCTCACTAATTAAAATACGAGAAAACAGTAAAGGTGCATGTTATCACAAGACGAGAGAGTAGTTATTATAGTTATAGCATTAAAATTTTATTTTATTTGTGTCTACTCATCTCCTATAATAATTACTAGTATCTAGATATTACATCCACACCTTAAAAACCACCTCGCACTCAAAGGAATACATGTTTGGCAGATTCTATATCATCACCACACAAGACATAATTCAAATCACTGCTCACGTGCACAATATTTCTCCTTTGCAAAATCCTACATTTGTTCCATCAAGATAAACTTACAGTTTTTTCCACTTAAATTAAGAAATAGAAGTTATTATCGGTTGATCATATTCTAATTCATTGCACCGGTTCTTCGACAATTTGGGAAGTCTGCCTATCTTGGTTGGGTGTATCTCTTGTCCCTCATTCTCAAGTAAAATATCATTTTCTCATGTTCTCAGGAATTCTACGGAGTAAAAGAGGTACTACGTTTGTTGTTTGTCTTTGAAATTGTGTGGTCTTGGCTATTTGAAAGGCAATAAACAAATTGATTTTCGAAGGTTTGAAGTTCAACATAGCTAAAATTTTAGATGAGATAAAAGAATGCCTTTAGAGTCGGATCTTGGAGAAAATTTTCATTCATTGCAATGCTTCTTTGAATTCTTGGTTGGTCAATCTGATTTATTTTTAATTTATATGTAACTATTTAACTCTTCGCTACTCCTTATAGCTAAAAGCTTGTGGAAATAAATCTTGTTTGCCTGATATAAAAAAAAGAACATTAAAATTTTATTTGTTTTCCCATTTTTCATTTATGCATACGGTGGAGGGACGGTGGATGTATCTTGAGGAAAATTGTTTTTATTTTGATTTATTAGTATTAACATTTAAATTTAAATTGTATTTTAAATTTTAGTCACATCTCCATGAGAAATTTTTGAATATTTAAAGCTCATATTTACTTATATTATATTTTATGCTGCAAATTCTTATTAAATTTATGCATATTTTGCCTACAAAAAATCGGGATGTGACAGAGTGGTATCAGAGCAGGTTTACGTTCTTGTAGACTTGTTAAATAAAAATATCTTACTTTTGGTGTCAAGAAAAAATTATTTCCAAAAGAATTTTAATCATGCATTTCTGAGAATATGTTACGGCATCCACCACCTCCCACCGCTAAACTGCGAGGTATGACATGAAAGTTTATAAGTTATTTTACAATTTGATCATGAAAAAGATGATCACATGATTTAGGGTACATGCACATGCTAAAATTCAATTTTCAAGTTCAAAGCTATTTTCACCAAGTACATTTATTACATATGACTATTTCAAATTTTACACATGCATGCATATTTTATCGATTAAAAATTGATTTTCGAGGACGAAAATATTTTTAAGGGGTAGGATGTAACACTCCTAAATTTCAAGTTATTTTAAATAGTAAAACTTTAATTTATGTCTACAAAATATTTCATGTCTTTTTAAATAAAAATTTGTAGATAAATATAAAAGTTATATTTCACACATTTTTCTCTTGAGTCTTTAACTTCAAGTATCTCAAAATTTATTTTTGAGGAAGTTTTAGATAATCCTTAGTGTCCGAAAAATCTTTACGAAATTTACAAGAGATTTGAATTTTAATCTTTATCTTTCAAAATCTTCACTTTTCTTCTCATAAATATGAGACCTATTTAATAAATCCAAAATAATAATATCATGATTATTTATTTTAAAATAAGGATCACGTCTTTGACTGTATTGAAATCCATGAACCAACTTTCTAATGTTAATCTCCTTCGTAATTGCAACAAAAAAAACAATACCTGTTTTATTTTTAAATTCGGCTATCCCCTTTTCCACCATTATTAGTTTATGTATTAGATATATTTAATTAGAGATATCTCAAAAAAAAATAAAAAAATTACGCATATCTATATAAAAATTAAATCTTAAGATTTTCATATAATATTCAAATCCTAATTCCATTTGGAAATATATTTTCATCTCTATACACTACTACACATTTAAACTTGCACAGCTCCACTTGGACAACCCTTTTAAAAACCGTTCTCCAAAGTATAGCTTGGAGAGCGATTTTAATAAAATATATTAAAAAAAAAAAGATAGCGGTTCAAAACCGGTGTCCAAGAACCAAATTTAGAGAGCAATTTAGAGAGCGGTTATAAACCGATGTACAAATACCCTTAGAGAGCGGTTTCGAACCGTTGTTCAAGGAATCAGCTTGGACAGCGGTTTCGAACCGCTGTGTAAGTGGTCAAACCCTCATATATATAATCCCTCAGCTCATTTTAGCTCCCATTTCGCCCCCAGCTGCTGCTACTCACTCTCCTCCCTCTCTGCTCGCGCTAGCTCCTTCTCCTCCGACCTGCCGTCGCCGCCTGCCGCTGTGTTGCCGTCCTCCCCTGCCGCCATCGCCGCCTTCCTCCGCCTCCACCAGGTAATTTTGCTAACTTTTTTTTTCTTTAATTTTCTTTGTGTTATATATATATATATATATATATATATATATATATATATATATGTGTGTGTATTGTATTTTTCCTGAAAATTGGATTATAGAACAATTTGTTCCTAAAGTTCCTATTATTAATAGTGATTTCCAACATATTTCTCAAAGTAATAATGATATTATTAGTATTGGTTTTCAAAATAATCAAAGAAGACATTCAACTTCTTATTCTAGATTTATGTCTAGTCATTCTTTTATCTCTTCTTTAGATTATGAGGTAGGACCGTAGAATTACCTTCTGAATCTAGGGCTTCTACTTCTTCTTATAGAGAAGATACTTTTTGTAAAATAAATAATTACAATAATGAAAGAATAATTATTAATAAAAATAATATTATCCACAAAGATGAAATTGATCCCGAAATAATTTCAGATTGTAATTTTAAAATATAACTTTATGGATATTACAAACTTTTTAGATTGTTCTAAAGGTTCCTCAACAAGAGCTCATATTAATGATGAGTATAATAATCCTAAATGAGATAATTTTAGAATTTGGTATTTTAAATCATTTTCAAAAGATGATTTAGACTATTTTGTTGAAAGTTTTTATAAATTCTGTGAAAAGAATAATGAAATTACTTATTATGTTCCTTGGTTTATTAAAACCTTTTATATTAACTATATTTCAGTTATTGAAAGAGATTATAAAATTATTTCTGGAGGAATATAAAAATCTGTTTACCCTCCTCATGTTCCTTTTCAAATTGAGAAAAATGGCAGGATATTTAATTTTCTTCCATTCTCCAAAATCATAGAAAATGATGTTTTACAAATTACTGTCAAACACGTCAATCAAATAATTGAACAAAATAATTTTTGTAATCTTTATCTTTTTATTCTTGGAGAGAAAATTATTGTTTTACATGATAAGGTTGATAAAATCATCTCTAAAATTGATTCTCAGAATAAATCTGAAAATTATGATAACAATGTTATTATTAAAACTGCTTCATCTATTCAGTCTCCTATTGAGATAAAAGATTTTAAATCTGAAGCTTCTGTGTCTGATCTTGAAAAGATCATTAATGAAAAATTTGGCAACCTTAATATTTCGGCTTTAGATGATGACTTAGATGATGGTCATATTATTCAACCCCATGATACTGGTTGTTCAAGTAATACTGATAGTATTAATAAAATGAAATGGGCTGATAGACCTACCATGTCTAATTATTATTATTATAAGAGACCTACTCCTATGGACGTTCTTCATGAAGAACAGAAAAACTTTTTCAGTAATTCTTATTCTAGTAAAAGTATTTATGAATGGAATATTGATGGTGAGAGTGATAATCATATTTTCACTCAATGTCATCGAATGCTAATGTATAGTTCTTCATGTAGAACTAGTGGTAATAATGATGTTAATACTGCACAGGCTATTACTGTAGGTTTTACTGGTCAGCTTAAAGGCTGGTGGGATAATTATTTAACTCCCCATAATAGAAATGACATTTTTACTTCTGTTAAATTAGAAAATGGTGAGACTAAACCTAATGTTGTTTATTCTCTTATTCTTACTATTTTAGATCATTTTACTGGACAATATACCAATAAATATGAAAATACTAGAACTCTTCTTTTAAATATGAAGTGTAAAACTCTTACTGATTTCAGATGGTACAAAGATACTTTCTTATCTCTAATTTATGAGATTCCTGAATGTAATCATGACATTTGGAAGAATAAATTTGTTGATGGTCTTCCTCATTTATTTGCTGAAAGAGTTAAGAAAATTCTTAGAAAAGACTCTAATTCTATTTATTATGAGTCTTATACTTTTGGTCAAATCATTAGCATTTGTGTTCAGGAAGGATTAAATCTTTGTAATTAACTCAAATTAAAAAAGACAATCTTTTGGAGAAAAAACAATTAGGTCAATTATGTGACCAATTTGGATTAGATAATCCTAATTCTAAAAATAGTTTGTATAAAACTAATCAAAGAGATTTTAAACATAAATCTACTTATAAGAGAAGAAAACATCATTCTAATAATAAGCATAAAGAAAAAGATCATGAAAATGATAAAAATAAAAGAAATTTTTCTAAAAAGAGAAATTATAATACAATTATTTGTAAAAAAATGTAATAGACCTGATCATTATGCTAATCAGTGCTATGCTAAAGACAAGATTAAAAATCTTGATATCAATGATGAGCTCAAAGAGACTCTTTTTAAAATTGTTATGAATGTTAATACTGATTCAGAATCAGAAAAGTCTTATAATGACTGCTCTTCTATTGAATCTACATATGATGATGGAGTTTCTGTTAAGTTTGATAAGGATAAATGCAACGATTGTGTGCTTGGAAAACCTTGTCTTAACTGTATCGGTAATAATGATAATAACATTTTAGAATTTCTTAAACAGATTAAAGATTCTGGTTTAAGAGATAAAATTATTGAACAATTGCATGATTCTTCTTATAAGAATGAAGAAAATAATAAAACTAGTCTTTCTAATAAGATTGATAGTAATTATTATAATATGGGTGAATTAGAAAAACTTCTTCGCCTTAAGAATATTAAAAATAATCCTGTTACTATTAATGATTTAGTTCATGAGATTAATAATCTTAAGACAAGTGTCAAGATTCTTCAAAACCAGAATTCTGACCTTTCTATTCGTCTTTCTTCTATTGAGAAAGGAAAATGGAATATCGAAGATAGTGAAACTAGCTCTAATGCTCTTTCACGATTCTTAGATACTAATAATGATGTTAATATTAATAAAAATTATTTATCTACTATTAACATGATTATATCTCAAAAATGGTATACCAAGATTTCTCTTCTTATAAATAATTCTTATAAGAAAGATTTTATCGTTATGATTGATAGTGGTGCTGACTTAAGTGTCATACAACTAGGAATAATTCTTATTAAGTTCTTTGAAAAAACTACTCACTCCCTTTCTCATGCAGGTGGAGGGTCTTTAAAAATTAATTATAAGCTTAAAAATGCTTATGTTTGTGTTGATGGTTGTTGTATTTCTAATGACTTTCTTATTGCTGAAGACATTACTAGTCAAATGATTATTGGTCTTCCTTTTCTATTTAAAATTTATCCTCTTACCTTTGTCAGTGAAGGAGGTATTACAAGTACCTATAACGGTAAACCTATTACTTTTAAGTTTATTACTAAACCTATTCATAAGGTTCTCAATTTGATTCAAGATCAAATTAACAATAAAAATTATCAAATCAATTTTCTTAAAGATGAGCTTAATTCTATCACTATTGATGATAGATTAAAGAATCCTAAGCTTCAGGATAAAATCAAATTTTTAAATAATAAATTTTCTATTGAAATTTGCAATGATTTTCCTAATGTTTTTTGGGATAGAAAGAAACATGTAGTTTCTCTTCCTTATGAGGAAGATTTTAAAGAAAATAAAATTCCGACTAAGTCTAGACCTTGTCAAATGAACTCTGAATATTTAGAGTTATGCAAAAAGGAAATATCTTTCTTATTATAGAATAAACTTATTACTCCTTCTAAATCCCCTTGGTCTTGTACTGCTTTCTATGTAAATAAGCATTCTGAACAGGAACGTGGAGTTCCTAGATTAGTTATTAATTATAAACCTCTTAATAAGGTTTTAAAATAGATTAGATATCTTATTCCTAATAAGAAAGATCTTCTTGACAGATTAGTCAATGCTCGTGTCTTCTCTAAATTTGATTTAAAATCAGGTTTTTGACAAATACAGATTAATCAACCTGGTAGGTATAAAACTGCATGCAATGTTCCATTTGGTCATTACGAATGGACTGTTATGCCTTTTGGTCTTAAAAATGCTCCTTCAGAATTTCAGCAAATTATGAATAATATTTTTAATCCTTATAGTGATTTCATTATTGTCTATATTGATGACATTCTTGTTTTCTCTAAGGATATTGATATACATTTTAAACATCTTGATATGTTCAAAAACTTAGTCATTAAAAATGGTTTAGTTATTTCAAAACCTAAAATGGTTTTATTCCAAACTAAAGTTAAATTTCTTGGTCATATGATTGATAAGGGTAATATTATTCCTATTCAACGTAGTATTGAATTTGGTAATAAATTTCCTGATATTATAAATGATAAAACTCAGTTACAGAGATTCTTAGGAAGCCTTAATTACGTGTCTTCTTATATTAAAAATCTTGCTGAAAATTCCGCTATCTTATATGATAGACTTAAGAATAATCCTTCTCCTTGGAATGATAATCATACTAAGGTTGTTATTAGAATTAAAGAAAAGGTTAAGAATATTCCTTGTCTTATGCTTTCTAATCCTTTATGGGAAAAAAATAGTTGAAATTGAAGCCTCTGATTTGGGGTATGGTGGTATCTTAAAACAGATTAACCCTGATAATAAAATCGAATACATTATTAGATTTTATTCTGGTAAATGGAATAATGCTCAAAAGAATTATTCTACTACGGCTAAAGAAATTCTTGCTATTGTGAAATGTGTCCTTAAATTTCAGGATGACTTATACAATCAGAAATTTACTATTAAAACTGATTGTAGGGCTGCTACTTTTATGCTCTTCAAAGATTTTGAACATAATGTTTCTAAACAAATGTTTGCCCAATGACAATCTCATCTTGCTTATTTTGATTTTGATATTGTCTATAAGCAAGGGAAAGATAATCATCTTCCAGATTTTTTAACTCGTGAATTTATTTATTCATGTCAGAAATGAGTCACTCCGGAAGAAGTCCATATTCCTCTTATAGAGGAAGAGGAGGCAGAGGTCATCATCCTATTATACAACATGGGAAGAAATCACTTTTCAACCAGAGTATTTCTGGTAGTGGCTCTTCTTCAAAAGGAGATAATGTTCCAAAGGAATTTCAAGAATTTCTCAGACAACGTAGTAAAAATTTACCAATAGAGGATAATTCCTCAAAACCAGATGATGAAGAATCATATTCTTCAATTGCTCAGAAGTAATATAAATTCTTTGATTCTTCTAAGAAAGAATTATTTCTTATTATTGAAGATGACGATGAAAAGTTCAAAGAGTCTCCATGGATTCTTATGGAAAAGT
Source organism: Stenogyne calaminthoides (assembly GCA_037126765.1). NCBI lineage: Eukaryota > Viridiplantae > Streptophyta > Magnoliopsida > Lamiales > Lamiaceae > Stenogyne > Stenogyne calaminthoides. The sequence goes on from JBBCBC010000006.1 coordinate 13,481,037, forward strand.
ATTTTCCAAATTCAAATTGGAATGTGGAGACTTATAAATCCAGAGGATTTTATGAGAACATTCTCATTAGTCTCGGAAGTGTTGAAATTCAGCATTTTCCTCCAAAGAGTAAAGTTATTAATTACTCTAAATTTATTATTAAAAAGATCATCTCCATCCAAGAATGGGGAACTTCACCTTTTGCAGAAAGGAATATGACTAATGAGGTCACACACACTACTTACCAGTACAATTATTGGGATTACTTATAAAGTTTTTATAAGACTTTATTGTATCAGAATGCTAAGCATTCTCATACCTGGCTAATAAAAAAATTATGAAAATATTAGTAGGAATCAAATTCCTAATTGGCTTTTTTCCTGGTGGGGAAATTTTGGGGCTTTGGCAGATATTTTGCCTGAAGAGGTTAAAAATCTCTTCGAAGAATATTCTATTATTTCTTCAGACTTAAAGTCTCATAATACAAGTGGTAAAACTACTTGTATCTTTTTTGTTGATTCTGGAATCCCATGGGTTTGGAAATGGAAACCAGAGTTTGGTTATACTGAATATGATACACCTTGTTTATGGAGAATCCATACAACAAGATTTTGGAATAACTTAAATGTTATTACTCCTGGCTTCAATGAGTCACCATTGCAAGAAAATATTACAAGGATAAAATCCAAAATGGAAGAATACAGAAAAAAATATGTTGACAAAACTTCTGGTTCTCTTCCATCATTCTCTGAATACTCTAAGAAGTATTCTGGTATCTTTCCAAAGGAAAAAATTATGGATCTTTATATGGACCATGTTAAAAATGATTTATTCAAGGATATTGATTTTTCTGATTCAAAATCAGATGCTTCTATGATTTCTGGATCTGACCTTCAAGATGCTCAGGATCCAAATGAAGATGATCAAGAATTTTCTATTCAAGAAAGTTTTGATCTCTTAAAGAATTCTCTTAAAGGGAAAATAAAAGAAAGAAAGTATTGATGGGATCTTATCCAAATGGTTTCTTTCCATCCATTTCAAAGGAAGGATGGGACATTCAACATGGAATAATCCGTTCTAGGTTATTCTACCTTTTGAGTGATACAGGAGTGCTACATTATAATATCTGGAGAACTCCTTCTGATATTTTCATTGATAATGAAAATAATGTTATTAAAAATAATAATTATCTTAAAATTCTTAAAAAGAAGATCAGAGTTTTGGAAGAATGGATTCCATGGATTGAAGCCTCAATTAGAAGAAATGAAGGATGGTTTAATAATCGTCAACAATTAGCAGGATTTAAGGAGACTCTTAGGCTCCTGAGAAAGCAAGCTTCTTGGATGACGATATAAAGAAGATTTTGACTTAGCACATTTTTGCAAGATGTGACTACAGTACTTGACAAAATTAAATTTTGTCATTGCTTACATCAGCAGACAAAGAACTGTTCATGAATAGTAAAAACACTATTCACACTTTTTACTATTCACCTTTATTTTATTTTTGAGTTTGAAGTCCGGGGTTAATCTTTCTCCTCTATAAATAGTTTCGTTTATCATTTTAGAGGGACACTCGAGTTTAGACTCGCCCCCTCTTTCTCTCTCTAAATCTCTCTCTTGTATATAACCTTGTAATCCTTATTACTTCTGTGAATATACTTGTATGCTTGTGGCTCAATAAGGTATTATATTTCTGTATTTAAATTTCTGTTTTTAAATTTTTCTGTTGATCGCCGCCTCAATGGTCGGCTAGATTACTTGTATTGAATCATGGCCTGAATTAATTATACTCTACCATCATGTGCATTTGGAATTATATTCCTATTTTGATATGTAATTTGATATATCAAAGGTAGAGTTGGTTTAACCGGTAGGTTTGAGCTTTCCAGTGATATTCATGAGTTAACCATGTGGGCTAGCCCTTTTTGCCGTTATGCCGATGAATAGGCGCAGACGTTTCTAGGTGTAAAAGCTTTTTTCAGGTTAACTCATGGACTATGGAATTTCTCAGTAATTTCCTATCTGTGTTTGTAAAAGATCCACATGATACTATTGATATAGATCTTTGCACGATCCTTATAGTATATGGTATCAGAGCCATGAGAAGTAGGGTATATTTAAGTTATATGGTTAATGATTCAATACAATTTGATTCTTATGAATCTGTTCCGTTTAAAGGATACTGTCAAAAACAGTATGACTTAGGAATATGATATTCCTGAGAATCTTGATTTATTAAATAAATGGACTATTTCAAAAATTGAACCTAAGATGGTTTATAAATTAGGAGCTTTTAAAAAGCTAGGTTTTAAACAAATTGTTAAAACCACTGAATCTTCCATACCTCTTCATGAAGAAGAACTGGTTATTAAATTACTTAATAAAAATGATATTTTACCTTACAAAAGAACTCATAAATTCTTACATATTGGATGCGTTCAAGTCGCTTTTAGACCTTTTACCTTATGGGAATTATAGAGTCCAGCTTGACTTTAGGACCTATCTATTTTGACACATATCCTAATTTATCTCTATCTTTATCTGATAGTAATATTCTTGAAGCACTAACATTAAATATTAAAACTCATGGTTATAATTACATTCTAGGTACTGAAGTAATGTGTATCTGTTATCGTATTTATTATAAACCTTTATTTACACTAAATCCAATGTGTAAAAGAATTGAAAAAGATAATAATGAGACTATTCTCATTGAAACTAATTTTGGTAAATCAAACATTACTACCAGAAGATCCATTAAATGGGAAGAAATTATTTTTCCTGAAATTTGGATTATAGAACAATCTGTTCCTAAAGTTCCTATTATTAATAGTGATTTCCAACATATTTCTCAAAGTAATGATGATATTATTAGTATATGTATGTATATATATTATATATATATATATATATTTCAAGCATATATGTATGTATATATATATTAGTATATATATATATTGCATGTGTGTATATATATACATATATGTATTGTACATGTTTATATACATATATATATGTTAATTGTTAATATACGTTATATATATTGTTAGTTTATTAATGTTAGATAGGTTGTTTAGTTCTTGGGTTTTCATTTTGCTTCTTTTGAAAAAAAATTGCTTTTTGGGATGTCTAATTGCACATGTTTTGAATGCTCTTGTGAGTAGTTGTGTCGATTCAGATGTGAATTCATATATTTTTGAGTTGGTTGGTGATTTTTTATGCTAATTTAGAGATGAACTTGATGCACTCCAGGTGTTTGATCATATGCGTGTGTATGGATTTAAGCATAAATTAGGATTGTGATACTTTTAGGTTTAATACATTAGGATATGCATAAATTTACTTATGTTGGGGAGTCGATTAACTATTTCTTATGTTGGAATTCAAGACTTACTGCTTCCAATGCTCTTAAAACTCATATTTTCCTTGAACATTTGTATTGTTCGATAGATATAAAGGTGTGCATATATAGCTTATTTAAATGGCTTCTCGTCCAATCTTAGTTGAGTACCTTAACTAGTTTTGCATACTAAAAGGTCAGTTGGTACATATGGTATGAGATAAGGGGTGAACTCATCTCTTCTGCAAGAATCTTGTGACTTTTATGCAGTTCATCAATCAAACTTAAACAAAAATCTGAATAGCTATATGACAATCATATTGTCTTTCCTACAGGCATCTCTAGTTCTATATGGATTGAAAGTGAGTTCGAGCAGATCGATTATCAGAGGAGTATAGGAATGGGGTGGAAGAATTTTGTAATCATGCAATTAGACACTGCACCGACCAACGGTACATTTTATGTCTGTGTTGGAAATGTATGAATGGAAAAACCGTTAGTGGTTGAGAAAGTTTTTTCGACCACTTGATGTTTCATGATATTGATAAAACATTTACCGTTTGGACATCTCATGGTGAGAGAAGAGATGGATGTAGCTCAAGCAACCTAGGAACTGACTTTAGGTTTGAAGATACAGTGGATGCAGATAGTTTCGGAGATGTACCGAGTGTTGATATACGAGTGGGGATGACAAAAATCTGCGAGATCACCCTTATATATCAGAGAAGTTAAGGGATGACGCTGGATTACCCCTTTGGCCCGGGTGTAAGAAGGCAACAAAACTGTTAGATGTGTTGCTATTGTTCAACCTAAAAGCAACTCACCAGTTGTCCGATGTGTGCTTCACAAATATGCTGGAAGTAGTTAGTGGTCTATTGCCTGATGGAAATGTATTGCCTACAATAGCATATGATGCTAAACAAATACTCAAGTCCATCGGGTTAACACATCAGAAAATAAATGTTTGTCCTGGTGATTGTATCTTATTTCGGAAGGAGTATGCAGACCTCGATGAATGTCCCAAGTGTGGGGAGAAGTGATATAAGAAAAATAAATCTCCCGCGAATGTGATGTGGTACTTTCCAATAATACCAAAATTCAGGAGAATGTATAGTAGCGTTGTAGATGCTAGACATTTAACTTGGCATCATGATGATAGGATCAAAGATGGAATGCTAAGACACCCTGCTGATTCACCCCAGTGGAAGACATTCGATGTCAGGCATCCAAAATTTGGCAATGAGCCACGACACTTGCGTCTTGCACTCTCAACTGACGGAATGAATCCGTTCGGTATCCAAAGTACCAACCACAGTACATGGCCAGTGATTCTATTAGCTTATAACCTTTCACCAGAGTTGTGCATGAAGCGCACTTACATGGTGTTGTCTATGTTGATATCAGGACCCAAACAACCTGGTAACGACATAGATGTATATCTGGCTCCTTTGATAGAGGACTTGAAGCTCCTGTGGGATGAGGGTGTCGATGTGTATGATGCTTGTAGAAAGGATAATTTCAGGTTGAAGGTCATGCTGTTTGGAACTATCAATGGCTTTCCCGCTTAAAGGAATCTATCTGGATATAGTGTGAAGGGGGCTGATGCATGTCCTTGTTAAACCAAGAAGACACATCACATTTGCTTGAGTCATTGTAGGAAGACCATTTATATAGGACATAAGAGGTGGTTGGACCCAACGCATAAGTACAGAACAATGGTCGATGCATTCGATGGCACAATCGAGAAAGATGAAGCACCACGTTTATTGTCAGGTTCAGATGTATTGAATGAGATGAAGAATATCAACACACAGTACGAAAAACACTTCGCAATGAGTGTCCCTATTAGCGGTTGGAAGAAGGAATCATTTTTCTTTCAATTGCCCTATTGGAAAGAGTTGTATGTTAGACACTTCATTGATCTAATGCACGTTGAGAAGAACATTTGTGTCAGCTTGCTCAATACTTTGCTAGTTGATAAGAAGTCCAAGGATGGTTACTGTTGTGCACATAAATAATCTTTCCTGCCACGTGCTCGCACGACGAACACGTGGACCAGTAAAACAAAGGTGCCCTCTAGCCCATCAGACAAGTGCTCACAAGTTGGATACACATCCCGCTCTTCCATCTGTGCTAGCCAGGAGCATGCCAGTTTAGGCGACCAGAGGGTGCTGGGCGCCAGAAGCCATCATACTGCAAAAATTATGCTCTCCCGGCAACCCAATGACCACTCACCAAGATAAGAAAAACAAGGAAAACCAGAAGAACAGAGAAGGAAAGACGAAACCCGGATGAACAGAGAAGGAGAGATGAAACCCAAACGAACAGAGGAGGGAGGACACGCTCGCCTCCAAAGGCGAGCAGATAGCAAGAACCAAAACATTTGGTTTACAACAACGTTTTCCAGGCAAGCAAAGCAACCTATCGGGGAGCGAGCACGCATACATGGCTAACAGAGGTCCGGGAGAGTGGAGAGTAGAAGAGTGTGCTCGCCCCCTAGGGCGAGCACAGAATCAAGGTCGTGGTGCTTGGCTTACGACCTCACTTACTCAACGACCACAAGGGTCGGGCCTCGTGAGTACGGACCACAACCAAGCGAGCACAAGAATCGGGTCACCCACGACGCCACCATTACCACCTAGATGACAAGGCGGAAACTTCTCGAGCAAGTAAAGACAAATGTCAACCAAAGAAGCACGAACAGAAAATGTGGCAACACCACATAGATTCATGCATGTTAAGAAATCGCCAGCTCGTGCTAGCCAGGACACCACCAGCTTATCCAAATCCTATAAATAGGCCCAAAAAGAACAAAAGAAGGGTTCATAAATTTTTCCTAAGATAATTATTGTATCAATTCTCCCTCTCACATAACCATTGTGCTCGTCACTAACTTATTGTGATCGACACATTCCCCAAACCATAAATAATATAATCCTGGCTTGGTACGCCCCCAGACGTAGTCATTTCTTGATGAACTGAGTCAACAAATCCATGTTGTCAGCCAGCATACAGCTGTGCTCGTCACACCCACACACAGTGTATTACACATCAATATTTTGTTTATTAAGTCGTCACACACATCGCCACATCATATTATCCACGAAATACGACTTGCAACAATTGGCACTAGAAGGAGGGTAGAAAAAACCAGCCCATACACAATCCTAAAAACCGAGGCAGAAAAAAGAAATATAATGTCTCAATCTAGGAATACTCAGATTCAGAGGTCGGGACAGAGCCGACCTCACGCTCAGAAAGAGGCTCAGCATCAGCCTCACGAAAATTAGACCGTGGAAACCATCAGTCTAGAAGATATCGCCAACGATCCGATGGCCACAACAAAGGCCATCACTTTCTTGTTGCGAGCACAGAAAGAGAGAGATGGACAGAAGTTCGGGAAAAGAAAATTAGACGAGCACTCGGGGTCTCGCGAGAAACTCAAAGAATCTATGGGTAGTCCTTTTACCCAACCCACCAGGTTTATTATGCTTATGTCCTCGTGGCTTCTCATTATTTCATTATGGCCGTGCCTACAAATGGTCGCACCTAAGCTGGACGACCTGAACAAAGACGAACGAGCCGAGCCTTATGTTCACCTGACGAAACAAATCATACTTACAGATGCCCGCAACAAAGCGAGCAATGGGTACGGGGTCGCGGCTAAATAGGACGGCCGAGCAGAATAGTGATCGCAGCAAACCTAAGACGATCACGAAAGAAAAAAGGGGGGTTGCACATAAGTTAACCCATCTGGTTGCAGCAAAATAAGATGACCAATCCAATCGCAACTAAATAAGACGATTAAAAAACCAAAGAAGTCAGGTTGAACACATGGACATATATCATGTTCGATTTCATTCAGAAGAAAATGGCACTACCGGCCAAATTATAAAAAACCACTTGGGCTATTTATCTGAGGTCTCCGGCAGGGTGGTGTCGAGCACAATCTTGATAGCAAACAGATCTAGAAAAGGTCTTACCAGGCAGGCAAGCATACGGGGTAACCCTGGAAGCAGCCTACGTGCTCATCACCTCAGGCGAGCACGCACCACACCATCAGGCGAACATACGAGAGTTCAAAATTGTGCTTTCGCTTCGGGAGGCGAAGTGATTAATGCTTTCGCCTTTGCGAAGCGAGCAAACTGCGAGCAGCACAAAGAAGTGATAGACCTAGAGCCCTGGACTAGTACATAATCGACCATCAAAAGGCGAACATCCACCCAGATATAGAAAGCGAGCATCACTCGCTCAACATAAAGATAAGCCACCTGCAAGGCGACAACCACCTGGATGACAAGCCGGAGACTTCACGATGATTATGCCCGCCTCCTCGGCGTGGCACTACCGACTTCATGATGATTATGCCCGCCTCCTCGGAGTGGCAATACTGCCTTTTTGGCGATGATTATGCCTGCCTCCTCGGCGTGGCAATACCGCCTTTTCGGCGACGATTATGCCCGCCTATTCGGCGCTGACACTACCGCCTTTTCAGCGACGATTATGCACGCCTCCTCGGCGTGGCAATACCGCCTTTTCGGCGACGATTATGCCCGCCTATTCGGCTCTGGCACTACCACCTTTTCGGCGACGATTATGCCCACCTCCTCCGCGCTGGCCTTCTGCATCGGCGATGCGTATTCCGCCGAGCGAAGCACTCCTCGCCATCTCGGCGATGAGATCATTAGCCCTCCCGGCGTTCATCCACCTTTATGGCGTTGATCTACCCGCCTTTTAGGCGCTTGCCTTCCGCATCGGTGACCCGTATTCCACCAGCGCTCTCTCGCCATCTCGTCAACGAATCATTGCCCTCGGCGTTCATCCGCTTCTGGCGTTGATCTCGCCCACGCGCTTTTAACAGCGGCCTTCGCGTCGATAGCGCGTATTCCGCGAAGCGGCTCTCCCTCGCCATCCCGGCGAGATCGTCGCCCTCCGGTGTTCATCCGCCTTTATGGCATTGATCTGCCCGTCTTTTAGGCGCTGGCCTTCCGCATCGGCGACGCGTATTCGCCGAAGCGGCTACCGCCATCCGGCGATGAGATCATTCGCCCTCATGGCATTCATCCGCTTTTATGGTGTTGATCGCCCCCCTCTTAAGCGCGCCTTCGCGACGGCGACATCGATTCCAATCGAGCGGCGCTCCTTATCCCCCCGGCGACGAGATCATTCGCCCTCACGGCGTTCATCCGCTTTTTATGGCGACCGCCCGTCTTTTTAGCGCCGTCTTCCGTGACGGGCGACGTGACCACGCTAGCGGCGAAGCGCTCTCGCCATCTCGACGACGAAGATCATTCGCCCCCGACGTTCATCCGCCTTTTATGGCGTTGATCCGCCTACCTTTTAGGCGCCGCCTTCGTGATCGCCGACGCCGTATTCCGGGCCGAAAGCAAAGCGCCTCGCCATCTCTGCGATGAGATCATTCGCCCTCCCAAGATTTATCCGCCTTTGGCGTTGATCTGCCCGCCTTTTAGGCGCTGGCCTTCCGCATCGGCGATGCGTATTCCGCCGAGTGAAGCGCTCCTCGCCATCCCGATGACGAGATCAATCGCCCTCCCGATGTTCATCTGCCTTTATGGCGTTGATCTGCCTGCCTTTTAGGTGCTGGCCTTCCGCATCGGCGACACGTATTCCACCGAGCGAAGCGCTCCTCACCATCTCGTAAAGCGAGATCATTTGCTCTCCGGCGTTCATCCGCCTTCTGGCGTTGATCTGCCCGCCCACCTTTTAAGCGCTGCCTTCGCATCGGCAACCGCGTATTCCGCCCGAACAAAGCTCTCATCGCCATCCGGCGGCGAGATCGTCGCCCTCGGTGTTCATCCGCCTTTATTGCATTGATCTGCCATCTTTTAGGCGCTGGCCTTCCGCATCGACGACACGTATTCCGCCGAGTGAAGAGCTCCTTGCCATCTCGGGCGAGATCATTCGCCCTCGGCATTCATCGCCTTTACGGCGTTGATCACCAGCCTTTTTAACCTTGGCCTTCCGCATCGGCGTCGTATTCCGCCAGCCAAGCGCTCCTACGCCATCCGGCGGCGAGATCATTCGCCCTCCCGACGTTCATTCGCCTTTATGGCGTTAATATGCCCACCTTTTAAAGGCGGCCTACGCGTCGGCGTAGCGTATTCCACCGGCGGCGCTCCGCCATCTCGGCGGCGAGATCATCGCCCTCGGCATTCATCGCCTTTTCGGCATTGATCCGCCGCCTTTTTAAACGCGGCCTTCCACATCGGCGGCGTATTCCGCCCGGCGGCGGCTCCCTCCATCATCCGGCGGCGATCATTCGCCCTCCCGGTGTTCATCCTCCTTTATGGCGTTGATCTTCCCGTCTTTTAGGCGCTGGCCTTCCGCATCGGCGACGCATATTCCGCCGAGCGAAGCGCTCCTCGCCATCCCGGTGATGAGATCATTCGCCCTCACGGCATTCATCCGCCTTTATGGTGTTGATCTGCCCACCTCTTAGGCACTGGCCTTCCGCATCGGCGACGCGTATTCCACCGAGCGAAGCGCTCCTCGCTATCCTGGCGACGAGATCATTCGCCCTCATGGCATTCATCCGCCTTTATGGCGTTGATCTGCCCGTCTTTTAGGCACTGGCCTTCCGCATCGGCGACGCGTACTCCGCCTAGCGAAGTGCTCCTCGCCATCTCGGCGACGAGATCATTCGCCCTCCCGACATTCATCCGCCTTTATGGCATTGATCTGCCCACCTTTTAGGCGCTGGCCTTCCGCATCGGTGACGCGTATTCCGCCGAGCAAAGTGCTCCTTGCCATCTCGACGATGAGATCATTCGCCCCCGAACTACCCGAAACTTGTGGGCATACCGCACCACTTTCAGAACATCCACGGGTGAGACTCCGTTCGCTTTAGCTTTTGGTAAGGAAGCGGTTATTCCGGCAGAAGTCGAAATCCTGAGCCACCGAAGTATGTGTTTTGGCGAACATACCAATGACCAGGCGCTCGCCCTTAGCACAGACTTGTAGGAGGAAAAAAGATACGAGGCCGACCTCAAGAATGCCATGTATAAACAAAGGATCCGCAGATTCAAAATCAGTGAGCTCGTCCTCAGGCGAGCAACGGGGGTCCCGGGTGGTGTGTTCGGCCGAGCGTGGGAAGGCCTATACCGAATATCGGAGCGCTTGCTAAACAGAGCATACGATTTGGAGATGATGGATGGAACTCCGCTTTCCTATTCATGGAATGCATCAAATTTGAAAAAATATTATCAGTAATGGTGAGCGCAACAGAAAAACCAAGGTCGAGCATAAGCCTGTGTTCGCCTGGTCACGAGCACATGGTTAAAACAAGGGGTGTTGAAAACATAACCAGAAAACCTCTGCTCGACCGGCAAAAGACAAAGACATCAAGGCATCAATAAGGTTATTACACTAGTGTAAATTTGTAAGCAAGTCTTGTCTACAAAAAAGGAGTTTTAACAAGTATGGATAAGAGCCTCAAAGATTAAAAACATCATGCGTGGTGTTTATTCATTTATCTAGTTTGTTTGGCCATATGCCCAATCGGGTCGCATCGCAATAAGATGACCAGAATCCAACAAGAATCGGACAGAGCAGAGTTTGTGTTTACTTGGTGAAAGAACGTGTGCTTACCATGCTCACAAAAAAGCACGCATTAAGTACATAGGTCGCACCATAAATAAGACGACCAGAGCAGAAGTGATCGCCAGTTACGTAAGCCGATCACGAACGAGAACGGGTTGCACCTAAATAAGCCAACCATCATGATTGCACCAACGTAAGACAATCATAAAACAAAGTCAAGTCAAACACAGACACATCAGATGGTTCAGTTCTTATACGGAAAAACAAGCGGAGGAACTTTCTATCGTTGAATGCTTTGCTCGCCACCATGAGTACTATGCTCACCACCCAGAGCGTTATGCTCGCCACCATCCCGAGCACTCTGTTCGTCACCTAGAATTTTGTCTCTAGCCTGCTCGCCCGTGTTGAGGTTATCCCTTTCCGGCTCCTTGATCGTCTCATCCTCAGAAGGATCAACTACCAGAACCCCTTCTGGTGAAAATGAGAAGTCCATACCAATGTCCCGAAGGTCGGCAAAAGGGAGATCGCGACCAGGGACAGGAGGATAGTCGACCAACCATTCTTTCAGATCGGTTTTAAATGGCTCAAGCTGGTCGACCGAAAAGACACGACGAGTTGTGCGCACGACATCATCGAAGGCACAGGCATAGGAGAAGTTGATCATCTCCTGATGATAATCTTCTGTGAACATCTTCGACATCTTAACACCAAGGTTGGTGATCTCTTCTTCGGCCTGGTGCAGATGAACACTCAGCTCTTGGATGTCTTTTTCTTTAGGTCGAAACTTCACAACGGCCATCCCAGCCAAGTAAAAAAAGGCTATCCTAGTCCAACACAGAGTTTACAAAGAAAAAGTCTAAGGAAAGGGCTCATTATCCAGAGTCGGCGGAAGCGAAAAGCTGAGCGGTCCCATCTTATCCTGACTGCCCTGTTCGCCACCAACCCGAGCCCTCTGCTCGTCGACGCCCTGAGCGCTCTGCTCACCTCCAGCTGTCGTATCACCCCCATGCTCGCCCACATCCGTGTCCTCGTCATCAGATGGGGGGTCGACCATCTCGACTCCCTCTGGTAAGAACAAGAAATCAAGGCTGATTTCCTGGAGATCGGTAGAAGCGAGATGGTGACCAATGACTCACACTAGTTTGGACGAACACGGACCTCCCCAGTTTGGACGAGCATGGGCCACGTTGGTTCGGACGAGCACAGACCTCCCCTGTTCGGGTGAACACGACCACCATCATTGGTGACAACCTGCCCGCCTTCTCGGCGATGAGATCGTCGACCTTTATGGCGATGACCAGTCCGTCTTCTCGGCGTCGGCTTTCCGCTATCTTGGCGATGTACAGTCCACCATTTTAGCGAAGTATTCTTTTTCTTCTCGGTAATGAGATCGTCGGCCTTTACGCCAACGACCAGCCCGCCTCCTCGGCATCGGCTTTCTGCTACCTCGGCGATGTCCAGTCCGCCGTTTTAGCGAAGTATTTTCCGCCTTCTCGGCAAATGAGATCGTCGGCCTTTACGGCGACGACCAGCCTGCCTTCTCGGCGTTGGCTTTCCGCTACCTCGGCGATGTCCAGTCCGTCATTTTAGCAAAGTATTCTCCACCTTCTCGGCGATGAGATCGTCGGCCTTTACGACGACGACCAGCCTGCCTTCTCGGCGTCGGCTTTCCGCTACCTCAGCAATGTCCAGTCTGCCATTTTAGCAAAGTATTATCCGCCTTCTCGGCGATGAGATTACCCGCCTTCATTGGCATTAGCACGTGCTCACCAGAAGTGGTCGTCGACGAGCATAGAAAAGACTCGTATAAGAGGGCTCGCTATCTCGGAGTACGAGCACATAAAAAATTGATGACGAGCGTAGGAAAGATCTTCAACCTGGAGACTCACAAGCGATTCAAAGAATCTACGGACAATCCTTTTTGCCCACCCCTCCAGCACCGAAATATGATGACCAGAACAAGGAGGTACAAGCAACAACAAGCTTTGTGTTCTCGATTTGGCATCAATTGAGTGATGGTAATGTCTCACTCAATGAGCAAATGGGAGATCGCCGGATGAAGAAGGAATTGGAGGCCCGCCTCCATGGTGTCAAGATTTACTGCCACACAACCTTCGAGAGGCTGATTCACATGCTCATCAGGTCCGGGCACCCAGAAAAATACATCTTTCGGAGTATCATAAGCCCGGTACAACTGACCAAGCCAATCTGCATCGATTATGCTTGCAATTTTGCTCGCTAACAATTTATTCTCAACGGCAATCCGGTGAGGCTGATCGGGCTAATCAAAATTTTATTGAGCACATTATTTGGCGTAACTCAAGATATAAGGCCGTCCAAGCGCAATGTTCTACTCGCTATCGACCTCCACATTTTGCTCACCCACGCCCTCGACTCTATACTCGGCCCCAACATTATGCTGGCCAGTTTTTTTTGGTTTCAGATTCACCAATAGTATAATCACCCACAACCCGGGCACCATCACTCGGCGACAACCTATTCTCATCGGAATCATCCAGAAAAATAGAACGTGCTCCCAACCTAGCTCGTTTATCACCTCCTTGGAATCAGAGGAGAGAACGACAAATGGCTTCCGAACCCTCCGGTGAGGTCGTGGTCCAAAAGCATCCACCTTCGATGAACAAGCCATGCTGCGAGTAAATGGGCGGCGAGGTGAAGACATCAACCCCAGAGAAATCTTAGACCCCTCGGAGTTGGATAAAGAATCAAAAAAGATGGAACGAGATAGCATAATAAAAATAAATAAAAAAATGAAGAGAAGAAATTACTACCTGAAGAAATTTACTATCGGAGAAGACGAGGTTGCCGGAGTTCTGAGAAAGAAGAAGGAATGATTGCCTCAGGATACGCCCTACGGAGAACGAAACGATGCCTCGATCTCCCTCTCTAAGGCCTTCAACAGTCGGGCCCCCATGACGAACGCAAAGCGGCCCGACTGGGGGGTATTGTTGTGTACATAAATAATCTTTCCTGCCACGTGCTCGCACGATGAACACGTGGACCAGTAAAACAAAGGTGCCCACTAGCCCATCAGACAAGTGCTCACTAGTTGGATACACATCCCGCTCTTCCATCTGTGCTCGCCAGGAGCACGCCAATTTAGGCGACTAGAGGATGCTGGGCACCAGAAGCCATCATACTACAAAAATTATGCTCTCCCGGCAACCCAATGACCACTCACCAAGATAAGAAAAACAAGGGTAGTGGTCGATCGGAAAACTAGACGAACAGAGAAGGAAAGACGAAGCCCGGATGAACAGAGAAGAAGAGACGAAACCCAGACGAACAGAGGAGGGAGGACACGCTAGCCTCCGAAGGAGAGCAGACAACAAGAACCAAAGCATTTGGTTTACAACAACGTTTTCCAGGCAAGCAAAGCAACCTATCGGGGAGCGAGCACGCATACATGGCTAACAGAGGTCCGGGAGAGTGGAGAGCAGAAGAGTGTGCTCGCCCCCTAGGGCGAGCACAGAATCAAGGTCGTGGTGTTTGGCTTACGACCGCACTTACTCAATGACCACAAGGGTCGAGCCTCGTGAGTACGGACCACAACCAAGCGAGCACAAGAATCGGGTCACCCACGACGCCACCATTACCACCTGGATGACAAGGCGGAAACTTCTCGAGCAAGTAAAGACAAATGTCAACCAAAGAAGCACGAACAGAAAACGTGGCAACACCACATAGATTCGTGCATGTTAAGAAATCGCCAGCTCGTGCTAGCCAGGACACCACCAGCTCAAGCCAGGACACCACCAGCTTATCCAAATCCTATAAATAGGCCCAAAAAGAACAAAATAATGGTTCAAAAATTTTTCCTAAGATAGTTATTGTATCAATTCTCCCTCTCACATAACCATTGTGCTCGTCACTAACTTATTGTGATCGACACATTCCCCAAACCATAAATAATATAATCCTGGCTTGGTACGCCCCCAGACGTAGTCATTTCTTGACGAACTGGGTTAACAAATCCGTGTTATCATCCTGCATACAACTGTGCTCGTCACACCCACACACAGTGTATTACACATTAATATTTTGTTTGTTAAGTCATCACACACATCGCCACATCATATTATCCACGAAATACGACTTGCAACAGTTACAATGTAAGAATGGATATGATTGATATGGGAATAAGAGAAGAACTAAAACCTGTGCCTAGAGAAAGACGAGCACCGTACTTATCTCCTACTGCACACACCTTGTCCAAGAATGAGAGAAAAGTATTACTTCAGACACTAAAGGATGTGAAAGTACCAGAGGGTCATAAATCCAACATACAGAGACTTGTATCAGATGATGGCATGAGACTGATGAATCTGAAATTGCATGACTATCATGTCATTATGGAGACTTTCTTGCCCATTACAATACGTTCTATCTTTCCTGAAAATGTGTGCATAACCATAACAAAGTTATATTGGTTCTTTAAGGCAATGAATAGCAAGGTCATAAATCCTAGAAAATTGCTTGGTTTTCAGAGACAGATTGTGGGGAAGCTCTGTGAGCTTGAAATGTATTTCCCTCCATCATTTTTTGATATAATGGTTCACATAACCGTTCATTTGGTACACGAGACAAGGATGTGTGGTCCTGCTCGTATGCGATGGATGTATGTGTTGGGGTTATACTGAAAAGTATGCTTTTACTTTGTATAACCAAACTGAATTTCTTATTTATTTTACTGAAATAAATTATTTATCACATGCTGCATTAAATATGAATGAATGTTATATATATTTATTGCATACCCATTCGATAAAGTCAGTACGTGTTACGTTGTAGTTAATTTAGTGATACCAGATCACAGAAGATCAAATTAACAGTTCCTCGTGACTAAGTACTAATTCACAACCCAGATGCAAATGAACAACCCATCATGAAAGGTTGAAGTGTAAGGCTCGAATTGGCTTGTCTTGACCAAGGGATTACACTAGTGCATCCTGATGCGCTGAAAAGGACCTACAGGAGGATAAATTCTTCGGTACTGAATATACAAGAATTAGACCTCAGTGGTGCATTATTTCTTAATCTTCATTCCTTAAATAGGATCGTGTGAAATTAATAACTATTGCTTTGACTTATGATGGGAAGAGAATCAATGCGATTCGATACCTTGTATCTTGGGCAATATTATTAATTACACGACGATTGCTAAGATTTAATACAGAGAATCGCGTGCAAGTACGGCTTGCTTGATTTGTCCCCTTGGTGGGCTCAGAATTATCATACCAAATCTTGCAATTGGAAATTTATTTCCGTTATGGATAATAATGTTGAGCTGTCTTTACTCCAAGGACAAAGATATTAATTAATATAAAGTCTGTTCAGTGACTTAATTAATTAATGGACTAAGATAATCTTAAAAGCGGGAAATAATGACCGGGAACCATGTTATTGTGAAGTCGTAATGTGGGTTAAGGTGGATAATTCAATATTAATTTTATAATGGAGTAAATTAATATTAATGGGCTTGAATAATATTTTGGCTAAATATTAAAGCTTCATAGCCCATTGGAGGTCCAATCTCAATTCTCCTAAATACCCCTCAAATAGCCCAAACTAAAGTCCAATTAATGAAAAGGTGAAGAAAAAATTTTGGCCCATTTTTCCTAATTATTTTCGAAAATAATAGATGGGAGAGAGAAAAGATTTTTTCTTGATTTTCTTGGAAAGATCTTGTGGAATAAGTATTCTTGAGATACAAGTTTATCCCATTAGTTCAAGAAAGGAAAAAGATATTATTTCTTCCCTACTTATGTGAGATTTTTTAAAATATCTATAATATAAGGAGGTGGGATATTTTGTGGAATATTTTAATTATGGAGAAAAGAATATATTGGATATATTCAAGATTTCTTGAAGATCAAGAAAAAGATTTTCCCATCTTATTCCTAGGGCTAAATTTCGACCACCTCATGTATTATAAATAGGGGATGAGTTTTTCATCCCCAAGTGCAATTCCATGTGTTGGAAAAATTAGAAATCCACAAAGGTGGTGGCCAAATATTTTATTTTCTCCTTTAAGATTAAAATTGTTCGTTAATAATCCTCCCACCGGATTACGTTCGTGGACGTGGGACATATTTGAGAAGGCACTTTGGGTTGATCCAACGTCTCAGCGGTTGTCTCTACGAGAGTAATTCCTAGATTCCTCAAGCTTAGGTTTTACATGAAATACGTGTACGCATGATGTTTATCTGTTCATTAATTATTATGTTGAATTGAATTATGATTAATTCATGTTAGTAATTAATTGATTAATTTAAATATGTATTTAAATTCAACTCGAATAGATCCGGACACCCCTAATTTCCCAATAGTATGGTATAGAGAGATATATGAAAGTGCTCAAAGGATATGTGATGAATATGTTCAGGCCGGAGGGATGCATTGCAGAACACTATTTAGTAGAAGAAACAGTCGAATACTGGTCTGAATTTATTCCGAATGTCAATGCAATTGGACTTCCAATTACCCGGTACACCAATAGGATGGATGGTGAATGCATTACCGGTGGTCAACCTTTAAGTGTTAGTATGGAGGAACTAACACGGATGCACTTGTGCGTACTTCACAACACGGTCGACGTGCTTCCTTTTATTGACCTGCACATGCAAACACATTCTGAGACATTTCCCACCAGAGATAGATCATGGATTGAATTTGAGCACAATCGCACGTTTGTTGACTGGTTCAATGGTTATGTAACAAATATGTTGTCACAGAATAAAGAATCAGTGAAAGAAAGAGTTAAGTGGTTATCCAGAATGCCTGATAGACATGTGTATTCATACAAGTGTTATCTTATTAACGGATACACATTTTGTACCAGAAATCATGAGGCCACAAGTACAATGCAGAATAGTGTGTTGGGGAATTAATTGCCCGGATCTATTCGGATTGAATATTTAAATACAAATTTAATTCTAACAATTATTACTAGCATGAATTAATCCTATATTAATTCAAATAATAATTAAACAACCAATCATGCATACAAATAGTTCACGTAAATCCTACGCATGCGAAATTACTACGAGTTTACGTAAACTAACCTCTCGGAGTGACAACCGTTGAGAAGATGGATCCCGTTCACACGAACACACCAAAAGTCCTTCTCAAGTATTCCCTTGTCCTTGTTCAACAATCCGGTGGAAGGAACTCGCGAACAATTTAACAAAAAGAAAAATAAAATTATGTTGCACCACCTTTGTGGATTTCTAATTTTTCCAACACATGGAATTGCACTTGGGGATGAAAAATTCATCCCCTATTTATAATACTAGGTGGTGGACGATTTCTACCCTAGGAGTAAGATGGAAAAATCTTTTTCTTGATCTCCAAGAAATCTTGAATATATCCAATATATTCTTTTCTCCATAATTAAAATATTCCATAAAAATCCCAACTCCTTATATTAAGGGGTTTTCAAAAATTTCCCAATAAATAGGGAAGAAATAGGATCTTTGACTTTTCTTGAATTTATGGGATAATCTTGTATTTCAAGAACACATATTCCATAAAATCTTTCCAAGAAAATCAAGAAAATCTTTTCTCTTTCTTCCTTTATTATTTTCGAAAACTTTTTGGAAAAATAGGCAACATTAATTTATTTTATTTAAAACACCTTTTTCCAGTTATTGGACATTATGTTTGGGCTACTTGAGGGGCCTTTAGGAGAATTAAGATTGGACATTCTAATGGACTTTGAATATCTAATATTGAGCCACAATATTATTCAAGCCCATAAATATTAATTAATCCCACTACATAATTAATATTACACTATCCATCTTAACCCATATGACTGTTAATATGACTCTCGGTTATTATTTCTCGTGTTTAATATTATCTAGCCCATTAATTAATTCAAACCACTAAAATAACTTTCTATTAATTAATATTTTTTGTCCTTGGTCAAGGAACGGTTCAACATTATTATCCATACCGGAAACAAATTCCACTTGCAAGATTTGGTATGATAAATCTTATGAACCTCCCAAGGGGGCAAATCAAACGAGCGTATTTCAAGACCGATTCTTCGTATTAAATCTTAGCAATCGCATGTGACCAATAATATTGCCCAAGATATAAAGTATTGAATCTCATTGATTATCTACCCGTCATAAGTCAGAGCAATAATCACTAACCACACACGATCCTATTTAAGGGACGAAGATTAAGAAATAACGAACCACTAAGGTCTAATTCTTCCTGGTTCAAAGGTCTTTGAAGAATTTGTCCTCCTCAGAGGTCCTGTTCAAATGATCGATCATGCACTAGTGTAATCTCTTGGTCAAGACAAGTCAATCTGAGCCTTACACTTCAACCTTTCATGATGGATTGTTCATTTCCATCTAGGTCGTGAACCGCGTACTTTTAGTTACAAGGGACTGTTAATTTAATCTTCTGTGATCTGGTATCACTAAATTAACTACAATGTAACTCGTACTATTTATTGAACAATTATGCAATAAATATATGTAACATTCAATGATATTTAAAGCATCAGTGATAAATAATTTATTTCAGTAAATAAGACAGAAAATTCAGTTTGGTTATACAAAGTAAAAACATACTTTCCAGTATAACTCCAACAATCTCCCACTTATACTCAAAGTCTGCTTTTAAGTATTCTATAACACATCTCGTGTAGTTCTTAATACGTGACATCTAATTTCACCTACACGAACCTAATAATATCTCCCACTTATACTCAAAGCAGATTGGCAACGGTCTTGACACTCATTCCTTCCACATGTCTCTCGAATATATTCTGAGGTAGATCCTTTGTGAATGGATCTCGCTGGGTAGATCCTTTGTGAATGGATCGTATAAGATGGTATTTTTTCAATATGTTTCTTCTTGTGGGCTCTTGGTTCCAATGCTCTTTTTCGGTGTTGTCTTTGATATCTTGCCTTGACCATGCCAACGATAAAGCCATGGTATATCCGGTGATGCATTTATCGCTTCTCCATGTCAAACATTGCATACAGGTAGATTTTCGAGTTTAAGTTTGATTGGAAATCCGATCCGTAAACCGATGGGGATTAGAATGCCCTTTTCATGTTTTTATCTATCTCTTTTTTTTTTTCGTTACTTTGATATCTTGCCACCATGCACATATCCTTGGATAGATGGATTCCATAAGTCCGAAAGGTAAGCATAAGGAATGCCTTTCATGTCATCTATCTCTTTCGCGTCTTTGAATATCGATGGATTCCATGTCCGAAGACGGTTTCTTGTTTATATATGAAGAAGACAAGGATAAGAAGCTTCTATCATCCTTTTCTTGCGATCTTGAGTGATCTTGATCCCAAGGACGTGCTCGGATTCCCCTAAGTCCTTCATATCAAACTGTTTTGAAAGCCATGCCCTTACGTCTGACAATACCTTTACATCGTCTCTGATGAGCAGAATATCATCTACGTATAGTACTAAGAATACCAATGCAGTTCCGACACACTTCTTGTACACACAACTTTCATATTCATTTTGATCAAACCCATAAGACTTTATTACATGATCAAAACATTGGTTCCAAGCTCTGGATGCTTGTTTGAGTCCGTAAATGGACTTCTTGAGCTTACAAACTAGGTGTTCTTGGCCTTTTTCAATGAAGCCTTGGGGTTGTTGCATATAGATTTCTTCTTCAAGACTTCCGTTAAGGAAAGCCGTTTTGACATCCATTTGCCAGATTTCAAAGTCGAGATGCGCAGCAACCGATAAGAGAATTCGGATGGACTTGAGCATTGCTACAGGTGAGAAGGTTTCCTCATAGTCGATCCCTTCTTTCTGAGTATAACCTTTTGTCACAAGCCTTGCCTTGAAGGTTTTCACCTTCCCGTCCGGTCCTCTTTTCCTCTTGTATACCCACTTGCAGCCAATGGGTTTGACACCATTGAGTGGTTCAACTAGCTCCCACACTCTGTTATGATCCATAGAACTCATTTCGGCTTCCATTGCTATTTGCCAAGAAACCGCATCCTTGTCTTGGATTGCCTCGTCGTAAGTCCATGGGTCTGATTCATCTTGACCGGGGACTAAGTCCGAGGACTCTCCTATACCCATGAATCTCTCGGGTTATCTCACAACCCTCCCACTACGTCGAGGTTCCGGTTGTGTAAGTGTGTCGTTTGGTATGTTATCTTGTACAGTTGGCACTGAGGTTAGCCCTCTAAGCTCATTTAAGGTAATCTCACTTCTGGGCTTTCTTTCGTTCATATAGTCTTCTTCCAAAAATCTAAAGTGGGTGCTTATTACCACCTTTTGATCTTCGGGACCATAGAACATACACCCTTTTGTTCCATCGGGGTATCCTATAAACAACCTTAATTCTGATCGTGGATCCAATTTTTCGGCTTCCTTGTCCAACACGTAGGCCGGACACCCCCAAATTCTCATGTGTCTTAAACTGGGCTTGCGCCCGGTCCACAATTCTTTGGGAGTTTTGGGAACCGACTTGGAAGGCACCAAGTTCAGAATATAAGCCGTTGTTTCCAAGGCGTGACCCCAGAACGACTTGGGTAGATCCGCATAACTCATCATTGATCTAACCATTTCTAAAAGAGTTCTGTTTCTTTGCTCTGCAACCCCGTTTTGTTGAGGGGTTCTTGGTGCAGTTAGCTGTGATACAATCCCTTCATCTGACAAGTAGTTCAAAAATTCATCGCTGAGGTACTTGCCTCCATGATCAGATCGTAGAGACTTGATACGTTTTTCCCTATGACTCTCTGCTTGAGCCTTAAATTCTTTGAATTTGTCAAAGGTCTCAGATTTATGCTTCATAAGGAAAATATAGTCGTACCTTGAGTAATCATCAATGAAGGTGACGAAATACTCATAACCTCCTCTTGCTTTGATTGACGTTGGACCACATACGTCCGTGTGAACGATTTCTAACACTTCTTTAGCTCTATTCCCCTTGGCTCCGAATGC
The DNA here is from genome assembly GCA_037126765.1 of Stenogyne calaminthoides. Lineage (NCBI taxonomy): Eukaryota > Viridiplantae > Streptophyta > Magnoliopsida > Lamiales > Lamiaceae > Stenogyne > Stenogyne calaminthoides. Next base: position 13,502,886 of record JBBCBC010000006.1, read on the forward strand.
CCTCTTGGTCATTTTACCCTCCAAGCAAGATTCGCAAGTTGGGATTGGTTCAACCCGGTGAGACTCCAATGAACCATCTTCTACCAACCTTTGAATCCTTTTTGGATTAATATGTCCCAATCTAAGATGCCATAGAAGTGTCTCGTTCACGTCTGATGAACGTTTTCTTTTATCGGAAACAGTTGATGTGTTATAGGATGCATTTCGTGAGTGGTGTGCACAGTTAATTGTATAGAGATTATTCAACAACGTTCCATGACAGATAAATTTATCATAAAAAGAAATGGTAACAACTTTATCAAAGTAACCGAATATCCATCAAGGTAAAGTTTAGAAACCGAAATTAAATTCTTTCTAAAAGTAGGAACGTAAAGAACATCTCTTAAAATTAAAATTATGTCTTCAAAAGACGGGTGCACTTCTCCCACAGCTTCAGCTGCCACTCTCGTAGCATCACCCAGTGTGATGAGGATCTCACTCCCACTAAGTTGTTGGGTCCACTTGAACCCATGTAAAGTGAAACAAACATGATCAGTGGATCCCGTATCCACCACCCATAAATGGAAGGCATACGCCGCTAAACAAGTTTCAACAACTAGTGCGTGAGAATTACCTTTCTTTCCATTCCTTTTGGGTTTGGAACAGGCTGACCTCCAATGTCCTTTTTCACCGCAGTTAAAACATTTTCCTTTTGGTACCTTCTTGACACCCATCCAGCTAGTTGTTTTTCTCTCACCTTTCTTGGTAATGAGTTTACTTTGGATCTGACCACTTTATTTTTCTTGAATCTTGCCTACCACTGGCCTAGATTCTGAGAAAAGACTTTTGGTTACCAATGCTTCGTCTTTCTTTCTCAAATGCTTCTCTATTTTCTCCAAGGCTTCTCGCAGAGTTTCCATAGTAAACATGTGATCGCTCATCACAAAACTACAGTAAAACCCATCGAAGCACCTTGGAAGAGTTAGCAAAAGAAATTCGATTTGAGCCTCATCACAATACTTAGTACCGAGATAAGCAAGTTTGTCAAAATGGTGTTTTACTCTGAGAACATGCTCCCTTACGGGTGTTCCCTCAGCCATTTTTAGCCTGACCACGTCATCATTTTTAAACTGATTGATCATGCGGTCTTTTGTTAAAAACATTTCTTCAAGACTTTGCATAATTTCTGCAGCAGACTCAACACCTTCATGAATGTGTCTCAAATCATCAGACAGTGAAGTCAAGATTACACCTTTCATGGGTTCATTGGCCTGCTCCTAAATATTATACAAGTGTCTTTCCGCATCAGTTGATCCATCAGTAGGCATACGGGGCTTGGGTACATCAAGAACCCAATAATGTTCTTGTACAGGTAGGACAAAACTCATATTCCGTTTCCAAACAACATAGTTATCACCAGTTAATTGATGTTCTTTGAGTGTATATAACAGTAGATTAAAAGGTTGCGACATGCTGAACTGAAATAAATAACAATTTGTATAAGGACAAATATATCACAAAATTCGATCACACGCATCATATTAAAATCTAAAAAAAATGAACATGCATCAGCCAACATCTCAAAACAGTTTAAATAAGCCACGTGGGGTGGGTCAATATTTAAACACATTCAAGCAGGTTATAAACAAGAAACAATTATCAACCTTTAATATCCAGATTAATAGTTGGCTCCCACTTGACCAATATAAAATTGACAGGGACTTCGGGGAAGTATATGCATATCAATTTTATACCTAAGTAATAATCATGATTAAATACATAATTATTACTTCGCTTTGAACGAGCCTCATGGGGAGGATCATCGTCGCCACTAATAATAACCCACAATCATCCATTCGGAATTTATTCATGTGAAATCCATCTTTTGGCCGTCCCGTGGGGGGAATTTCTCCAAAAGAATCCACAAATAAATAAATCATGGAGGTCAAAATTAATTCAATTTTATTATCCGGAATAAAATTGAAAATTAATTATTTAAACATACTTAGTAATTTTTGAAGGTGAGATTTTTCATTGGGCAATTCTCATGCAAACACATTTAAACAAATTAAATAAAGCACAAGAAATCACAACAATAAATCAAGCAAAGCAGAAAAATAAACATATTGGGCACAAATTATCCAATTGTCATGGTTTGATTTTTCTTGGCTTGATTTTGAAGAAACACCATCTTGAATTTCTCTCACTCGATCGTCTCGAAAAAAAAACTCTGTCTCGAAACGCCACGCCAACTAGCTCGCAGCCGGGATGCACGCCCGCATCCGGCCGGCCCCTTGGCCGAGCGATCCCTCCCGTGCGCCTTGGCACAGCGCGCATCACCCAGCGGTGCTCGGCGACCTCGGCAGGCCTCGCCCGCATCGGACTCGGCAGGGTTCGGCAGGTGACGCGCGTACCCATACGTATCTGCGTGCGCGCGCTCGCCATCCTCGCCTCGCCTGCGGATCTCGTCAGCGCTGCGCATCCCCACGCGCGCTCACCTTCGTCTGCCCTTCCACTTTGCCCACTTCACGCACGGTGCCGCGCGCACTCGGCCCTTGGCCTCTCCCCACGCCCGTGAGTGCCTACATGCATTCGCGTCATGAGAGTGCCTCCCTTGGCACGTTTCGCGCGACGCACGCCGCCTACGCCCGGTTCCGGATCTATCCTTTAATTCTTCATCTCCGCCTCCGTTTCCGATCCGGTTACAATTTATTTGCAAAAATAAATAAACCTAGATCTAGACTAGTCTATTACATTGAACGAATCAAACAAATCCTAATCTACTCGTGGATTTTCTCACGAGGCAAAATGAATTCGAACGAATCGAATTAAAAACCACAATTTATATGCATGCATAAATAAACACATTAAATTCCATGACATTTCCCACCAGAGATAGATCATGGATTGAAGTTGAGCACAATCGCACGTTTGTTGACTGGTTCAATGGTTATGTAACAAATATGTTGTCACAGAATAAAGAATCAGTGAAAGAAAGAGTTAAGTGGTTATCCAGAATGCCTGATAGACATGTGTATTCATACAAGTGTTATCTTATTAACGGATACACATTTTATACCAGAGATCATGATGCCACAAGTACAATACAGAATAGTGTGTTGGGGAATTAATTGCCCGGATCTATTCGGGTTGAATATTTAAATACAAATTTAATTCTAACAATTATTACTAGCATGAATTAATCCTATATTAATTCAAATAATAATTCAACAACCAATCATGCATACAAATAGTTCACGTAAATCCTACGCATGCGGAATTACTACGAGTTTACGTAAACTAACCTCTCGGAGTGACAACCGTTGAGAAGATGGATCCCGTTCACACGAACACACCAAAAGTCCTTCTCAAGTATTCCCTTGTCCTTGTTTAACAATCCGGTGGAAGGAACTCGCGAACAATTTAACAAAAAGAAAAATAAAATTATGTTGCACCACCTTTGTAGATTTCTAATTTTTCTAACACATGGAATTGCACTTGGGGATGAAAAATTCATCCCCTATTTATAATACTAGGTGGTGGATGATTTCTACCCTAGGAGTAAGATGGGAAAATCTTTTTCTTGATCTCTAAGAAATCTTGAATATATCCAATATATTCTTTTCTCCATAATTAAAATATTCCATAAAAATCTCAACTCCTTATATTAAGGGGTTTTCAAAATTTTCCCAATAAATAGGGAAGAAATAGGATCTTTGACTTTTCTTGAATTTATGGGATAATCTTGTATTTCAAGAACACATATTCCATAAAATCTTTCCAAGAAAATCAAGAAAATCTTTTCTCTTTCTTCCTTTATTATTTTCGAAAACTTTTTGGAAAAATAGGCAACATTAATTTATTTTATTTAAAACACCTTTTTCCAGTTATTGGACATTATGTTTGGGCTACTTGAGGGGCCTTTAGGAGAATTAAGATTGGACCTTCTAATGGACTTTGAATATCTAATATTGAGCCACAATATTATTCAAGCCCATAAATATTAATTAATCCCACTACATAATTAATATTACACTATCCATCTTAACCCATATTACTTTTAATATGACTCTCGGTTATTATTTCCCGTGTTTAAGATTATCTAGCCCATTAATTAATTCAAACCACTGAAATAGCTTTCTATTAATTAATATCTTTTGTCCTTGGTCAAGGAACGGTTCAACATTATTATCCATACCGGAAATAAATTCCACTTGCAAGATTTGGTATGATAAATCTTATGAACCTCCCAAGGGGGCAAATCAAACGAGCGTACTCGCACACGATTCTTCGTATTAAATCTTAGCAATCGCATGTGACCAGTAATATTGCCCAAGATATAAAGTATTGAATCTCATTGATTCTCTACCCGTCATAAGTCAAAGCAATAATCACTAACCACACACGATCCTATTTAAGGGACGAAGATTAAGAAATAACGAACCACTGAGGTCTAATTCTTCATGGTTCAGTGCTGAAGAATTTGTCCTCTTGTAGGTCTTGTTCAGTGCATCTGTCATGCACTAGTGTAATCTCTTGGTCAAGACAAGCCAATCTGAGCCTTACACTTCAACCTTTCATGATGGATTGTTCATTTCCATTTAGGTCGTGAACCGCGTACTTTTAGTTACAAGGGACTGTTAATTTAATTTTCTGTGATCTGGTATCACTAAATTAACTACAATGTAACACGTATTGTTTATTGAACAATTATGCAATAAATATATGTAACATTCAATGATATTTAAAGCATCAGTGATAAATAATTTATTTCAGTAAATAAGACATAAAATTTAGTTTGGTTATACAAAGTAAAAGCATACTTTCCAGTATAACCCCAACATAGTGAGGTGTCCATTACTGCAACTGCAGGGAATCAGTCGAGTACTACTTACTTTGGACCGATTGTCAACATTTAGGAACTCGACTATGTTGGTCACCGCCAACCAATCTGCGAGTGTAGTTGGGTGAGGATCCCTAATGGGGTCCAAGTTGAAAGTTCTGGGTTCGTACGCGTTGATTTGAAGAATGTGGGATACAGAGATGACCCTTACATAATGGTCAGCCAAGGTCAACAAATTTTCTATGTCCCCGACCCAGTTAATAAGAAATGGTCCACTGTGGTTCTGTCAAACAAATTTAACAATAGTTACCAGATTAGCGACCACGTTGATGAAGATGTTGACACAATCGATGATTCTTTTCAGAACTTCACTCCTTTTGTACCCTCTTTCGATGATCCTGCAAATCCACACCCGTACTAGAGAATAATTAGAGATGAGAATGAATATGACAATCCGGATCTTGTTAATATTTATGGTCATGAACGAGAAAAGTCAACCAAACAAAGAAAAAGAAAAACAAGTGCTAAAAAGAAATGTATGACTTTATTGAATGTTGTTTCTTCTGCTTTATTGAATGTTGTTTCTTCTGCTTTATTAAATGTTGTTTCTTTTTGTTTATTAAATGTTGTTTCTTTTGCTTGACATGATTATGTCTTATTTGCCCTATCCCGGAGATGATGGAGATGATAGAGATGATGGAGATTATCATGATGGAGATTATCACGGAGATGATGGCTCATATGATCGACATCATACAGATGACTTGGGACAGAGTGATACTGATGCTCCCACCACTAGCAGCTCTAGGGAGAAGCGCACGAGGGGTATAGTCACGATGGCTTCTTTGAAGAGAGCTCGTAGCAATGGGAAAACAGTTAAGGTAATTTTATTACAATTGAATAGTTGAAATTGTAATTATATTGATTGATCGTTGAACCTAATTAAATACTATGTTATTGCAGGTATCATTCAATGAGTATGGGCAGCCGATAGGAAAAGAGAGTGAGAAGTTGTCCTTCTACCTTGGGGCTGCAGTCAGGAGAGTTATCCCTATCGTGCTGCCAACCAAGGACTGACGTAGCGACAAATTGGCTCATTTGAAGGAAGTGTTATGGGATGAGCTTGTGGTATGTTAATTATATGCTTATGAAAGTTGTTGTATGATTACTAAATTTACTAAATTGTTATGTTATATGCGTATAGACTACATTCCTCGACCTTGACCATACAGAGAAGAGATAAATACTTATGCAAGCTGGGGTAATGGCCAAGAATTTTCGGTCTTGGCTGAGAAAATACACACGAGACCCTACGACTGGTCATTACTCGCCTAGGCCACCTAAGCTCTATGAGGATTGCCCTATGGTGTCCCTGTACTGGGAGGAGTTTGTGCGTAGAGCTATGACTGAGGATTTCCAGGTAAAATTGATCAATGTCATTTCCTCTATTCCTAATGCACGATGATTTTTAGTGTTTATCGTATTTCTATTACATTGTAGAATCAAAGTAAGAAAAATCGTGAACAAGCTAAGACGATGGAGGCGCGATATCGTGGATCTTCCAGAGGTTATGCACGCATAAGGAAAGATTTGATGAGATCAAAATCCTAACTTTTAATTTTTTTTATATATTCACTTTTAATATATCTAATAAAGGGACACGTTCATCACTATCGTAGAAAGAAGAAGAAAAAGAAAGTTGGAGAGAGCGCGCTTGTTGTTATACGTTTCGAGTTATTTCAGGCTACCAGAAAGACTCAAGACGGGAATATTCCCGATTCCAGTACACAGCGTATCATTGAAGAAACAGTAATCTATCCATTAATTTATCTTTAAATTACAAACTATTATTTCTAAACAAATAATTAAATAATAATCTTTTGTGATTCAGGAGCGCATATCTCAGACCATGACGCCCGACGACCTCCACATTATCGGTACTGATGATATGTTTGCACGGGCTATAGGTTGTCTGGAGCATCCCGGCCGCATACGGAGTACTGGAAATGGCGTGACGAAGACATCATTGGCGATGACACCTGGTCTTACGGCCATGGATATGGTGAGTAGACTTTCGGATCAGGTTGCCATGTTGGCTAAAAAGGTGGAACTTTTGAGTTCTCAGAGAAGATCGAGTCACGGGGTGTCGTCTAATGGAGCAAGCTGTGAAAATAGTGTCGCTGATGCTATGTTTTTCGTTGTTGCTAGGGACGACTTCGATGATCCACTTCAAAACATCTCCCAGGTATTAGATGTGTCTCGCATTTATTTTAATTAAAGACTAGTATATTAAAATTTTCTAACTAAATATCTTCTTCAAATAGCCACCGACCATTTGCTACCTTTATTTGGAGGATCCTACTCGGTTGGTAGCCACGGGAATGTTGCACAATAGCTCCAATGGAATGATTCATGGTCGTCCCCTCACTCCTGGTTTCGTGAGGGTCACGCTCGATGTACCCGTACTCGGATAAGAGGATTCACCGGTACCAAAACCAATAGATGATGTCGTCACAATCGGAACAGCAGTCGGGCACTTCCTCGAATGGCCGAGCAACTTGGTCTCTCTCACCAAGAAGGTAAAATATATGTTATTAAAGTTCATTATCTTATTTGTCGTTCTAAATAATGTTGCAAATTGATTGTAGAAATTGTCGACTCCACAAAAGGCTAAACATAAATCAAGGGGCATCGTAGACAGTAAGAGGGAGAGAACGAAGGACTCCACTGCTGGTGCACGCAGACGGCTATTTGGTTATCCCTTGCCCGGAGACTTAGATCACGACATCACTCTACAGACTACGGTGAGCATGCTGGTAACTTCCCCTACTTTCAATGCCACCACAGTTCCCATGCTTGCTCACTTTCATCGGAGTGCTTTTGATGAATGGATCGATCGGGAGCATGTGATTGAAGTCTTGCGCGACCAGTGGTTGAGTGCAACTACCATGACTTTTTACCTCAGGTATATGTTTACTAATTCTCAGTATTTACTTCCTATATAGTTTAATTTTCTTATTAAATATTAATTAGCGTATGTTGGTTAAGGATATTTGGGTGTGGTATATCTCTCCAGAGATGCTGAGGCAGGTGCAATGTATTTCTTCGTCTCCCCCTAAGTGTGTTGCTTCTTGGGTGATAGGACACAGTCCATGGAGGGGATGGTTGCACATATGCTGAATTATACTGGGAGAGACCATCTCATTTTTTGGCCAACAAATGTGGGGTGAGTACAATAAACATTTCGTTAAAATTTGTATTCATATAAACATGCAGTTAATCTTAATATTCTTAATATAATATAGGAACCATTGGGTGCTGGTCGCCATAAACATGAATACATTATTTATGTATTTTATGGACCCAACTGTGGACGGGGTGGTTTCAAATCGCCCTGATCTCATGTCATATATGGAAGCGTAAGTTAATTTTTAATATTCTAATATAATGATTTATTTTACTTTTAAAATTATGCATATGTAATCTATTTTTATTTTTTAATTATAATAATAATAGTGTGATGACGATGTATCAGAGTCGCCTTCTGAGTCAAGACTCAAGATCTTTCAATAAGTGAACTGGACAAACATTAAGGTAAATTTACTTTAGAAAATTATCAAATTAATAGAAAATAATCATAATTGTAATACGTGATTATAATTGCTAATCAACAGGTTCCGAGGCAGCAAGATGTGTGTTGCTTATTGAAGATATAATCCTCACTTCTCGAATGACCATTCCTTACAATGTAAGTCGATTTATCGATTTATTTAAATTATTATTGATTGAATAAAAGTTCATATTATCTAACTATATTGATTGATCGTTGTTTGCAGTTTGTCTATGAACGTCTGCTCCATTCTTACCCCAACAAAAGAATGGAGAAATGGAAAAGAGATTGGACGGGGTATTTTTACAATCGATTCTTGTATTATATGCAATTATTATAATAACTTTTGGTAGCATGTAATTTAACTTATATATTTGTGATGATATTTCATGTTTTTGGTGTATTTAATTGATGTGTATGTTTATTTATTTGATGTTTTGGTGTTGGACGTATATATATATTATACTGGTATATGTTTTGATTTTGGTTTTGTATAAACAAGATTTTTAAAATATAAAAAAGTTATAAAAAAAATTAAGGTCTTGGAATGCGGTTTTTAACCCCATTCTAAAGTGAAGAAAAAAAAATATGTATATATTAGACAGCGATTTATAACCGATGTTCAATATTAAGGACAACGGTTGAAAACTGCTGTCCAAGTATCGATTTGAACATCAGTTAAAAACCGCTGTCTAAGTATCAATTTTGGACAGCGGTTAAAAACTGTTGTCTAAGTATCTATTTTGGACAGTGGTTTTTTAATAGTTGTCTGAACTTAGACAGCTGTCACTTGGACAACCTTTATAACCGTTATCTAAGGTATAAATTAACCGCTGTGCAAAGCCTAATCCGTATTTGTGATAAATAAAGGTCTCTTTTAGTGAAATCAAAACACGTAGAAAAATATTATTTCACATTTTCACAACTCCAGAGCTTTTTCTCAACAAGAATTAAAGTAATTATGTTGCATGCATCTGCATCCAGGACATGAATTTAAGATGTGATTTCTTTGTCTTTATTAAATATGTTGTATGAATAAATTGTTTATCTGATGCATTACACGAAAGTGCATACAAGCTTTATATAAGATATTTTTATAAAAGGTCAGGGGCTTAAGAGAGGCTCGGGGCTAAAGAGAGGTCCTCGGAGATCCCGGGAAAGAAGAGAGATCCTTGGGGGAACTGCCGTGCACAAGAAAGAACACGGGATTGAAGAGAGGTCTTCGTGGAAACAATTGATTATTTTATAATAAGATGAAAAAGATTTTACATACATAAATTATTTGTGATTTTCACTTTATTTATATGTTATATTTAATTTTGACAAGTTAACCTTACTGAGCTAGTGGTTTTGCTCATACCATACATTTAACATTTTTCAGATTAAAAAAAGGAGTACGGTGGAGGGACGGTGGAGGTATCTGAGGAAAATTATTTTCATGTTGATTTATTAGTATTAGCATTTAAATTTAAATTGTATTTTAAATTTTAGTCACATCTCCATGAGAAATTTTTGAATATTTAAAGCACATATTTACTTATATCATATCTTCTGCTGCAAATTCTTATTAAATTTATGCATATTTTGCCTACGAAAAATCAGGATGTGACAGCAGTTACTAGCACCTATATATTGAATTGGAAATAACAAGATATATTAAGCAGGGGTAAATATAGAATTGGAGATTTATTGTTATCTTAAATATAGTATATAATAGTCTTATCTTTATGGGATGAATAAAAATAGAAAGTAAGTATATATGTGTGGGACTCGAGGGAGTAATTTTAGTTGGTAATATGTCGTCTCCAAGTTGTTATCTACATTATCATTGCCTCTTTGTTTCACTAAGATATCATAGGTTGATTTTATTGAGTAGAAACCACCAATTTCATGACTACCTCTACATTCTTAATAGCAGGAGTTAGTTAGTGTACTTCAAATTATAATGGTTAAGAAGAAATTTTATGGACCACACAAGCGCGCGCGCACAGCCCACAATTATGGCCCGTTTGATTAAGTTTATTTTAAAAATCTTATAAGCTACAACATCTTATAAGTTGTTTTGAGAGTTTATAAGATGTAATTTTTAAGCAGCTTATTAGTTGTTAAAGTGTTTGGCTAATAAAATTTATAAGTTCTTTAATAGTAATTTTTTAAAAACTATTTTTTAATTTTAAAATTAATATAATTTTTTTGATTTTTTTAATAATATTTTTTTTCGAAAATAAATATATTTTTCCAAAAAATATTTTTTTTTCGATTTTTTTAATAATATTTTTTTTCATAAAATAATTTTTTCGAAAATAAATATTTTTTTTCAGAAAAAAGAATAGAAAATATTTTTTTTTCGAAAATAAATATATTTTTCCAGAAAATATTTTTTTTTCAAAATATTTTTTTTCGAAAATAATTATTTTTCCCAGAATTTTTTTTTTCCAGAAAATAATTTTTTTTCGAAAATTAATGTATTTTCCCAGAAAAAAATATATTTTTTTAGATTTTTTTTTTTTTTGCGAAAACAAAAAACGGGCCGGGTTGGATTGAACTCGGACCAAGTTTGGACCGGGATGGGTTGAGATATGATAGAGCTTATTTAATTTTTGTAAAATAAGTTGGGATATCCCAACTTATTTTTTTGGAGCTTATATAAGCTCCTAAACAACTTATAAGACTGTTTTAAATAGCTTATAAGTTGTGTCAAACACCCCCTTAGTGTAATGGTTAAGATCAAATGAATATTTTTTGAGCAAATTGATCGCACCTAAGGAGTTTCGAATTTGAGACTTAAGGAGATGTATATTCCTAAGTCTCAATCCTAAACCACTTGACTAACCTTTGGAGGTTTTGATTGAGTTATTATATTATTATACAACACTACTTTTTTCATCCCACAATAATTTACACACTTTCTTTATTGGTGCGTTCAAAAAGAATTTGCACGCTCCAAAATTAAAAAAATCTCTATAAACTACAGTCTCACATGATATCCATAATTTTATATAAAATTCATTATTTTTGAGCCCTCATATACACACAATTTAATTCATATATTTACTTTATACATTAAAATTCATAAATTTATTCTTTAAATTTTTAATCATACTCCATTTTTTTTATATGTTCAAAATTAGTGTGCAATTTTATATGGGATGGAGGGAGTACCTCGTTATCCGGAGTTGCTAGTATCAACAATTCTCATGGTAGACTATGGGGACCTGAACAACAAGGTCTAACATTGCGGAGGCCTAATGACTTAATCTGCCTGGACCATATCAATACTATGTATAGGTTTTTTTTAAATTTAATTTTTTTTTTCTCTCATTCTCTTTGTTTGGTAAAGAGCAGACCTTTTAATAGCAAGCTTTGAATGCATATATGTTTGACAAAATATTAGTATATGAGACGATTTTTTTTTATCGGGGAGACGATCTTATATATAAGATGTATTTTTATTACATATAAATTGTATAAATAGTAAATGTATGATCCTATCTGAATCGTGTTTTAGAACAAAGAAAAATCTAAACACTACAATGAAAATTGGTTTTATTCATGAAAAGTGAGAACATCTCACAAAGACTCAGATTCTATTGATTTCAATAGAAATTAATAAAAATGCTAGAAATGTTAAAATAATAAAAAAAATGTTTGACTAAATATAATAATTTTGTGGTCCATACTCTATACTTAACATGAGAGAATACTTCTACCCTACTCCCTGCAAATTAAGGCCATCAAAATCAACAATAATAGGATTGAGAGACTATTTCAAAGTAGTGATATTGTTGATTTAGGACCATTAATTATTTGAGTAGAATGTATGACGCTTTCTACTTTATAAATAAATGCATGCGTATATTTAACATCTTTATTTGGTCAAGAATCAAGATGTATCGTGTGCAGGCTTTATCTATCAATAGCTATTTGGGGCAGAGATAATCTCAATCTTTAACCAATGTCATTCTGGAATGAGATCATGACCTATTTCACTATTTCATAATTAATGTTTTATTTTATATTTTATAATATGGATGGATGATACGTGAAATAATAAAAAACACCTAACGGACCATCATATTTTGGGTCCATGTTGTAAAAAATCCAAAAGAATGAAACATAAATGAAATACAAAAAGTGGAACATGGAAATCGAACCGTGTCGTTCTAATACAAAAATCAACAAACATTTGAATTTAACAAAAAATATTTTTATGTAATTAAATTAATTACTGATGACTATGTTGTTAACTTTGAAGATTTTCTAGTATGCTCTTGTTCAAATGGATTTTAAAATTACCAATCTGTTAAATAATTAAAAAAAAAAATCGGCTGAGTGATATTTTCCGGAAATTGCCACAACACGTTAGCATCAATGAAATAATATGGCAATATTAATTTACATATCGTCAAAAAGACTCAAATTATTAATTGCTTAACTTTTCACCTGAACTGAAAGAATGGTTGCTTAACTTTAATTTTATTGATTAATCCATAAAATACTATAAAATAACACATATAATTTTATTGATTAATCCATCAAAGTAGAAGTATTAAAATTGTGCATGTTTATCTCACATCTTTAATCATTCAATTATCTCTACTCTGTGGCAAATTGCAACCTCCGATTAATGTGTGTGTAATTAAGGCAGCCAACGGAACCTAAACCCAAGCATGTGATGTTTCTTGGCATTTGCAGTTTATTGTTTAATTTAATGGGTTTCGTGAATTTATATATATTTGTTTGATTATTTGAATCTTGAAAATTAATATAAGGAATCTCGTATCAAACATTTATTTTCTCTTACAATATAATTATGAGGAGAGTAAACTTAGAAAAGTAGATAAAAGAAAAATATTATAGAATATTGTAGGGTCCATTTACAAAAAAAGAAGAATGTTTTATAAATAAAATATAGTGACGATTGAAGTAATTAAGTGATAGTTAAAAAATAAAAATAAAATATTTGTTTCCAATTAAGGGAATAAGACTAAAGTAAGTGAGAGTAAATTGTTTAGTGGATGAACAAATAGAGTAAATGAGAATAAATTTGGTGGAAGATGTAGTATTTTCATTATATGTCGTTTAATTTTGGAAATTCTATTATAAACTATTAAAATATAAATTAATAATTATAATAAAAATACACAAGTTACTGATTCGTACAATTATAGATAAATTTTCTTATATTTTTAGAAGCCTGTCGCGGTCATATGTATTGGGAATATGTAGCGGGGGGGAGGGAGGTCTCTTGACTATTGACTATTGACTTGACTTAATCGTTATAAGATGATGAGATTAATTCCCTAATTTAATCCACGTAACGTTTCTATTCATAACTAAAATTAATTCTTGATTACGTCAACCATGTATTCATTAAGTTGATCGAGTCCTGATTACATTCAGATCCCATTTTTCACACGCGTGGATTTAGCCTTTATAATTAAAAATCCACAAACTCTTATCGGAAACTTTTTTATAACATAAAATTAATATTATTATATTTATAAATTTATACAATTACATTTAATAGTATGATATTAATTTATAAAATTAATGGTATCAATTTATAAATGTTTTTGTATTAATTTATAAATGTAATTATATAGTGTAGGTATAAATTATAATACTATATTCATAGATTAATGAAGGTCCCGATTTTCGTGTCGAAAAATTCATTTTGCGCGTGCGGAAGATTTTGTATCAAGTGATGCATATAAAAACAGGGGTGCGGGCAGGGTGATTCCAAATTTTTATTTTTAAGAACGATGTGTGTTGTTTTGCTTGTAATCGAATGCATATGACAAGTATAAACATAAAGTTGTAAAGAACACACAAGATTTTATAGTGGTTCAGACGAAACCCGTCTTACGTCCACTCTTCCCTTAACACAGGGGATCCTTAACCGAACTTAACCTGAGTGACTTATATCCCTCACGGGATGGCCGAGGTGTTTACCGAGTTCGCACTCAAACGGGACTTATCACCCTCACGTGATTGCCTACCCTCCCTTGCGGGATTGCTAGATGTTTACCGAGTTCACACTCACCTACAAACTTATCATATCAAACTGATTTGGGTAAGGTTTGTTTGATTTCCAACTAGTTTGAGATTTTCCCTTACATTTGTTTAGCCTCAATGCTAAGGATGGAAAAATCCCTCTAAGCTTAGGATATAGCATTTGTGCTTAGATCTAAGGTAGAACACTCTTGAATATATGCATGTATTTCTCGCTCTGTGTTCTATGGTGGTAATGCTTGAGTATATAGAATCGGGTGCACAATTCCTTTCAACGTGCCTTGTGTTGACTGCCTTAGCCGTGCTACGATCAGGCCATATTTCAGGACTCGCATCATCTGACACACGACCTTGGCTGGGAACTGCTGGAACCCATATCTTCTTTAGCTCTGTAGCATTGTTTGCTACATTCTCCACACTCTTCCACATTCATCCACACTTGATAATGAAAGAAGAACTTGTATTTATAGTGTGGATTTGAATGTTACCGTTGGAGAGAATCACATTCAAATCCATACTACTCTGTGACTTTTTGTAGCTTTTTCAGGCTTGTCGTCTTCCTCTCATTGGTCCACGTCAGCTGAATCTAACGGCTATATTCTTCAGTTTCTTCTGAGTCTCTAACGGCTATATTCTTCAGGATCTTCTGAGTCTCAAGATCTTCAATTCTATCTGAGCCTTCAGGTTATCTGAGCTATCTGAGCCTTCAGGTTATCTGAGATGTCTGAACCTTCAAGTTATCTGAGCTGTCTGAACCTTCAGGTTATCTGAGTTATTTGAGCCTTCAGGTTATCTGAGCATTTAGGTTATCTGAGCCTCAATGTCTTCAGTGACATACTGAGTCTTCAGTTTCTTCAGTTCTATCTGAGTCTCAGGTTTCTTGATTCAGCAGACTTTTCTTCAGCGGACCTTGTCTGATCAGGCATACTGACACTCAGGCTTACTGAGTTCAGCTCTTCTGAATTCAGACATCCTGACCCTCAGGTCACATTGATTCAGTCTTATATGATTTCTTCTTTGCCTGATCTGATCAACTCGACTGATCAGATCATCACTTCTTCAGATCAACATATCAAGATAGCATCAGGTCAGTACATCAGGTTAGCATATCAGTTTATCATATCTGATCTCGATCACGTCTGATCTCGATCAGTCTCATCTGCTCATCTTCATATCTGATCTCGATCACGTCTGATCTTGATCAGTCTCATATGCTCATCTTCTGATCTGCAACATTCTCTTCTGATTTGCTGGCTTTAGCCTTTCTTCACTTCTGATTTTGCACAGCTCATCAGTTGACTCCAGAACTCATCTAACTCATCTGATCTCGATCATTCTCGTCTGCAGCCTCGTCTGATCTCGATCTTCTTCTTCTGATTTCGTGAGTTCCCCCTCAATTTGTTCTTTCGTTCCCCCTTAGTTTGTTAACTGTAAAATAGCTTGAATAACACAAGTTAATAATATTTTGACATAATTCATCAAAACTAAAATATCACAACAATTAAGAATTCACACAAACTCATATTTATATAAGTTTTTGTCTTTATTATAGAACCTATAAAATAAATTACATGCACTCTATTATAAAATACAAATACTTTACATTGGTAAATATTTTCTCCATAATTCTGTTTGGATAGAACTGAATATATTATTATATTAATAATGATGAATGATGATTCAATGTTGGATTTCGATTTTCTCTACGAAACCTGATTAAGCTAAACACAAATTAAACGATGTGAAATAATTTAAGGGTTTTGAGAAATCCCTCTATATACTAATAGAGAGTTTTTTTCATAACGTGTCAACTCCATGTTAATTTAACATATATGTCATTCAATGAGAAATTTGAGTATACATGTCATTTTTCTATTTGGTTCTTTGTATAAAAGAATCCTATGTGTCATGAAACTTAAAGTTTTTGTGTACAATTAATTTATAATTATTTAGGTATTTAAAATATGTGTGAATGTTATTACTTTATGTTTTATTTAATTATATAATATTATTCATTTATATTTATTTCGGTAATTTTTGTTTGACTTAATCTAAGATAAATAAAATATTCATTCTAAATATATTTTATCTTAGTGTGAATTATATTCAATTATTACTTTTTTAATAAATAATTTTATTTTATAATTGTTCTTATGTATATCTTAACATATTTTATATGGCAAAAGTATTTTATATTATAATTAATTCACTTTTAACTTTTTTTATTATTACATATTAATTAATTAATTAGTATTTTCTTAGTAGATTTATTTTGTTTTGATTTGTAGGTTTCAATTTCATATTAAAATGGATAAATAATATTTGACACAATAATCTTATTCCAAGGTTTAAGAAAATTTACTAATATACATCTTAAACAATTATTAATTGAGAAACACTCTTGTGAAATATTGCACACTAGTGTTATGTGCAATACAACATAAAGAAGGCAAAATATTGGCCAAAATCCGCGGGTCGGGAGCGGGCACGGGCGGGCGGACATGGATTGTGGGATGTGGGCTTCAGTTTGGGAGGACGCATATATATATTTATAGAAGGATATCTTTATCAAATATGTGTTGTAGCCTATTGGTTTAGGTCTGTTGTTAATGTATGTGGTCGCAGGTTCGATTCCTATTGAGCACATGATTTTTAAAATATTTTTTTTTATGTGTTACTACATGAAACAAATGTGATACTTATAGAAACAAAATGTGTTACTACGTGAAATAAAAATTATATTATCATTAAAAAAAATACATTATCATATGGTAACACATTGTTGTTCATTTGGTAATACATGAATATTCATTTAGTATCACGACGATATGTGTACAGTGTTACATATTACTAAAAAACATGTGTTACTACATGAACAAAAAGTGTTACCCTATGAAGAAAAATGTGTTACCACATGAACAAAATCAGTACAAGCGTGAAAATAAATTCTGAGTCCAAAATTACAGATTTAAAAAACAACTTGATGTGTTATTACATGACCAAAATAGTGTTACTCTATGAACAAAAGAGTGTTACTACATGAACAAAAAATCAAGACAAAAAAAAAAAAAAAAAAAATCATCACTCCAAAATTACAGATAAAAGAACAGCGTGAAAATAGTGCGGAAAGATCTAAAAAACTGTATCACAATGTGTTACTACATTTATGTGTTACTACATGAAATAAATGTGATACTTATAGAAACAAAATGTGTTACTACGTGAAATAAAAATTATATTATCATTAAAAAAAATACATTATCATATGGTAACACATTGTTGTTCATATGGTAATACATGAATATTCATTTAGTATCACGACGATATGTGTACAGTGTTACATATTACTAAAAAAACATGTGTTACTACATGAACAAAAAATGTTACCCTATGAAGAAAAATGTGTTACCACATGAACAAAATCAGTACAAGCGTGAAAAGAAATTCTGAGTCCAAAATTACAGATTTAAAAAACAACTTGATGTGTTATTACATGACCAAAAGAGTGTTACTCTATGAACAAAAGAGTGTTACTACATGAACAAAAATCAGTACAAGCGCGAAAAAAAAATCATCACTCCAAAATTACAGATAAAAGAACAGCGTGAAAATAGTGCAGAAGGATCTAAAAAACTGTATCACAATGTGTTACTACATTTATGTGTTACTACATGAAATAAATGTGATACTTATAGAAACAAAATGTGTTACTACGTGAAATAAAAATTATATTATCATTAAAAAAAATACATTATCATATGGTAACACATTGTTGTTCATATGGTAATACATGAATATTCATTTAGTATCACGACGATATGTGTACAGTGTTACATATTACTAAAAAAACATGTGTTACTACATGAACAAAAAGTGTTACCCTATGAAGAAAAATGTGTTACCACATGAACAAAATCAGTACAAGCGCGAAAAGAAATTCTGAGTCCAAAATTACAGATTTAAAAAATAACTTGATGTGTTATTACATGACCAAAAGAGTGTTACTCTATGAACAAAAGAGTGTTACTACATGAACAAAAATCAGTACAAGAGCGAAAAAAAAATCATCACTCCAAAATTACAGATAAAAGAACAGCGTGAAAATAGTGCAGAAGGATCTAAAAAACTGTATCACAAAATTGTGATGAAAAATAATGGAAGGACCTGTAAATTTGCAAGATGAGAAATAGAGAAAAAGAGAAGGAAAAACCTAGAAAACTCACCGCTCACCGCTATAAAATCTGGTAGGAAGAAGAATTTGGAAGCGCTGCGAGAGAGAAAACCCTACGCGAGGAAGAAGAATCCGGATTCACGCTGCTGCACTGTCTAACTTCCGTGGAAGAAAACCCTACGAGAGGAAGAAAACTCCGGATCCACGCTGCTACGCCGCTGTCTGACCCGCGAGAGGAAAAACCCAATTAAACTATAATTGCACATATCATTTGTATGCAATATTGCATACACGTTTTTGTCTTATTAATTCATATTTATGTATATATTTATATTTTTAATTATTAAATACTCCATCCGTCTCAAAGAAACGTGCACGTTTACTGTTTTCACATGTTTTTGCGAGCTTTTTTATTAGTATTTGAAATGATAAAATAATTTTTAAAGATGCATGCAATAGATGAGAGGTAGATCTATAATACCCCTCTTTAAAAATCACTTTATCATTTGAAATACTAATAAACAACTTCGCTCACAAAAACTCGATAATAAAGTAAGTGTGCACACTTTTATGGGAAGGGGGTAGTATAATATTTATTAAAAACATTGCAATTTTTAATTAGAAACTGCGTAACACACTGACACTAAACTAGTGTTATCTATACTCTAAGTTATGGTTCGATTTATCATTTGTCCTTTAAAAAACATCTCTACACAAATTAATAGTAAATTTATATAAATTACTACTGATATTCGTGTTTAGTTTTGGTGGGTTTGAGTGCCTCTCAATTTTTGGATCGGCGGAACGGGCTGAACATACTTAGGGTTGGGAGTTACGTTGGATGGGCCACTTGCAATGGCCTTTTAGGCCAAAAAAAAAAAAGGGCCATAGCCCAACAAGTTTAACTCCATGGACGAGTTGTATGTTGTGTTGAACTTGCTCATTTTGTAAACATGTTTTTTTTTGACAAGACACTCTTTAAGAATATATGTCTTTCGATTATCACTTTTATAATCTTTCTATATATAATATAAGTCACACTCTTCACTTTTATAAGTAATATTTTTTATAGTAAAAAGTCACACTCTTAGGTAATATAAGTCACACAGTTTCACCGTAAAACTTGTTCACCATATACTCTGCCCTTTATCATTACTGATTAAATATGTAAATTTAAAAATAATATTCAAATTCAATTAAATCTTGATTAATTCTATAGTAACAAATAAACAGAATAGATGAACTATCAATATTTGATGTTTACGAGTTAAGAAAATCCAATCAATTTATGCCATTTACACTATCGAAATACATTAAACTTATTTTCCAAAATAAAGTTTATTTTGGGTTTCCATGGGTCAAATTTAGAATTAAAATATCACCAGATAGAATTTAGATCTGATTGATCTCATGTGTAAATTTGCACATTGCAAATTACTCTCAAAACCTGCAAACTAAATGCTAACTGAACAAAATCCAATTCTTATCAAATTTGAATAGATTAAGCTGAGAGTTAGCTTGTGGTTAATTTACACTAATCTTATGGAAACCACCATAAATTTACCATGCAACAAAGTACAAATAATTTTTTATACGGGTATATGAATACATAAGTAACCCATTCCAAATCATCAAGCAGGGTGTGATTTGCATGCCTATTTTGGGAAACTACAATACATTAATCATGATTAAGATATCAAACATGTAATAAAAGCAGATTATATAGAGAAAACAATGGAACTTGTATTTCATGTCTAATTATCACATGCATTTAAATAGCAAAATCTAGCAATAGATCAAACACAATATCAGTATCCTCCAAAAATGGTTTTCAAAAACCAATAAACTTAAACTTTAATGGCATACTTCCTCATGGGAAAGTACATCTCTTTCTTTTTCTCCTTCTCGGTCTTCAAAGATGCCTACAAAAAACAAAACCTAGCAGTTAGAGACAGTGGGAATAAAATTATAGATAAAATTTTGAAAATTCAAGCACAATTTATAAGATGTAAAATTGATCAGGAGAGATATCTAGGTGAGACAATGGGACTAGGGGTGGAAAAAAGGGAGAGCATTCAGACTCAGAGAGGAAATGTTGATTATCTGCATTTATTTACAATACTCTTTTGATTTCCTTTTATTTTGTTTCAACTTACTTTTATCTCATTGCATCACATCTAGTCTTTATTTTTACATTATCGAATAAGAGATTGATTTGGTTATGCAAATATGATGAATGCAGATAGAACACTACTAAGTCAACATTCAAATGCAGCACAGAACATATAATACAAGACATCTAAAACTGAGGAAGCATAGGATTAAGATCACAATGAGAAAAACCACATCATTGGCTTTCAGAAAGAAAAAAAAAAGGGAAACACACAACTGAAAAATTGATATGATGCATAAACCAATTTAACCCGAAAAGCTATTTGCCTACAAAATATAACATTATTCATCTCAAATGCATCCTGCGGACGAATGTAACACATCAAGTTATAGTTGTATGTATTCCTTACTGCAGCTAGAGAGAAAAAAGCCATAATAAAGATGGTTTAAGAATCTAAGATGCTCCATAACAAGTCCATCAGATTAAATCTTTATCAAGGAGAAATATTTAAAATACAGAAAAAATGTCAGGACGGGGATAAAGATCATATTTTGGGAGGGTCATATATACAAAAGTATAACTGAGGGCCCGCTTGGTATGACTCGGGAATGATAATGATAATGGATATCATTGAGGGGTCAATCACTAAGAGTTATTGATTGCATTGTTATTGCTTTGTTAGATCATCAACAATGGGTATCATTACCCCGCTTGGTTGGGCCCTCAGGAAATATACTATATGCCAAATAAAACGGAGTAGCAATCACACAATCACATCAGGTTACATAGACTTCTGAACTTGCATCATAAACATCAAATACTTTAACTATAAATTGAATAATAAGACAGAATTATATACACATGAAATATATTTATGAAAACAAGTATCAAAGTCTTAAACTAAATGTTATAAACACAAAATTTCATATATGACTGAGAAAATCAAACAATGCCAAAATAATTGCAGATATCAGAAAATAAAAAAAATATTAACTGATTAAAAAAATGATATACCTGGTGTTTGGTCAAACGACGACGGATTGCACGGGTCTTCTTAGGGCGGAGATCAAGAGGCAAGTACTTCTTGTTCTTGTAGACTTCCCTGAGGGCCGATTTCTGCTTCTGAGAAATCACGGTCAAAACCTGGGCAATGGAGAGCCTCACTACCTTGATCTTCGAAAGCTTGTTCGGAGCACCGCCGGTGACCTTCGCCACTCTCAGCAACGCCAACTCCGCCTTCAAATCCTTCAGCTGCGCCAGAAGATCCGTCTTGTTCTTCGCCCTCAATTCGTGCACCTTTATCCTCGCTGCATTAACCAAATAGAAACAAGAATTTTGTCAATATACGAAACAAAAAATAGTATTATCGCGTCCGATTGAATGATTTTTCATACCCATTGCGTGTTAGTTCTTGAAGGGATTGGGGGGGTTTAGGGTTTGCAGAAGGGGCGAGAGAGAACTGCGACCCCGGAAAAACCCTAATTTATTTATTTATGTAGCTTTTTGTGTGTAGGGTTTGTTTGCACATCAAATTGGGCTTATAGGGTTATTGTTCAGTTGGTTTGGGCTTGCAATAATCTGAAGCCCAATTCAAGTTTGACCATCTTGTTTCCATAGTTTTTCAAAGCCCAAAAGCTTATAACATATGCTATGTGAAGACTGAAAATGAACTAATAATGTAGAAAACAAAATAATAAGAAACTATAATTAAAGTTACCAAAAGTCAACAACATAGAAAATAAATAAATTAAAAACCCTGTTATTGTGTATTTGTTTTTAGGCAAATTCTCATGTGCACCATTTGCATCAAATCAATTTGGTACAATTTAATTTTAGGAGTTATTTTTCTTATTTTTTTCAGTTTTAATTTTTTTTGTTTTTTTCAATTTCAGTTTTCTTTTAACTTTAATTTTAGTTTTAGGTTTTTTTTTTCTCTCCGACCCGGACCCAAACCCGGCCCGAGTAGTTCATGGTTCACTCGACCCAAGTGATTCATGGTTCACCCGGCCCGAATGGTTCATATATAATTTAGGGTTCATTGTTTAGGGGTTAGGGTCTTGAGTGCATAGTTCATCCAAATTAAAATTGAATTCAATTGCACCAATTTGAATTGGTGCATGAGGTGCACAGGAGAGTGACTCTTGTTTTTATTCATTTCATTTATTTATCAAATAAAAATAAATATATTCTTTAATTAAATTTAAAATTCTTGTACTTCGTGTTGTTTTGTGTGTTGCATCTTTTATAATTGTGTTGTTTATTTCATATCATTGTTACTCCTACTTAGTACCGGTTTTGAAACTCTACAAAGTTTCTTAAAAAACACTTATTTTTAAATATATTACACATTTTTCAAAAAAAAAGTGATATTAAGTTTTGTATTGTTTTTCAAAACACCCTCTTAGAAAGCTTCAAACGAGTCAAATCGCACGAAACTTTTTCAGAAATAAGATTGAAAGTTTATACTATTAATATTAAAATTAATTAGGTTGATAGTATTTATAAAATAATAAAAAATAAATTTATCAACAGATAAGTTAATTAATTAATCTGGAGAAGAAAGAAGGGAAAAAGAAGAAAGAAAAAGTGAGATCCAACGAGATTAATAAAACCAGCTTCTTAAGCTTTTTCACTAACCGTTGCCCCACAGCTTTAAACGCGCGATTAAACATATACTTTGATTGAGACCCACACAACCATAATTTTCTATAAGTTTTAATTTAAATAAGTACTAATTTTTTTGTCATTTTTAAAAATCCAAAACACCCATCGCAATGTACTTTTTATTAAACAATTCCTAAATTAAAATAATCAATTATATTAGGAATTTTCTGTTAATTTTCGTTGTTGAAAATTGTTGTAATAGATTCATATTGTAAGAAGAAGTAAGTCTCCCATGAATTAGATTTACGTGAATTTTCCTTTTTAAGAATACCTTGTTGCATGCATAGCGGACAAATAATAGTACTAGTTGTGTTGTGCAATTCTAGTGCTTTTCAAACGGTGTTAGTCTATACTTAAAGGTATTAATTGTATTCATTGGACTATATATATCAATTGTGCATAAGTTGCATGGTGCAATTAGTGCACCCGAGTATTACTCTATAAAATAATACTCTCAGCACACGCAATATCATATTCTATAAAATGCTTGATTTTATAGGTTCTCTTACACAAAAGTGATTTTTCATATGCTAAGAGGCATTATTTCGTAGGTTAAAAAGTATGCAAGAGTAATATTTTTTTAGTGTTGCAAGAGTAATATTTTTTTTAGAGTGAGTTGTGACAAAAATAACCTTCATATATGTATGACTTCTTCAATTTTGAAGGTAAGATAAAGTCTTGTATACATCAAATGCACCATTTAATTTAAATTCATTTGAAATTACGTGCAATTTATTTTTTAAAATGTTCAATTTATTTACATACCTACAGCGAGGTGATGCACAAACTTAGAGAGTTCAATTCATTACATAGTAAATGGTAATTTTGTAAATTTGAAATAAAAGAGTTTTTTTGTTGAAATAAAAGCTGCCTAAAAAGAGTGTTTCTTGTTTACTTACTTTTGTCATTTCAAATTTATAAGAATAACTCTCTTGTGAAATATTGCACACTATGGATATGTACAATACACCATAATTAAAGTAAATTAGACTAAAATTCACGGGTCAATCTCGCACGGGTATGGTAGGGTCGAGCATGTGCTGACAGGTTGTTGGTTGGGCGAACAGGGTGGATATATATTAATAGATGCATATCATTATTAACTATGTGTTGTAGCCCAATGGTTTATGCTGTTAATTTGTTTGGTTGTAAGTTCAATCCTTATTAAGTACATCATTTTTAAATTTTTTTTCAAGTTTTTGTATGTTACTACATCTATGTATATGTATTACTACATTGTTATATTGAAAAAACTGCATATCTTACGTAACACATATTAAAACATATCGTAACACATAAATATTCATAAGTTAACATGGGTCACAAGGTAACACATTGTTGTTCATATGGTAACACATGAGTATTCATATAGTATTACGACGATATATATTTGACAATGTTACATATTATTAGAAAAAAATGTGTTACTACGTGAACAAAAAGTGTTACCATATGAAGAAAAATGTGTTACCACATGAACAAAACCAGTACAAGCGCGAAAAGAAATCGTCAGTCCAAAATTACAGATTTAAATAACAACTTGAAGTGTTACTACATTAACAAAAGAGTGTTACCCTATGAGCAAAAGAGTGTTACTACATGAATTAAAATCAGTACAAACACGAAAAAATCATCAGTTCAAAATTACAGATTTACAGAACAGAGTGAAAAGAGTGCAAAACATCTGAAAAATTGCGCCAGAAAATCAAGAGGAAAATGAACGGAAGGACTTGTAAATTTGTCAGGATGAGAAAACTGAAAAAAAAAAAGGAAGAAAGAATATGGAAGAATTTGAATAAAGAAGAGAAAGAAAAGAAAAAACAAAAGAAGAGAAGAAAAAACCTAAAACCGCACCACTGTAAAATCTGTAATCGCGAGGAAGAAGAACCCTAGGATCACGAGGAAGAAGAAAACGGGCAGCGCCGGATCTGAAATGGCCTTGGGCCTGACCCGCGAAAAATAAATATCTCTTCTATTTGAGCTAATTGCATATTAATCACACTATGCAATATTGCATACAAGTTTTTGTGAATTTATAAATAATGCAATCCACTAAAGAAACTATACTTAAATTCCTCGATCACAAATGTATATACTCCTTGAGTTATAACTTTTCACAACCTTGAATAAATAATAGAACGACACTCTCATCTTGAGGAGTTCCAAGGATATTATTATTTTCGAGAGGGTTCTCTATTATGAGATCATGATCTCTCGTGAAATGGTTAAAAATCATATAATAGTAAAAAATGGATAGGTGAAATTTAGATCTATAGTTTACGAGGAATAATGAGCAAATCATGGAACCATAAGAGGAATTATGATGAGCAAATCATGGTACCACATCCCACAAAACATGGCTCCAAATTTTGGTCTTAGCAAAACACATGGAGGTTATCGATCGTGATCCGAACAAAGACGAATTTCACAAAGTGTTCATAAATTTGTGGAGGACTTTAGGCAATATTTATTATTTTAGTAAGTATCATATACAAATACTATTTAATAAGACAGATTTTTGTAAAAGATAGTGCAAGGAATATTAAATTAAAAATAGAGTACAAAGTGGAATAACTCAAGAGGTTAAATCACCCGTACTTATGTCGTGAGGTCATACGTTCTAGTGCCAATTAAAAAAAAAATGACAGTGAATCCCCGATTAAAATTAAAATGACGGTGAGAGGATTCAAATCATGTACTAGTTTATAACTAAATTCACCCATTAATCTACTTTGCAATATATTTTAATAATTTTGTTACATTCTTAATGTTTTCAGAAATAGAAGAGAATGAGTATTTGCATTTAGTACAATAGGACAAATACGTTCTTTTTTTCTTTTTTTATCGAACAAATAGTTACTCGAATTTATAATTTCATGATATAAATAGTGATGTTCTAACTGCTTGATCGTTATTCTACTTCATCACAGGACAAATACATCATAGATCTGCTCCATTGCCATCCGTAGAAAAATTAAATAATATGTCACGGCCGGGTAGTGATTGTAAACAAGCAAAGAAGGGCACAAATTCATGTTTAATTTAACAGAAGCAAATGTGACAACATACTTCCTCTTAAAACGAGAATGACAACGTAAAAACAAGAGTGACAACGTAAAAACAAGAATGACAACGTGAAAACAAGAGTGACAACTTTATGCATATAAGGTACATCTGATTTATCCAATTAATGAAAACTCTTAGAATTAATTTGTTAGATAAGTGTACCCACATGTATAATATGATAATATCATGTGCTGGCTGCTGCACTATGCGGGTTTTTTTTTTTTTTTGCTCAAATAATTCATTTTTATTCTTTTTTGGATTGTTGAATGACAAACAATTCCACGTGATAACTGATAATCATAAGAAGAATAACGGGCACCTATACAATAAGGGTATGTTCGGAATTTAGGTGTGGATTCGAAATTATATGGATTTGAAAGATCATTGAGTGGTAAAACTTGTGAGTTTTTGAAGATTTTTTTTTTTTTGGGTGTGACGGGGAGGAATTTGACGTCGAATCAATATTTAATAGTGATATAATTATATTAAATTTTGTAAAAAATAGGTGTGTATATATATTTTGTAGGAGTTAATGTTTAAACATAATTTTAAATCTCAAACTATAATGAGATGTGATTGGTAAAGTTTTAAGTAATCCGCCTGAGTCCCGATAGGCCGAAAGAAACATAACCTAATTGTACTCATTAATATAAATAGGTCTTTAAAAGAAATAAAGAGAGATAGAGACGCAAGGTACTTAATTATCTCAAACTAGTTTTTTGCCCGTGCAATGCACGGGACGATTGTGGTTTTTTTTTTTTTAAAAATACTATCACAAAGAAAGTGAATGAATTTGGAGACTAATATTTTAAAAAAAAATTATAAATGAATTATCAAGGGTGAATACTTTCACTCCACCACCTCTCTCTCACCCTCTCCATCTCTCACCAAAATGTTTTGAATACGCTCAAATCATATACGTAATATCAATTTAAGGTAATATTTCAGTTCTTTATTTTTTGTAAACTATTTCTTCTCATTTGACCAAATTTAACTCCAACGATTGATTATACGAATTTTTGTTTCTCACTAAAAGGAAACTGATTATCAAGATTGTTATACCTACAAAATAATTTAAATAAAATTATTCACTATTAAAAGTGAATAATATTTTGCGTTGGATGTGTCACATGAATAAATCACAATTGTGTTAGCACAAAATAATATATATTTTTGAAATTAGTAATTTCAATCTATTGATATAGATCACAAATTTTGTTAATAAACTACATAAACTAAAATATGAAATTAGTTATTGTATTTCAATTCGACTCATAATACACTTCAATAAAATAAATAATTTACAAATATAAAAATATATAAAAGTATTTAACAACTTTTTTCTGAACATAACAAAATTACTTTCACAAATGAATTCAACCAACATAAAATGAGATATATTACACGCTTACCTATCACTTTTATAAGCCCACAAACATAACAATAAGCCCATAAGTAATAAAGGGTCGAAAATACAAACCATCATATTAAACACCCGGCTAAAATGCAACAAACTCTAAACTGTAACTACGAGGCTGCGCGGCGGCACCTCCTCCGGCCGCCAACATCCCCCTAGCTATTCCAAATGGCTATTTTATTAAAAACCCGTTTATCGGATCCTTATATAAACTCTATTTTCAGAGCCGACCATGCTTCCGCCTCACATTGTTGTGCATTTTGCCGTATGACTGTTGAAGTGCCTTGGTGTGCCTCTTCAAATTTCTTGAATTTCTTAATACTAATATACCATTCAAATTAAATTTAGGATTATTTCCAATGGACACTTGGCACCAAGGTAGGGTGGACACTTGTCACTCTCTAGTGAAAAACATCATCTTTTTATATAATAAGATTGTATATATATAATCTCTAGAAAGTAGATCCGTATGCAGATCACAAGACTCATAAATCAAGATTTTAAAAATATCTTATTATACAAAAAATGTCTGTTAACTATGTTTTATATTAACAATTCATTTTTCGTGTAAAATAAGTTACACTATTCAAAGATAACAAGTTCAGACGCTTAAAAAAAAGATTATGAAGATACATGTTGCACCCGGGTGCATAAAAGAACTAGCCTAATATCTATCCTATGTAAAATTAATCAAGAATTAATATACAATTTCAACAATTATGACATATGTATATGTATCTATTAAGCCCCTGGCATGTTCACCGTTCATTGTTGGATTGTGACATTAGTTTGCTTTGTACCATAGTCCAAAATTTGGGGCCTTTCCCTTTAATTAAAGTAGTCTTTCTGGAATCGTAAAAGAAGCAAGCAATTATTATACGATCAATTATTCAAACTGGTTCTTTTTAACTCCTCGTTTAAGTGGATTATACTGTGGTTGAATATTAGAAGTTGTGGGTTTTCTAGTACAAAGATTCCTCTTCAGTTCAAGTAATTGCTTTTCTTTTGTTTGTCCCTTCTGGTGGTTTCCTTGCAATGGGCCTTGCAAGATGAATAAGATTTTAAAGGTTTTTTTTTCCCTTTAAATTAGTTTGGCATATTCAAGAATGAATATGAATGATATGATGAATAACAAATTTGTTATCTTACGATATTTTTTTAAAATTTAAAAGCAAAAATGTCGCGTGGCAAAATCCAATCGAATCGGGTGCAAATATTACACAAATGACTATTTCAAATTATTTATCATGCAAATTTGAAAAAAAAAATATTAGTGATGAATTTATAAATAGCCTAACATAAAAAAAAAAATGTATTAAAAAATTTGCAATCACTATTTTTTAGCTGAGAGAATATTATTTTCCCCAGCTTTACTATTTTTCCATCATTTTATTATTTTAGTCAGTACCACTATATATACATTTCGAATCAATATCACTTTAGTTCGTACAACCATTCAATTAACATCGTATCACTTGTTGTGTACTAAAATATCGGTTTAAGAGATTTAGATGTGGCTAATGATTCTAGTAAAACAAACAAGTAAATAATCGAACGAAAACACTTCCCTTAAATTTGGTGTTGTATAGATGATGAAAATGAGAGCAAGATTGGGAGAGAGTGGGACTCTTTTTCTACAATGAGGGGTGAGGTCCTCTATTTATAGAGGGTCACCCTTAAAATGGCTAAAAAACTATAAATACATCACGGCCCTTTATTTTAGGGTTTTATTACAACCGTTGATCTATATTACATATATTTTACATTAAATGTTCTTGTCTTGTAAAATTGATGTTGACTCTTGATCTTGTTAGATCCGCATATTTTTTGGTACTTGATGTCCTGTCGGGTCGGGTCAATTCGAGGCTAGGTGGACCCTGCTGACGTGTCAAATTCGGGCACATATTCAGGATAATTTGTGCTACAACATCACTATCACTTCAGCTCGTATGATTATTAAATTAACCATGTACCGCACTTATTTTAACCATGTACCACTATCACTTCAGCAAATACCCTATTAAATTAACCATGTACCACCATTATTTCAATCTTATACCAATATTATTTCAGTCCGTACCATAATTTAATATAACTCCTACCATCATTTTTAGTTTGTACCACAATTTAATTAAGTACTATACTATATTAATTCCATACCATTATTTAATGAAGCCCATACTATTATTTTCAATTTTTTGTTGGCTTCATTAAAAGTATAATGACCCACAAAATTATTCTCTTGACTTTAAAAAATTAAACTAAAAAACTTGATAAAAAAAGAACTTTCAAATGGGTATGTGATATAAATGAGGGGTTTTCAATTAATTGTTTATCATGCAATTTTGATGGATTTGAACAAATTTGAAATCTTTTTTTTTATCAAACTGCAATTCAAATACGTACAACCCACAATCGTAACAACACTTTCCAGCATATATTTTTTTTTTTTTTTTATCGGGCAAAGTTAGATGTTAGTTATTAGTAGTTAGTAGTTAATACATCAAGTACCAAAATACAACACGAAATCATCAATCCACCTTATAACTCCCATAACTTCAATTCGTTTCCAAAGGGAATCGAACCTGAGTCTCACACTCAAATGAGGAGCCCAGTGACCAAGTGGACTAAGCCATTTGGTTATTTCCTTATTAATTCTAAAGGCGATTAGATCATATTCACCTTTCCACCCTTCAAATCTTTACCCTGCAACACTATTTCCTTTTAAGGGTCATTTCCATGGAAACTTCTTGAATCAAATTAAAGCAAACAGTTTTTTTTTTTTAAAGCAAACAGTTAGTTACAAAATTGATTAATCTCCAGAAATATGCTATCTCTATACCTAAAACAGACATATATAAAGGCTATACTTTCGGCCATCTATTTATGCCTCTTCACTCAATTCAAGTAGA
Organism: Stenogyne calaminthoides; assembly: GCA_037126765.1. Classification (NCBI taxonomy): domain Eukaryota; kingdom Viridiplantae; phylum Streptophyta; class Magnoliopsida; order Lamiales; family Lamiaceae; genus Stenogyne; species Stenogyne calaminthoides. The sequence continues at coordinate 13,533,676 of JBBCBC010000006.1, forward strand.
CATTAATTGGGCAATCATATGTCAATTAATAAGAGAGCACACATTTTGAAATTTATTCCCCCTAATTTCTTGATCCAATAGTGCTTATAATCATCACACCCCTCAAAGATAAATCAAAAAGCACAATCATAACTTGTTTCGCCCACCCACCTTCATACAAAATAAGCCAAAACACATCACTTTATCTAAAGTCTCGGATAATTCTATATTTTTAATCAATTTCTCCCCATTTTCCTTTCTTGCTATTTATTTAATCAATTATTTATTCACTTTGGTACTAGTTTTCTCCCCAAACTTTGAAATCCAACTTTCTCAAAAGTCTTTATATACATTTAGGGTACAAATTTTATATTCGCGTACTCGCCACGTTTTAATTATATTAGTCTGCACATTTCATCTCATGTTTTCAGTTAAATTCAACTTGCACATTTAAGTTATATTTATCCGCACATTTTGATGATGTTTGTTTGCGTTATGAATTTTTTAATTTGAATTTTAAAATTGGTTTTAGTTCCGAGATTTTGAAAATCAATTTTATTAATTAAACCATCACCGCCACATTATAAACATACTACTCACGCTGCTTAAAAACACACCCAAAAAAAAAAAAACTATCTTACTACTTATCAGAATTTTAAAATCCTTTAAATTTTAAAATCAACTTTTAAAATTTCCTTTAAAATCCAAAATAAATGTCACCTTATTTGTTGGGAAATGAATTTAATAAAGAAGATTTTGATTAGATCCCAAAACCCCTGAGTATGACATGTTCAGGATAATCTTGATAGATGAGTCAGGATTCAGTTTTAGAGTGTTCAGGATGTTATCTGCACAATGTATAGTCGTGAAATATAGATCGATAGATTCTCAAGACTCAAGAAGTTTCAAGAAACCGGTTTTCTCAAGACTCAAAGAGAAATCGAGAAATCAAGACTCAAAGATGAGATCGAGAATCAAGACTCGAGATGAAATCGAGAATCAAGACTCAAGATGAAATCGAGAATCAAGACTCGATATGAGAGATCGAGAATCAAGACTCAAAGCGAGACCGAGAATCAAGACTCAAAGATGAAGACTCGAAATATCAATCAAGATATATCTCAAGACTCGAAGACATCAAGACTCAAGATCAAGATATCAAGATTGAAGACAAAGGATACTGAAGGCACAATAATTCTGAAGACTCAGTAATGTACTGAATGCTCAGTATATCCTGAATGTTCCGAGGCACTAAAGCTGAGGAATATAGCCGCGGAATCCAAATGGACGTGGACCAATGAGAGGAAGACAATCACTGAAAAAAGTCAAGAGAACTTACAAGAATAGTATGGATTTGAATGTGATTCTCTCCAACGGTAACATTCAAATCCACACTATAAATACAAGTTCTTCCATCAAATTAAGTGTGGATGCGTGAAGAATATAGCACACGATGCTACAGAGCTAAGAGGACATATACTCAAAGCATTCCCACCCTAGAACACAAGTCTGTAGATATACAAATATATTCAAAGAGTGTTCTAGAACTCAATCTAAGCAACCCATGATGTATCCTACGCTTAGAGAGATTTTCCCAACCTTAGCATTGAGGCTAAACAAATGTAAGGGAAAATCTCACCATAGTTGGAGACAACACCAAACCCAAACTCCATTCTCGTAAGAGATAACTAGTGGTGAAGTGAGGTAGTTGTTAGGCAATCCCGAGTGAGGGTGATAAGTCCCGTTGGAGTGTGAACTCGTTAAACATCTAAAGGCGAGCCCGAGAGGGTGATAAGTCCAGTTTGAGTTAGTAAACTACAGAGGTAGTCAGAAAGCTCAAAGTAGAAAGATTAGTAAACTACAGAGGTAGTCAGAAAACCTTAGGAAGTGTTTGAAGGAATTTCCCTAGGAACAGGGAGAGTGGATGTAGGAGCTTAAGTCTCCGAACCACTATACATTGTTGTGTTCTTTACTGCTTTACGTTCTTATATTGTCGTATTCATTCGATTATAAGCAAAACACAACACATGAGCTTAAAACACAAAAATCTGGAATCACCATTCCTCCACCCCTGTTTTTATATGCATCGCTCGACATGTTTGCTTCCGCACGCGCAAAATAGTTTTTCACCGGGACCAACAAGTGGTATCAGAGCAGGTGCTCAAAAGATTACTTTTTCAATGTGATCGCCTGAGCAGATCTATTTTTAAAACCTATCTCTGATCTGATACCAACAAGTGGTATCAGAGCGGGAGTTCTAAAGTTCACTAATTTCAAAGTGAACACCTGAACAAATCTTTTTAAAAAACCCGTTTCTTTAAAAATGCATATATTCTGATGTTTTGGCGTCTTTATCAATTGAAAAATTGTTGGGATATTTTTAGTTCTATGCCAAAACATTATCAACTTGTGTTATTGAAGCTAATTTACAGATAACAAGTTGAGGGGGAAATAAAGAACAAATTGAGGGGGAACTCACGGAATCAAAAGTAGATGATCGAGATCAGACGAGACTGATCGAGATCAGATGAGTTAGATGAGTTCGGAGTCAACTGATGAGCTATAAATCGAATCGTGTGAAAAAACTAAAGCCAAATCGTAAGAAAAAGTTTGCAGATCAGAAGATGAGCAAAGGAGACTGATCAAGATCAGACGTGATCGAGATCAGATATGATGATGAACGGATGAGACTGATCGAGATCAGACGTGATCGAGATCAGATATGATAATCTGATATGCTAACCTGATATGATGTACTTACCAGATGCTATCCAGATATATTGATCTGAAGATGTGTTGATCCGATCGGTCCGAGCTAATCGGATCGCAAAGAAGAAATCGATAGCAATGTGTAAAAATAACGAGACTCGAGAAGACCTCGAGACTCGATGGAGTAAAACTGATCTGAGATTCAGTAAAGAAAACTGATCTGAGACTCGGTGAGAAAAAAGTAACTCGAGGGTCGATGTCCGAAGTCGGAAGAATCGAACTCGGTCGACTGAAAAGTTAGTATGCCCGATCGTATAAGGTCCATTTGAATCAAGAGACACGAGACTCGAGATGTCATCAAGACACCGAGATTCGGATAGACTGAGGTCGAGCCGAAATAAGATCAAAGAAGATCAAGACAAAGATCAAGACTTGTAATTTCTTTATGTTCTTGTCTTTACTTTTGATAAGTTCATTAGAATCAGAATCGATTACATACAATCAATGAAACTTTATCTTTATGCTCAAAGATAATACCTCATTATCTTTTTACATGTCTTTATATTTGATATGCCCGATTATTGTTGTTTGGTGATGAAATTGTTAGGAGATTCATTCTTTGAAGTAATTGTTGAGAGATTTACCATTCTTGTAATAGGAAAAAACCAAAACCCGCCGAGTATAGGTTAAGTGTTTTTGTAACAAGATGGTTTTGCATCATCAAAAAGGGGGAAATTGTTGGGAAATGAATTTAATAAATAAGATTTTGATTAGATCCCAAAACCCCGAGTATGACATGTTCGGATAATCTTGATAGATGAGTCGATTCGGTTTTAGAGTGTTCAGATGTTATCTCGCACAATGTATAGTCACCAGATATAGATCGAGATAGATTCTCAAGACTCAAGAAAGTTTCGAAGAACCGGTTTCAAAGATGAAACTGAAAGCCAAGACTCAAAGAGAAATCGAGAAATCAAGACTCAAAGATGAGATCGAGAATCAAGACTCAAGATGAAATCGAGAATCAAGACTCAAGATGAAAATCGAGAATCAAGATCAAGAGATCGAGAATCAAGACTCAACAGATCGAGAATCAAGACTCAAGATATCAATCAAGATATCTCTCAAGACTCGTAAGACAATCAAGACTCAAGATCAAGAATCAAGATCAAGACAAAGGATATCAAGACACAAGAATTATCAAGACTCAAAGAATGTACCGAACGCCAAGATATCCCTAATGTTCCGAGGCACTAAAGCCAAGGAATATAGCAATGGAATCCAAATTGACGGGACCAATGAGAGGAAGACAACCAAATAAAAAAGTCATAGAACTTTACAAGAATAGTATGGATTTGAATGTGATTCTCTCCAATCGGTAACATTCAAATCCACACTATAAATACAAGTTCTTCCATCAAATTAAGTGTGGATGCGTGGAGAATATAGCACACGATGCTACTGAGCTAAGAGGACATATACTCAAAACATTCCCACCCTAGAACACAAGTCCAGAGAGATATACAAATATATTCAAAGAGTGTTCTAGAACCCAATCTAAGCAACCCACGATGTATCCTACGCTTAGAGAGATTTTTCCAACCTTAAAGATTGAGGCTAAACAAATGTAAGGGAAAATCTCACCATAGTTGGAGACAACACTAAACCCAAACCCCATTCTCGTAAGAGATAACTAGTGGTGAAGTGAGGTAGTTGTTAGGCAATCCCGAGTGAGGGTGATAAGACCCGTTGGAGTGTGAACTCGTTAAACATCTAGAGGCGAGCCCGAGAGGGTGATAAGTCCAGTTTGAGTTAGTAAACTACAGAGGTAGTCAGAAAGCTCAAAGTAGAAAGGTTAGTAAACTACAGAGGTAGTCAGAAAACCTTAGGAAGTGTTTGAAGGAATTTCCCTAGGAACAGGGAGAGTGGATGTAGGAGCTTGAGTCTCCGAACCACTATACATTGTTGTGTTCTTTACTACTTTACGTTCTTATATTGTCGTATGCATTCGATTATAAGCAAAACACAACACATGAACTTAAAACGCAAAAATCTGGAATCACCATTCCTTCACCCCTGTTTTTATATGCATCGTTCGACATGTTTGCTACCGCACGCGCAAAATAGTTTTTCACCGGGACCAACATTATTAATCTGCACGTTTCACCATTATGCCCAGTTCCAATTACAAAATACAATTAATATACAATAAAAGACTCTTATGCCCAATTTCACAGTGAAATTGATGCATACAAGCACTGGCGGACCCAGTATGGGGACAAGGGGGTACAACTGTACCCTAACCTCATTTTTTCCTTGGTATATACTCCCTCAGTCCCACTATATTTGTCTCGCTTTCTTTTTATGGATTATCCACTATAATTTTCTTATTCCATAAAAGGAAAAAAAGTAACTCCATTATCCATAATTTTTATCCTCACTTTTCACACAATATTACAAAAATTGTCACTTACTACTTCATTCATTACTCCACATACCTTTTTCTCTCTCCCAATACTCAAAACTATCCTTCATTTTTATTATTTTATTATTATTCCTTAAACAAAACAACAACAAAAAAACGAGACAATTACACCGGAACGGAGGGAGTTTTATATATGTATATATAATGCTTAAATTAAATTTATAAAATATTGTCCAATGATCTTTTACTTCAGTAGTTCTCGTTGGGCTTACAACATACTTAGTTGATCAGTTTTTTAGTTAGGTTAATAGGTTGTTTGTATAGGCCCATCTCACATCATCTTTATTTATTTAATTGGCTAGTTGTATTAAACTTAAGAGTTAATTATTGTCATTTTTACAAATTGCAGTCTCTACTATTTTTTGAAATAAAATGTAACATATACTAGTAAAAATTGATAAATTTCAACTCCGATTCACTTTTTTGTGAAATTCTTCGGTTAGATATAACCTATAAATGATATATTATACATACCATAATGCCAAAAAGTATTTTAATAAACAACAAATTGAAAAAATTCGATAAAATTTTTAAAAAATTGTGAGTCGAGGTTGGAATTTGTCAATATTTACTTAGGTGCAAATCCTGGGTCCTAGGTGCAAATATTTTTAAATTAAGATAATATTTAGGTACAAATATTTTTAAATTAGCTATCAATCGTACCTCCGATTTTAAAATCCTGGATCCGCCACTGTGTATAAGACCGACTCGTCCGCTCTATATCTAGAGTGAATGTCCTCATTTTGAAGATCTTTCTCCGAGCCCCTCTTCATATCATTTCCTACACCACCCTTTCTCTCTCTCCCCAAAATGAAATCCATAGAGTTGTTTTGTGCATCTCCGGCTTCCACCGCCATATGCTCAAGCACGGTCGACCAAAAAGCCATAATCCGGCACGGAATCCGGTCCATCGACCGCCACATTCACCGCCTCGGAGAAACTCCGGCACGGCGGAGAACAAACGCGCCACCGTGCTCATCCCATCTCCCATTCGACCCAAAGCCCACAAAAATCTCCGAAACTTTTCGCCGGAAAAGCAGCGCCGACGCCGACGACCGTCCGACGTCTTCCAGATACTTACTCAGCGACAAACCTTTGGTGGATAATTCCGTATCAGATTATTCATCAACCAAGCCTCTGATCAAGGATAACCGCCGTAACTACACGCGCATGAATCCGGACGCTTTTCCGGCTTTTAGGTCGATGTCCACTCGCTCGGCTTATCAATCTCCGGTTTATGATCCTTTTTCACTAGTCAAGATTCAGAATGAGAAATTGAGTGATCATTTGAATGCTAGGAAATCTACATCACCACCGGCAAATCATCAGGTTTATTAATTTATTTCTTAATCTGCATGTTAGTTAATGTTTTAATTAATTATTGAAGTTAATTTTCATATTAATTAATTTCTGATTCATTTGTGTATAATTTATGTATAGGTTATTGTGTTGAGGGTGTCCATTCACTGCAAGGGATGTGAAGGAAAACTGAGAAAACATATCTCAAGAATGGAAGGCAAGTTATATGTTAAATTTTCTGGATATCATTGCACCGGGCAATTTAAGTGTATTTTTAAATAGTACTAATTGTTTTCATTGAATAGTATTAGCTTACCAGTTGTTACTGCCCAGTGAAAATAGCTGCAACTGTTAACTGAAAATAGCTGATATTATTATTTTAGAATGCATTTGAGTTGCAAGATCGACTGATCATGTAGTTGTTCACATGACCCGTTTTGTTTTATGCATTTGATGCATATAAGACTTTATGATATATATAATTTAAATTATAAATATAATGTAGTTTCTAATTCCTGAATATTATGGATAGACTTTTAATTTTTTTATGTGAATAAATTGCAGGAGTGACATCATTTAGCATTGATTTAGCAACAAAAAAAGTGACAGTAATTGGGGATGTAACGCCAGTAAGTGTATTGACAAGCATTTCAAAGGTGAAGAATGCTCAATTTTGGCCATCTCCAACTTGTTCCTCATCTTCAACATCATCATCATATTCATCGCCCTCTCCCAGACTCACACTCTCAACATCATAACTGCATCTTTAATTTTATTTTCATGTTTAATTTTACACACATATATTTTCTCTTTTACTAAAATAAGTACTGAATGTGTTTCCTTAGAAATTAATTTACTACAGTATGTTATAAATTTGTGGTGTGTGTGTTGTTGTTATGTTTTTACTAGATCTGTGTACATAGCAAAGGGTTTTAATTACTAAATATACTCTATTTTATGTTGTTTCAATCGAGTACCGTTTCTTTTCATATTCTTGTGATTAATATTTGTCTTATATTCATGTGTTTTTGCATTTATTAATTATTATGATTTTGAACAGTTTATATAAGTGTGCTGAGTGTCATAAAGAATTTCTTGGGAATAAAACCGTGGCCTTTTGTGTGTCCCAATTTAGTTTGTTTAAAACTTTAAATCTCAAAAACCTGCAGCAAAAGCTGGCATGTTTTTTTGTTTAGTACTCTTGTTTATTGCTTCCCAGATGGATATATATATTTCTCATCACGTTTCTTGAGCATTTTCTGTTTCGGTTTTGACTGCCTTTCCAAATTATTTTGTTAGTGGTACATTTTGTTGGGTATATTAGTTCTATTTTACAAATATTTGTAAATAAATATGTGTGTGTTTATTAAAAAAATGGAGAAGAAACAAAAACCACTTGATATAGTATATAAATTTTATATACTCATTTAGTAGTAACAATCAACATATTCGAGTTGGTCTCTCATAAATAATTTTCATAGAATTAAATTAAATTATTTTACTCATTTTATCCATTCCAACACATTTTTCTAATCAATTAAACTTGACATATATCATATCATGAAATAGATACATATGTACATGAATTAAAAATTAATTTCATACCATAAAACTTATTCGCCCTAAAATTTGTCTATTCTAATCAACAAGAATCTAACAATCATATGGCCGGTTGTTGAAGTAGATTTTGAAAATTCTATTCCCAAAAAAGAAAAATAACACTATAAGAATTTTTTTCCCCCTTTATTTGGGATGACGAAGAAAATGTCATATTGCAAAAGACGGATGACGAATCACTGCAAATAATTTCACCGTGAATAATTGTGTGATGTAGGAGTATTGGAGATGTGTATAATTGTCATGATAAAGTTGTCGAATTCTTATTTTTCTTATTAAAGTGTAAACTGGGGCGATGGTGAATGGGGATATATATATACTTTATACCCATATTAATTCATTTAAAAAAACAACTTATATAAAAAGTCCTCAAGACATAACTTAATTTTGTAAATTTATAGAATTTTAAATATCACAATTCACACCACATGTATGAAATTGTATCATGTGAGATTTCTGATTCATAAATCTCAAATGTTGCTTCTAAAGCAGGAGCTTATAAAATTATATACAATTGCTTACATGCAATTTAAAAAACATCCTATAGGATATTGTTCTAGAGCAGGTGCTTAATTATAAATAAATGTATTTTGAAAATATCGTATATATTTGGAACGGTGTGTTATATACCATACGAGTTCATGTATTCTTTAAATATAAGGCCAAATGTATACTCCAAAATTAATTAGTGTTTTTTTTTGTGCGGAATAATTGAAGAAATATCATTATATATATATATGATATATGATATATGATAATTATAGGTGGCAGCAAGCGATGCATGCGTGTGGCCATTGTGTTGTACGCATGCACCATCACCATTGCGTTTTTGAGAAGTAGACACAACATACTTTACTTATTGCTATCTTTTTTGAATGAATATGTCCACCAACGTGCTGTTCTTTGATTATATATACTGTCTATTTACCCATTAACACTATCTCCGTGCATTTTCTAGTATATTTTTTAAATATACAATTTATTGCATTGAAACACATAACTTATTTACACTAGAACGTACAACTGATTTTGTGAAACAAGTTATACATATTTTAGTATAAATAAGTTGCATATTTTAATACAATAAATTAAATTATATGTTTCAAAAATACACTACGGTGCACTTGATGCATAAAAGACCTAGTCCATTTCGAAATTGCCGTATTAATCAATTCGTGATAAATAGTTGCACCATGTGATGGATTTATTTTGAATTAATAGTGATGATTTGTTTTACATTAATTAAATTGCTATGCAAATTGAAAATTAAGTTCATATAATATGCCCTTCCGTTCGGATCTTGTTTGCCCATTTCACTTTATCATTTCAAATACTACTAAACAACTCGCTTGTTAAAACACGAGTCAAACATGAAATGTGCGAACAAAATCAGGACGTAAAATCAGGACGGAGGAAGTAATATGCAATTACAATGAGTATATGTTAAATGTATCTAGAAAAATATGAAGATTGTACATTTCCTGCAAGATAAAAATCTAGGTAATACTTTATGATAAAGTCTTCTTTTTCTTTTTCTTTTTTTTTTAATGTAAAAGTGGCTGAAATATGATATGATTTGGACAACCATCTTGAAAATTTATCTCGAGCTGTGTGGTCCTAATAGTGGGTGTGAACTATGAAGTGAAGTTGGAGGTAGCATTATGTACCTAAGTTAAAGGTCGATATCTAATTGTGCATCCATCCTAAAGTTTAAGATCGACTAAGATGTATTTCCAACTTTACTATTTATGTACTTAAAATTGAAAGAGGATTACTTATCCGAGGAACATAATTTGAGCATGAATCTTTAACACTTTAGAGAGAGGGGGTATTAATTTATAAACCGTCTCACGTATGAGATTGTTTCATATGGATTTTTGTTAAATTTAATTTTAAAATGTTCTGATGATTATATGCAATTGTGCATATATAAGGCGTCGTCATCGTCTTTGGCCTTTTTTTCTGGGTGATCACTATGTTTAGTGAGTACTGTTAGTTAGTCGGTATTGAATTAATTTGTTGTACGTGCACACATCATTAGTCCATAATGTAAATGAACTTTGTCACGGTTCGATTCTGCTCCATTTTTTGTATTTCATTGGTTTTTCATTCCTTTTGGATCTTTAACACATGGACCCAGGGTATGGTGGTCCGTTGGATATTTTTTATTATTCCACGTGTCATTTATTCATATTATGAAATACAAAGTGAACACCAATTATGGAACATGTGGTCTCATTCCACTCTATCACTGTTATATATAAATCCTATCGTTGTTATGTATAAAAATTATAATTGTTTAAAGAATATTGATAGTTTTTATACATTTATTTTTTAAACAGTGATGATAATTTTTATGCTTTACAATGATGATTATTGTGCATAATAATGATGATTTTTATGCATAATAATTATATTGAAAAAATAGAATTTACCGTAAACTTAGATTCACATAAATTTTGTGATCCACCCATAAGTATAAGGGGCGCTAACTTTCTACTACAAATGAAAAAGAAAAATAGCAGCCCGGTACAAACACTGTTTTGAGGGGTGAGAAAATTCTAAATTGCCCCCTTTTTTTTAGACCAAAAATTGCCCCTTTTTCTAAAAAAAAAAAATTGGCTGAAAATTCAAATTATGGTTGATTGGACGGTTACAGAAGCGTGCGGCTCAAGGTGGAAGGAAGCTTCCTTACTCAACCAGCACCCCTGCCATTGTCATGTCAACCCCCATCCCTCTGAAAATTTAGCTTTTTCTCTACAATAATTAAATTTGCTTGTGTAAAAGTCTCTCTCCTCCATTTTTCGACAGTTTCAATACCAAACCAAATTATTGTAGAGAGGGAATTTCTGGTTTCACCCAAATAATCGAAAACCCCCATTTGCATCGAAAACGAAAACCCCATTTGCATCGAAAATCATCAATGAAAAAGGGGGACAGTTGAAAATTCGACAAGGATCGAAGCGAGATGGAAGCGGAATCGAAAAGGCGAAATCGAAAAACCCGTCGCTCTGCAATTTCGCTAATCGGTATGTTTTCTGTAAGATCAAGCCCGTCGCTCTGCAATATTCGGTTGATTTCGTGTTGGGTTATTTTTGTTTGTTTATTTATTTTTCTTTCCTTGTCGTTTTCCAAGAACAGAGAAGAACATAGGGTGGACTATTTTGGGTTTTTTGTTTTTTTTTCCTTATCGATTTCCAAGAAGAAGAACAAAGGGTGTGCTATTTTGGCTTTTTTGTTTATTTTTTTTTGGCCACCTTGTTTTAGCGATGAATATGTTATGAGATGGTCTTGTTTTACACCTCTGAACAAAGATCTGACCGCTTGTTTTAGATTTTTTGGGTTGGATGTAATTGAATGAACTCCTATTGAAAATTGGGCATTTATTCTGGAAACTGAAATTTGTAGAACTTGTAGATTTATAGACAATCGAAAATTGAAATAGTTATATGTAAAATTATATGTATGATGCAAATTATATTGTATATGTGCAGATATAGAAACTTGTTTGTTAATATTTTAACAGCATACAATGTAAATTTCTTTGGTGCAGTATTAGAGTATGAATGCATTCATTAATGCATCAGTGTATATTATTGTATTTGGGTTATAAGAATCTTATGTAGTTACAAAAGAAATAAAAAAAGGTAGTAGGTTGTTGTAGTTGTATCTGCTAAGATTACTCATAAAGTATGTCCAGAATTTTCATAATTGAATAGTCAATGCTTGATATTATAACCTATATATAATTAAAAGAAATCCAACGGTTTCTGTTTAAGTTTTGCGTAGTTGTTTTATAAAAATTGAAGGCATATGAGTTCAAAAGATATGTGTATGATGCAATAAAGTATATTGATAACTGTATAAAATTTAATTTATTAATGCAAATTTGATAGGTGTTATGAATTTGGTATCATGTGCGTGCAATAATTGTAACTCATATAATTATGTTACTATGTGATATTCAATTGTGATAGTGGTTTTGTCGTTTTATGCATGTTTGTGAAGTTTGTATATTTTTTATTTTGTTTTTGTTTGTTTGAGTGATTGTTTATTTATGGTGAAAGTTGTGTAGGCGAAGGATGGATGGTCGAAGACGATCAAGCAGGAAGAAGGGTAATGAGCAGTCTATGAGTACTAAAAGTTCAATTGGTGATAATCGAGCAAAAGGTTATAATTGTGTGTGTGAATAGACGGTGTTGTAGGTTTTTTTTAAAAAAAACCAGATTTGTAATGATTAACATATTATTATCATGACTGCAGGACAAGTAAAGAAACACAAGAACCTAGCACCTATTGATTCAGGTACAAATTGAAAACTCTCGGAAGCATAAAAAGAATTACTTACCGTAGTTCAGATGTAGGAGAAACTGACCTATTACTTGTGTTTTCATTTTGATTGATTAGGATCTGATTCCGACTTTGTCTATAAAAAGAGAAGTTCGACGAGAAGTAACAAGCACGTACAGGCTCCGGATTCTGATGACGAAGGTGAGCATAGTGGCAAGGGATTTATGTTGAGAAAGGAGGTGGCCGATCGAAAAGTCATTGACATTACTCCACAGCTCAACACAAATGAGATAATAGAGATACATGATGGTGGGGGACAAGAACATGAGGAGGTTAAGGAGCAACACGGTCCCTGTAAGCTGATGAAAACGTGTAATGCATTTGACAAAGTAAAAAAGGCAGTTAAAGACAAGATCAAGGAGTATTGGGATAATAACTCGGTACTTATTTTAACTGATTTATTAAATAGTTTTTAAATGACTATATATATATATTTAATGCAAGTATGAATAACCTGATCATGTTGTTTTTCAAAGAAATGGAAAAAAAAAATTGTCCTATACATATGCAATCTGTATAAACTGTATGTACTGGCTATTCAAGAGTGGTGTGTATATGCAGTTAGATATTTACATATCTGTATATCTGTATAAACTGTATATGAAATAGCTTTATGTTTGATGCAATATGTTACAAACATGTGCAATATATAAGGTGTATATGCAGTTAGATATTTATAATACAAGGATGGATATTCGTGTGCAATATATAAAGTGCATATGCATGATTATTTTTTAATGCAACTATATAGTATACTCGGGTGAAACTCCATTGGCAAACGTGAATGTTAGGTGTAAAGACTATATGAAATAACTTTATGTTTGATGCAATCTGTTACAAACATGTGCAATATATAAGGTATATATGCAGTTAGATAATTATAATACAATGATGGGTATTCGTGTGCAATATATAAAGCGCATATGCATGATTATTTTTTAATGCAGGTATATAGTATACTCTGGTGAAACTCCATTGTCAAACGTGAATGTTACGAGTTTAGTTGATATTATTAACCACAAAGAGCTTGATGGTGAGGTACGTCATGGATAAGTTGTATACTTGTATTCAATTATAACAGCTCCCATGAAGAAGCTATACCAATTGAGAAAATATAAAACAAATATGTGTCTTTTGTAGGTCATAGATGCATGGGTGGATATCGTAAAGACGATGTATGAGGAATAACCTTACAGCAATAAAAAAATTGTTTTTACGTCGAGATGTTGGTTATAATTAATATTGACAACATTAAATAGTTTATTGTTGATTGTGTGATTGTGGATATAGTTATGGGTTGTTCTTATTATATTTAACTTACTAATGTTTTTTTTATTTTTTGTTGAACATTTTTTTTAAAATGAAGAGCATAATTGCAAATTCGGACAAATGCAAGAGCCATGCGTTGCGTAAAATGATTGACGGACCACTTAATAGCGTTAATTCTGAAGATGTATTGTTGTTCCCATTGTTGGTTGGTGGAAATGACGGTACGTTTAGTAGAGCGTTGGGAAACCATTGGACTCTACTCCAGTTGTGTCTGGTAAGTTGCGAATGGTCATTCTACAATTCATTTAAGCCGAGAAATGACAATGGAGCTGATCCACATTTAATCGGATCGAATGTTGTGGTAAGTTGAGATTACATTCTATAAAAGACATATTTGACAACGTTAAATGGTTATAACACAGATTTGGACTGAATAAAAACAATGGCAAAATAATAAAATATGTAGATTGAGTACGTTGAAGAGAAGCTTCGGGCGAGATTTGGACAGAAAAATCCCAACCACCCGCTGGTCAAATTTGTATCTAAGAAGCCATGTCCTACTGATTGCCTTCAACAGTTGGAGACTTCGGTTGACTGTGGTGTGATAGTTTGTCAACAAATTGAAAGCATCCTATGCACATCTAAAACTCTGGTGGGTCAGTGTTCTAAGAGTAAGTCCGGAGATTATCGTGCGAAAATGGCGATGTGGTTTGTTGACCCATCTCATGTGGTTATTCCACCTTATATGTTGTGACTTGAAAGTTTGTGGGTGTAAAGACTATGCAGGTGATGATTTTGCTTAATAGATATATAGGCCATGTTTTGAATACTGACTCTGTAGCCCATATTTTGGTATCTGAATTTGTATGCCGTATTTTATTTGCAGGATTTATGTTTAACTAGTTGATGTTGGATGACATGTTTTAACTTTTGGTATGTTGAAAAATATTGGAATTTCGCACGTCTTATTCAGTATATTGGAACATGTATGTTGAAAAAAATTGGCATTTCCCATGTCTTATTCAATTGTATTTGTTGTATGATGTTGTAGAATGGGTTTTTAGTTGTTACATATGGTGCAAAAAAAAATTATTTAGTGAAGTGCAATTCTTTTTTGCATTAATGTACTGTTATTGAACTCAAGATAGTTATATTGCATTTCGAAAAAAAATATGCACAAATATACTCAGTATTTTTTGTACAAAAATGAATATGTTCTTTTTGTATATATTTTGTAAGAGATTGAATAGAATTTTAGAATTTAAAAAAATGTAACTTATAGTTTAATATTGCATTACCGGAACTGTAATTGTATAATTCGGATGTAATATACATATTACATCATTATATTATATATAATAATATAAAAAATCTTATAACTGAAAATAGAATTATAATGAGTCAGTTGTTGAATTGATTGTGAGTATACATCATGGTGCAACTTTTTCTTATTTTAGAATGATATTATATAATAAACTAAATTTTAAATTATTAGCACAAATCAATTCAATAACTTATTAGCACAAATCCTGGATCGTATAACATATCCAATATACGAACAAGTGTTTTGTCATAAGTGCGGCCGCAAATGCAACATAGTTATTTCTGGATCAAAAGCAAATCCGGGATGTTTATACAACAATTGCGAAGTTGACGGGTGGTCTTCTTGGTGCACCCCATTGAACTGGTGTGGTCCGTCAACTGACTATGACTACATTTCAAGCCGTCGTGAAGCTCGTAAAGGGCTAACTCGTTATGAAATCACACTCCCAAACTTGTTGATTGGTAATATTATATTGATCTTGTTGGTCCTGACATTTGTTTTTGTATCCAGGATGATGTTAGAATAGGTGTGCGTTGTGTTTAGCCTAGTGCCCAATGATATTATCATAAATTGTAGTAGACAACCACCCCCACCCCCCACCCTCCCAAAAATGGTATTATGGCTGTTGTTAGCCTAGTGTTGTTATCAATTATCAATTGTAGTAGAAAGTTATTCACCCCCCCACCACTCGTCTTTATTTATTTTGTAAGCTATTAGTGCAATTAATATCAAATATAATATAATATGTGTGGCTTTTTTTGGTTTATTATTTTTATAATTTGCTCCATCATATACAAAAAAAAATATATATCAAACAACCAATACAAATAATAATAATTGTTTCATATGTTAAATGATTCAAAGTCTTATCGTAGCAACTATTGGAACAAATTAAAAATATGCAAGATCACCCAAGAGAAACTTTGCATGAAACATCGTTGTGTAAGTTTCGCCAGACTGATCAACCAAAAAATTTGCACGAGCTCCATGCACCGGGGTACAAAAAAAAAACCAAACCAACCTGTACAAAAATAAAATTTATTCAGAAAAATGTGTAAAAAATATGTTAACTAGCATTCTCATGGTAAAAAAAAAAAAAACAGTTCCTCCACGCATATATATTGTAAGAAAAATACGTATTATGCATTTGCATGAGCTTCGTCAAGAGATACGGGATAATTCATTATGTCGTGTCTTCCCATTGTGCAGCACAATTTGCACCAAAATTTCTTCTTCTTGCGGAACTCTCCAAAGGAACGCTTACGTTTATTCTTTGGCTTGCCAGGTTTATTCTTTAACACAGGTGGCAAAATCTTTTGTCCATCGACCATGTGTTGACACTCTATCAATTCTGTCTCCGGGATAGAGTTAATGTCGGATGAGTAGCATTCCATGTATGTAGATTTAAAAAACCATTGATCAACATGTTTGTGTATACTTGTAGCATTTGCACGTAAACCGCGACTGCATGAGCACAAGGAAAACCAGTCACATGCCAGCGGCAGCATGTACAAATCTGTAATCCCAAATCCACAGTGACAGAAGGGAAAGCTTCAACCTCAAACTGGCCATTTTTGAACATATTGATCTCCCACGACTCCCCAAAACCGGCCAGCATATTCCATAAATCTTCTTTACTTGGACACAACACGCCAGTCCAAGATTTGCATGCCTCTCTCCTTATCGCAAACAAGCGACCAATCTTTTTCCTTATTAAATCTATCATATACCTAATAGGGTTTTATCTACACTCACGAATCCATGAATTAAAGGATTCGGCGGCGTTTGAGGTCATCTCACCAAATCGTCTAATGTCATTTGAATGGGCCGCTGCCCATTTGTCATACGGTAACTCGGCTAACCACTCTACAACTTTTTTCCCACCAACATCTAAGAAAATTGTCACCTTTTCACCGAACGTATGTATAGTTGGTGCGTATGCACAGTCTTTGAACATTTGAACTAGGTTATCACGCTTTACCGAATTCCATCCACCACGACTCCTACCCTTAAGGTTCATCATCAAATGGTACACATAAAAAAAATGTCTAGGTTTTTCATAAACCAAAGGAAATGCATCCATTAGTCCGGTATTCCTATTGGAAAGATAAAAGACTTCTTTGTCATGCTTGACAATGTCGCGAAGTTTGGTTAGAAACCAAACCCAATTGTCAGTATTCTCTGCAGACACCACCGCGAATGCTAACGGAACAACCCTACATATTGCAACAAACCATATCCAACCATATATTAGCATGATACAAACATATATTACATGTAGAACCCACTTAAAAAATGCATACCTACCTAATGAGCATGATACAAAACACATGCACCGAGTCAAAAAAATTATCATTACATATATGCCAACAATAAAAAACGTAATCAACATGTGTATATTATACATACTAAAAACCCATTTATAGCAAAAAAAGATTTCTCACCATTATCCCCATCCTTCCCAGTTGTTGACATAAGTGTACTTTTTGCCCGTCCTTAAAAGAAATGAAAACACGTTCAAATCTATTGGTTTTGGGGTTCTTCTCGACCTCAGCAATACTACCAGGATTTGTACGTGTGATAACAACACAATACCATCTTAGTTCATTGTATGAGTTTGCAATACTACCATATATTTTATTGTTGGCATCTTCCATTATACGGTGTGCTTTCCAATAAGGTACGTCCATACCATATCCAACCCTCATCAAAGGAATGATGCCCTTACCACCCATCTTCGGATTTGACTTAACTTCTGGCACTAATAAAGAACCCATATAGTTGTTCCCAATCTGGTTTTTTTCTCTTCACCATTTGACCAACACATTTATGCACAAAATTTGCCTTGTATATCTTAAAGCACTTTGACACATTCTGTTCACTAGCCTTTACGAACCATTCACACATATGAGTATCAACTTCGCTGCACATGGTTGTGATGTATTTATTGTTATTACGTGCATATTTGAATTCAAAACCCAACCGTGAGCTATACTTGATTAACTCAGTCCTAAAGGCCTCTGCACCACCATGGAACTGAGTACCAACACCCCCATCCATTATACCGGACTAGGCATCAAATAATAATTGCCGTCTTTTAAGCACGGGGCACACATCGTACGATGGTAACTCACAAAATTCACTATAATCTTGCGAATCAGATGCACACTCACTGATGTTTTTTCCAATATTTGTCGATCCAGACGCCCATTGGTCTCCCACATGATCATGCCCCACCATGTACGGTTGATCATGTGCAATCGGACCACTACATGCATTTATATTGTCTGGTGCAATATTGCTATCATGTGCAGAATTACCAGAATTACCAGCATGAACATGGTTAGCATGAAGCAAATTGGCATCAACAATCTCTACATTTGCTATTTTCTCAGACATATAATGACACAATAACAACAGATTTCACACGTTGGAATCGGATCCCAGAACACAATTGCTAATGCTACCAATTTAAAATCGACAGTTTATATTCATCCCAACAAGATTACACCACGTACTAACAAGCTGCGATCTTATATAGAAAAATACAGAATTTGGTTTTAATGAAATGATCTTGCACTCACCTCTGTACTTTACACTTAGAAGACATGAAAACTCTTGGTGGTGGTCTGTTGCGGTTCCATTATGATCAAAGTCTTGTAAGTTGCGTGTTTTCACCCGGGAGAGGATATTGCATCTGTAAAGAACTGCTTATAATTTTTTCTTTCCACCGGTCGAATTTCCACTAGAGACGAGCTAGCATGCAAAATACAAAATTTTGATAATTGTCTTCAATTTTGGATTCTGGAAAGGTAGTATTAGAAAGTTGGATGAAAGTGAATTTTGAATTAAAGTGAATTGTGATGATGAATATGTCAAAAAGTAAAAAAGGGTGTAAGAAATGTGTAAGATATTGATTAGACAATTATCAATTAAACTAATAATTAAATAAAAAACTTATAAATTAGTGGTTAAGGTTAAAATAGGGAATTGACCATATAAAATTGTACCTATAAGCTATTTTAAAAGTGACTTGTACCCCTTGGCTAGTATGAATAAGTTTTTTGTACTACAACGTAATTTTCCCCAAGTATAACTGTCAAATTTATAAAATAATGGAAAGAAAAAAAAATTAATTGAACCTAATCCCATGAATTTCACGTAAATTTTATGTAATATAGGAATTATTCAAATTAAATGATCATCATGCAGCATGCTTTGAGAAAAGATACAAACTTTATTTTAATTTAAATATTTACAGGTGGGACTCCATGATTTTCTGTTTCTTCCGTTCCTTTTTACCTTTTGGAAAATGGAATTCATCTCGATCCTCCTAGTCTCTAGTCAATTCATCTCTTTTTTACTCTTTTCTTTTGTTTTGTTTCTTTTCTCCCAAAATAAAATCTTATCCACCCTACATTTTCATTATTTTTTTTATCGGACAAAGTTAGATGTTAGATGTTAGTTGTTAATAGTTAGTACATCAAACATCCAAATACTCCACGAAATCGTCAATCGACCTTATAACTCCCATAATTCAAGGTCTTCCACTCAAATGAGGAACCCAGTGACCCTACATTTTCATTATTAATTAATTAGAGAATATTTGCAAACTTTATTCACAACTTAAAAATATTTTTTAGAAGTTAAAATTGTGAGAGGACAATTTAAAAAATAAGTGCTTATATCTCATCCATTAGAGCTTACGAACACACAAATACAGGGGAGTGCACATTAAAGTCTATAGATCATGTGTGAATTTATTTATGAATTTTACACCAGTAATAGGATGTTAGAAATAATTTCGTTTTTTCTTTTCTTATACTTAATTTCTCTAACAACATTTTAATGTCATATACTCTCTATTATACTTTCAATCGAGAGTGATCTTACTTTGGCACCCTTATATATTATAATCAATGTGCATGTCTACACCAATTAAAAGCTATATACTAGTAGTAATTTTATAAGCTATATATGCTAGTAGTAATTTTATATCCTTTCACTGATTCACTCCTTAATATATAGCGTGAAATATCACCATTCCACCAAACTTGTTCCATGGGTTTAATTGAGGATAATTTTTATATAAATTTAGTCAATTGTCACAAAAAAATTTTGTGAACCCGAATTTAAGGTGAATTCAATTTTTTTAGTATTATTGTTATGTTAAAAAACTATCACCATTATGCATAAAAATTATTACTGTTATGCACAAAAACTCTCATTGTTTAAAAAATATTTTATATTTTTAATAATGAACTTTTTTTATACATAACAATGATAATTTTTATATATAACAGTGATAGAGTTAATGTAATCTGGTTCACAAGAGTATTGCTCATCAATTATATTGTGCAATTAGCATACATGCTTTGAATTTTTTACTCATTTTACCAAAAGTATTACCTCCGTCTCATACTTATTTACCCCTTTGCTTTCAACATATATTTTAATGTGAGAGTTGATTATTATTATTTAAAGTGATAAAATAGTTTTTGATTGAGGGTGTTGTAGTCTTTTCTACTTTATTATTAAAAAAGATTACTTTTTGTGAGTAAAAATAATAATATGAGATGTAATTTAGAAATGTTGGGAGGGGATAATTGAAAAAAGTGTATTTATTTTTATTGTATTTTATGAAAAAATGATAAACAAGTATGAAGACGAACCGTTTGAAAAAAAATGATAAACAAGTATAGGATGTAGAGAGTATATTTTATTAAAATAATAATGAATTATTTTACTAAAATTTAATTATAATTGTACAACTAACTGTGCACATGACCCCACTCTAATTTAAAGGACTACAAATCTCTTATCTGCTTCAAATTGTGTACATTATTTTTACCGTACACCACTATTAATATTATAGGTAAAGATCAATATTTTACAATTAAAGTGTTGATTCTTACCCGCAATATTAATAATGATGTACGATGAAAATTGTGCACACAATACTTTATCATCTACCAAAGGTGAACCACCCCAATTAATATTGTGACTTTATTTCAAATCTCTAAATTTCTGTGAGAAATTATTTATAATAATATTATTAGTTTTTATTTTTTTACCTCAATCATTAATTTATTATTAGCACGTAACCCCGCGTACTACGCGGAATTTAAAATAATTTTTTTATTAATTTCAACTGAAATATTTTAAATATTTAATTAATTTAATTACAAATATAATTTTTATATTTTAATATTATTTGTGCATATTTTAATTCATTTCTTATTCTCAATTACTTCCTTCCATTAAAATTAGATGTCATACTCGTTTCAGTCTCATATATTATTTGCATAATATATATTGTTTTGACATTTTCACTTATCATTATCTCATATATACCCTTGATAATTTTACAAATATTCTAAAAGACTAAAAATATATTAAGAAGAATGGGAGGGAGTAATTTAGAATAAGAAAAGAATAAAAATATGCACATATAATATTAGAAAAAAATTACGTTTATAATTAAATTAATAAAACTAATTAAATATTTAAAGTATTTAATTTAAAATTAATGATACAAAAATTATTTTCAATCTCGTGTAGCGTAGTACGTTGGGTTATATGTTAGTGATATTTAAAAAGAATAAAAGAGAGTATAAATTTATAAACTATGGAGTATGTATTTAATATAAATTAATGTATATGTTTTGAAGATGAAGTATTTTAAATATAGCAACCACATAAATTGGGGGTGATTCATAATGAATATATAAGAGATAATTGGAAGGTAAATATCAAAATTATATAAATAAATGAATTAAATTAAAAAAAAATACTAAAAATAACTTCTCATATAAATTTAGAGATTTGAAATAAAATCACCATACCATATGAATTGGGGGTGATTCGCTTTTAGTTTATAGGAGATTTTGATCTTTACTTTCTATTTATCCCTAATATATTAATTGTGAATTATCCCTTATTGATTATAGACATGATTTTTTACTTCTAATATTGTATGTACATATTTTTATTCATTAATTTCTTATTCTAAATTAACCTCTTCCATTCTTTTTAAATATTTTTTTAATCTTTTATAATATTTATATAATAAACGTTGCTTTGATATTTTTTCTCCTGATTATCTCATATATATACCCTGATAAATAATTTGCATGGTCATATTCTTATGCCAACATCAACCTTAATTTATGATAATTAAATATTTTTAACAATAACTTTTATTGGCTGGAAAAATTATTCACTCACCATATTTAATAAAGAAATTTAATGATCATGAAAAGTAATCATTAGGGGTATATATATGAGATAATGATGAGCAAAAAAAAAAAAAAAGACATGTATTATATAAAAAGTATATAAAATAGAAATAAATATGACATCTCGTTCTAATGGTACGAAGTAATTTTCGAGGTTATGTGTTAGTTAAATAAAGTGACTACAGAAACGTAAAAGGTAAACTTCAACTCTTTCTTTAGTTTTTTACATTTTTTAAAATTGAGGCTCGCTTTGTAAAATATATATATTTAATTATATCTAAGCAGCTTTAATTTCGTTTGACCAAATCCTTGTGGACGGTTGCAGATCAACAATTAAAAAATGAAAAATTGTAAGTGCAATAAAAAAGGAAAGGGAAAAGGTTGAAATTGTGGCGTTGATAAGGGGGTCTGTCTTTTTTTTTATATAACTCAAAATTGTGTCTGTTGGGAAGACACTGTTTTTGGAGCACTTTGAATGATCTTTCTTATCTTCAACAATTAAAAAATGAAAAATTGTAAGTGCAATAAAAAAGGAAAGGGAAAAGATTACATGATAACTAGTTTAGTGTCCGCTTGTTACACGGATCTTTAATTAAAAAAATACAACATTCCCAATAAATAATATATTTAATAATAAAAAATATAAATATGTGCATAAATACATTAAATATGAATTTATAATTGTTTAAAGTGTCTATTTGTAAATTTTCTTAAACCTTGGAATAAAATTATTGTGTTAAATATTCATATTTTTTTTATCCCATTTAATATGAAGTTGAAATCTACAAATCAAAACAAAATAATTCGATTAAGAAAAAAATTAAAAGGGTAAAAATGAAACAACTTTTTAAAAAGTTAATATATTAATTAATATATAATAATAATAAAATTAAAAGTAAATAAATTATAATATAAAATAATCTTGTTACATAAAATATATTAAGATATACATGAGAGCAATTATAAAATAAAATAAATTATTAAAGAATTAATAGTTAAATATAATTCACACTAATACAAAATAAATTTAGATTGAATATTTTACTTATATTAAATTAAGTCAAATAAAAATTAATTACCGAAAGATAAATTAATGATATTATAAAATTAAATAATTAAAGAAAGATAAATTATTATAAAATTAAATAAATAAAATATAAAATAATAAATATTAATTATACATCTTATAATATTCACACATACTTTAAATACCTAAATAATTAGAAACTAATTATATAGTAATTTGTCATCATTATCCATATATCATAATCATTATTTACTTTTTACTTTTTTTGCATAATTCTCACTTTTTAATTCGACAATGCATCATCGAAATGCATAATAATGTGACACCTAAGCAGTAGAAATTTCATATTAGTGGGCTTGAGGTAAATTTAAAAAATCGATGTATGATAAAATGTTAGATATAAAATAAAGATTAGTACAACAAAACCAATGGTCAAATAAAAAAATATTCAAAATACTTAAAAATTTATAGATTGACTTAGTTGGTATGTAACATAAACATTATCTAAGAGTGCAAGGTTCAAACTAGAGTTATTACAATTTTTTTATTAAGCTACATATTAAAATGTCACATGAATGTACAAGATGACACATCAGCAAAACAAACTCTATGTTAGTATATAAGAGGAGATATAGGGAGATTTATTTCATTTAGAAGATTGAATGTAGAAGAACATTTGTTAATTATAATTTTGAGGTCACAAGCTCTCTTGTGAAACTTATTCATAGTATGAAACTGATATCATTATATTTATAAATTGATAGTACTATTTTTATAAATTAATACTAATAATATTTAATACTATTATCTTAATTTATAAATGTAATGCTATCAAATGATAAGTGTAATAATAATTTATAAATGTGATGATATAAATCACCCCTTACTACTAATTCCCAAACTTCTAATCTTATGTGTCTTCACCCATTTTCTCATTTCACAATTTCTCCGCCTCCCACTACTTCCCAATTTTTTTTATATTTATTATTAAATAATCACCCTTTACTATTAATTCTCAAACTTCTAATCCTATGTGTCTTCACTCATGTTCTCCTTTCACAATTTCTCTGTCACCCACTTACTTCCTAATTTTTTTATATTTAATTATTAAATAATCAACAATTTAACACATCAGTTTCAAATGTTCAAAGTAAATACTAACTACCTCAAATATATATAAACATCTTCAAATTTCAAAATTTTCAAAAAAATTAAATAAACGGTTATTTCTCTACCAATATCCGTCTTCTCTTCTCAGTTCCTTTCTCTTTCCCTGCTGTAATTTAAATAAAAGGGGTGTTCCACTATTTTATTTAGTACTTCTGTAATATTAATAAGTTACAGGATTTGACCGCTATTGTAGTTGGATTTTTACTTAAATGAGAGTTTTGTTAGCTTTAATTATGTGCATGTACTTCCTTACAAATGGAGACAATGAATTAAAATAACACTAATATCATTATTTATATAAAAACTTTCAATGTACATTTTCATTTTCATTTTGATTAGGATTCATAAAAAACAGTAAACATAATTTTTTTTCTTCAACCTTGCGTATTATGCGGGTTTTACACTAGTTTCATATTATACACAAGTTTAATCGGAAACTTCCTCTTTTGAGGATATATCCTTTCAAAAAAATGATACTAAAGGTGTACAGTAGACTCATAGTGCATTTTAGAACCATACAACTTATTATATTGAAAGATACAATTTATTTATACTTAATCGTGCAACTATTAATATGTAAAAATAGTTGCACGATTTGATATAACTAAGTTGCATTTTTACATATAACAACTTGCATGATTCTAAAATTCACTATAAATATACGATCCACCTGAATGCATATAAGACCCACTCCATAGTTTTTAGAATATAAATTTATTTGAAGAACATCTTTTACTTTTTTAGCAATTGTGACAAATTTTGATCAAATGAAGATGTATTCATAAATTATGGGAATGCAAATCCTTATTAATATTGCGTATAAAATCTATGTATATATCTTTAAAGAAACTCGTTGATCTTTAAAATAAAAAAATACTGTATTAAATTTATTTAAAGATTCAGCCCATATTTGTGTTTACTTATTATCTAGCTTACATATGGGCTGGCCCAGTTTTAAAAAGCTTTATTTGTTTGGAATATCATAGCTCACATTTTCCATGAATATTTAATATTTAGGGTATAGATGGTTCATCCAAATTTAAATTGAATTCAAATTTTTATTTTTTTTGAATTAACCAGCATTAGTTACATTAATTAGTAGAAATTGAAGGGATGACATCCGCAAAGATCTAACGTTATTAAATGATAATGTAATAGTAGATGAAACATTTGTTATTATTTAAATCCCATCCGCATTGGTGTGAAGTGTCATTTCCATTTTCATCTACTATTTAATTATTATTTAACCGTTAATTCTTCGGAAAAATGTCATCCATCCTTCCATTTCTACTAATTAATGTAATTAATGTTGATTAATTCAAAAAAAGGAAAATTCTCACCTTCCATCCTTAGTTTTTCATTTTTTACACGATGTTAAGACATCACACACACACACACACACACACACACACACATATATATATATATATATTGTATGATCATCGTTTCATGGTTCACTTTCGGCCAAGTGGTTCATGGTTCACCCTAACCCGAATAAGTCATGATTTAGGGTTCATTATTTAATGTTTAGGGTATACATGGTTCATCTAAATTAAAATTGAATCCAAATTTTCATTTTTTTGAATTAACCAATTAATTACATTAATTAGTAGAAATTGAAGGGATGACACTTGGCGAAGATCTAACGGTTAAATGATAATGAAATAGTAGATGAAACATATTGTGAGATAGAGAATCCCATCCGCATTGGTGTGAGATTCCCTATTTCACAATATGTTTCATCTACTATTCCATTATTATTTAACCGTTAGATCTTCGCCAAGTGCCATCCCTTCCATTTCTACTAATTAATGTAATTAATGTTGATTAATTCAAAAAAGGAAAATTATCACATTCCATCCTTAGTTTTCTTCTTTCTGGGCAGCGTAGAGATCTCCAAGATGATGTTAAGAACATCAACACTTTCACACACACATATATATATATATATATATATATATATATATATATATATATATATATATTGTATGATCATCGTTTCATGGTTCACTCGGTCCGAGTGGTTCATGGTTCACCCGGCCCGAATAGGTCATAATTTTGGGTTCATTATTTAATGTTTAGGGTATAGATGGTTCATCCAAATTAAAATTGAATCCAAATTTTCATTTTTTTGAATTAACCAGCATTAATTACATTAATTAGTAGAAATTGAACGGTTAAATAATAATGAAATAGTAGATGAAACATATTGTAAAACAGGGAATCCCATCCTCTATACATTGAGCCTGCCCGACGCATTAATAAGACCTACATATTGAAAATAATTTTTAATCGAAGCAAAAAAATTGTGTGCGAGATTACAATGAGAAGGTTAACAAACTAACACTATAAACTAACATTAATTAATTTCAAAATATTAAAACATTATTCTCAAGTTATGTTCCATCTGATCGTGAGACGTTTTCACGCAAAACTTGATCATTTATAGAATACATTTAATTAAAGTACTTATAAGAAAAACAAAAGACTAAAGTTAGAGTGTGGATTACAAATTTAGCATTAAATGACGCATCAATTCAAATTAGTATATCAGTAAGGCCTTAAGGGCCCGATTGATATGAGTTTAAAATGGAAATAGTAATAAATTATTATGAAATAATATAATAATTTGTATGTCCTTTTATTTTCTATTAGATTATTCAAGTTGAATTATTTATGAATATCTTTATGATGGATTATTCTAGGAGCATCTCTTGCTCCCTATAAAAGGGTTGTATGTCACTTTACTTTGTATCACTTGAAAAATAAATAAAAAGTATTCTCCCATCTCCCTATATTTTCTACTTGGTCTACTTTTCATACATCATATAAGTATTAGTTTCACAACATAAAAATATTAGTTTCATAACACGTTATCAGCACGAGTCTTTACCTTCAGCTTTATCGATATTGGGGCAAGTTCAAGTATCATACACAATTCTTGAGATGCGATGGATGCCAAACATTTGGGAATGGATAGTGATAGTGATATTTGTCTAATTGATAGTGCTACTACACACACTATACTTAAAGATACAAAATATTTCTCTCATTTGCAAAAAGGGAGACAAATATTAATACTATAAGTGGTAGTCCAAATTTGATTGTTGGCTCCGGAAGAGCCACAATATTTCTCCCCGGAGGAACTAAACTCATTATAAATGATGCACTACTGTCTCCCAAGTCTCGAAGAAATTTATTAAGTTTTAAAGATATCCACATAAATGGATATCATGTTGAGATTTTAAATGAGAAAAACAATGAATGTCTATTGGTCACACAAGTTGTTTCTGGAAAGAAACGTGTGTTAGAAAAGTTGTATTCACTTTCTTCTGGCCTATATTATACGAAAATAAATACAGCTGAAACATATCACCTATTACACCAGAAGTCTATTACCCCCAAAGATTTTATGATTTGGCATGATCCCCTTGGACATCCTGGTTCCACCATGATGAGGCGAATAATTGAAAATTCACATGGCCATTCATTAGATATACGGGTGTTAAATTCAAATGAATTCTCATGTGTTGCTTGCTCACAAGGAAAGTTAATTGTGAGACCTTCACCAACTAAAGTGGGGATTCTGCATTTCTAGAACGAATTCATGGTGATATTTGTGGGCCTATAGATCCACCATGTGGACCATTTCGATATTTTATGGTGCTAGTTGATGCATCAACAAGATGGTCACATGTATGTCTATTATCCTCTCGCAACCTAGCATTTGCAAGATTACTTGCCCAAATAATAAAGTTGCTAGCACAATTTCCAAATCACCCAATAAAGAAAATTCGTCTAGACAATGCTGGTGAATATTCATTACATGCTTTTTATGATTATTGCATGTCAATTGGAATAAGTGTTGAACATCATGTAGCTCATGTTCACACACAAAATGGTCTAGCCGAATCATTTATTAAACGATTGCAACTAATTGCTAGACTATTGCAGCAATGAAATCAAAACTCCCTTTATCTGCTTGGGGACATGCTATACTTCATGCAGCAACACTTGTGAGAATTCGACCAACAAGTAATAATAACCTTTCTCCCCTCATAAATTGACATTTCGGTTATGAGCTCAATATCTCCCATTTAAGAATTTTCGGTTAAAGGTTTATGTTCCAATTGCACCACCTCACCACCGTATTAAATTGGGCCCCCAACGAAGATTGGGAATATATATCGGGTATATGAATCACCTTCGATACTTAAATATATTGAACCATTAACAATGATTTATTTATTGCCAGATTTGTAGATTGTCATTTTGATAAATCTCATTTCCGATATTAGGGAGGTAAGGATCAACCTAAAAAAAAATCAATTGGAAAATTGCATTAGATTTCCTTGATCCTCGTGACAAAAGAATGTGAACTTGAAGTTCAAAGGATAATACATTTGCAACAAATTGCAAATCAATTGTTGATGATCATTTAGTAACTCGAAAGAGTTACTAAATCACATATTCCCGCAAAAATGCTCCTAAGATTGATGTCCTCAAGGACAAATAACAAGTGCTAATGAATCTAAAGCACGCACTGCTGAGCGTGGTAGACCTCTTGGTTCCAATGACAAAAAAATCCTCGAAAAAAAAGAGGATTAATTAAACTCGATGAGTCAAATGAGAATGAACGACTTCGCTACAGAGTGAGTGAAAAATTCAACTTCCCGAAGAAGTTGTCTCGTAAGATGTTGCTCTGAAGAGCCAATTTAAAAAGATAATGAGGTTGTAGAAACTTCAATAAATTATGACACTAATGGAAAATGTTGGAACCGAAGAGAAACAATTATTAACAATGATTTTGCATATAATGTAAAGACTTGATATTATGGAAGAAATTGAGGATCATGAACCCGGATCGGTTGATGAATGTCGGCGAGAAATGATTTGCCAAAATGGAAAGATGCAATCCAATCTGAAGTTGGATTCACCGGCAAAACGAAAAGTATTTGGACCTATAGTCCAAACACCAGAAGGTGTAAAGCCAGTGGGATACAAATGGGTATTCGTATGAAAAGCGAAACGAAAAAAATGAAATTGTGAGATATAAAACACGATTGGTGGCCCAAGGCTTTTCACAAAGACCGGATTTGATTATGATGAAACATACTCTCCTGGATGCAATTTGGATTTAAAACTTACATTTAGATATCTTGTAAGTTTTATAGCGCATATGAAAAAATAAGAACTTGAGATGTGTCTAATGGACGTCCAATTTTTCCCTTCATGATACTTATATGGTAATCTTGAAAAAGATATCTCTCCTCACATGAGAGTCCCTTTCAAGGATTTAGCATGCCTCAAGCGGACTTAAATAAAATCCAAGAGAAGTTTATTCTTATAAAATTGCAAAATCGTCTTTGTATGGGCTCAAAATAAATTGTTTATCAGGGATGCTTTAAATATGATTGAATGTATAATATTTCTTTGCATAAGCTTAAAATGCCTAGTCAAAGAAGGTTATACCAATGACCCAATATGTCCATGTGTTTTCATAAAGAAAAATGGGTCAAGTTTTTTGTGATAATTGCTAGTGTATGTTGATGATCTCAATTTAATAAGTTCTTGGGACTCAAGAAGAGACCTCGAAGAAGTTGTTTCTAACCTTCGCCCCTTAAATATTTGAAGAAAGAATTTGAGATCAAGGATTTTGGTAAGACAAAATTTTTCCTTGGTTTGCAAATTGATCACCTCGAAGGTGGAATTTTTGTCCACCAAACCAAATCTTGCCCAAAAGGTATTAAAATAATGTTGTTCTTCCTGGAAAAGACACATCCACTAAGTATTTCAAATGGTCGTAAACACGGTAATGACCACCATCGATCCAAATAAGATGGATAGTCCTTTAATTATGTAGTGGGATTACCAATATTTAGATGAAGGTGAAGAGATAGATCTTGGTCAATCTTAATTCTCCTCAAGTACCATATCTAGTCCATAATGGTGCAAAATTAAATGTATCCTTCCTCTAACCTGGATAAAATAGGAGAAAGCCATATATATCCTTGTATTCTTGGAATAATTTACTAAATTCAAGATTTAGTTCATCTCCCAAATTTCAAATTTTTGAAAATACATTGGAATGGTATTAAACATATTTTTCGCTATCTCATAAATTCAAGAAGATTGATCTTGGTCTATTTTATTCAAATAATTCTAGAGGTGGAATTTTGTGGAATATTTTAATTATGGGAAAAAATATTTATCGGATATTCAAGATTTCTTGGTGACCAAGAAAAAGCAAGGTCTCAAAAAATCACTATATGTATTCACCCTCCCTCCTATAAATAGGGATGATTAGTTCATTCCCATTTCATGGCGATCTACAAAGCAATCATTTTTTTCTTTTGTTAATTGCCACTTCTTCAAATCATGCTGAAATTATAGCAATTCATGAGGCCATCCCGAGAATTTGGAAAATAGGGGAATGTGTTTGGTTGAGGTCAATGATCAATTATATTCGAAAATATACAATTAGTTCAGTTGTGGTTTGTCTCGTTTTTATACAATGAAAATCCTCCAACTTTATTATATGAAGATAATTCACCTGTATATAGCTCAACTAAAAAATCTCTCCTATATATTAAAGGAGATATAACAAACATATTTCACCAAAATTCTTCTTTACTCATGAGTTGCAAAAGAATGGTGAAATCGATGTGCAACAATATCAAAATTTCAAGTGACAATTTAGCGGTTGATTTACCAAGACATTACCGACTGCAACATTTGAGAAGTTGGTGAAACGTATCGGAATGCGTCGATTAAAAGATCTAAAATGATGTTTGAATCAGAGGGAGAATAAATAAACTAAATAATATATGTATTCTTTTTCTCCTTCACTAGGTTTTTTTTCCCACTGGATTTTTCCTAGTAAGGTTTTTAATGAGACATATTCTTTATGTAATGACCGACATCCAAGGGGGAGTATTATGAAATAGTATAATAATTTGTATGTCCTTTCATTTTCTATTAGATTATTCTAATAGAATTATTTATGAATATCTTTATGATGGATTATTCTAGGAGCATCACTTGCTCCCTATAAAAGGGTGGTATGTCACTTCACTTTGTATCACTTGAAAAATAAATAAAAAGTATTCTCCCTTCTCCCTATATTTTCTACTTTGTCTACTTTTCATACATCATATAAGTATTAGTTTCACAACATAAAAGTATTAATTTCATAACATAAATATCATTAAAGGGAAAGAGCCACAAATGCTAAGAAATTGCATGATGGTGGAGAAAATCTCGTGTTATGAGAAATCCCAAAAAAGAAAAATTGTATAATTTATACACGTATATACTTTCATAATTATACAATACAATATTTAATAGTCAATGTTTTATAAGTTCAATAGTCAAAGTATGTGAAATATTATGAGATTTTTAAAATATAACTAATTTTTGAGATATATCAAAACTATCATCTCCTAAAAAGTATCTCACCATTGTCATTAAATTGATTTTAATTTTATAAAATAAAGAAGTAATTTTATTTTATTAAGAAATTAAAGAAGAAATATTAAATAAGGATAACTCTTCTAATAAAAAATAAAAATTATTACTCCATATAAAACAAATGACTGAGAAGAGAGAAAATAAAAAGACTGCTTGCACAACTAATCGCGAGTTGGAAACCACTACTAAGATAGTAAAATATGTCAAAAAAAAAAATAGAAGCCCAAGAATTGAGAAAAAAACCCACCAACGTCCATCCAAAATTAGATAGAACGTTGGAAAGTGTTGTAAATATTCTATTATTGTGTATTTAGTGTTAGTATTATTAGTGGATTTAATGCCACATGTGTTTAGGGCTTTAGAGCTTCAAAAGATTTGTTATTAAATAAACTAAATAATATATGTCTCCTCATTCACTATGTTTTTTTTTCCCAATGGGTTTTTCCTAGTAAGGTTTTTAATGAGGCATATTCTTTTATGTAATGACGGACATCCAAGGGGGAGTATTATGAAATAATATAATAATTTGTATGTCCTTTCAATTATTTATGAATATCTTTTATGATGGATTAAGGAGCATCCTTGCCCCTATAAAAAGGATGGTATGTCACTCCACTTTGTATCACTTTAAAAAATAAATAAAAAGTATTCTTCTTCTCCCTAACTTTGTGTTATTCATAATGAGAATCTGTTTATTCATCATTGTTTACTGTTGATTTCAATTAATTTTACATTGATTTAATTCTGATATATTTCGAAAGAAATATTCGTGGATCTGAATTTGCTTGCATCTAATCAATTGCTACGTATAACCACACTTCTTATTATAAGTTTCCTTGTAAAATTCATGAACATGACTACTGATAGTGGTGCGCTATGATCTTAAAGAATTAAAGGTCACATTTATCATATATAAATTATATGTTTCGCGAAATAAATTATATGTTTCGCGATTCTAGAGCTATATGGGTTTTATCATATATGAAATCAAATATGTATTCTGATGATTAAGAGTAAGAGTTTGGTATACCAATTGATTCTATTTGGGTTATGATGGGAAAATAATCAGGTGAATTTATTTTTCCTGCAATATTCATGTATCAAGTTGGGGATCTGGTGCCGTAATTTTTTTTAAAAATTAAGCACTATTAGGTTATACATGGTCTGGGCAAATTTAGAGTGTTTGGAATCTCATAATTACTTGAATAGTTTTATTTTCCAAACAATTAAATCTGGTACAGATTGATCGGCTGGGCGTCATGTAATATAAGGTGATTTCATTTGATTGTATAGAGCGTGATTTTATGTAAGCATGTCTATATTTATTGGAAATCTTAAGAACGATGTGTAACAGTTAATTTCGGCTTATTGAGCGTATTTTGTATGTTGCCGTAAAATATATTGATTTGTTTATTTGATGAAATAATTATGATGTACATGCATGCTATAATTTGATTTTTGCATCTAATAATTTCTCACGTATAACCATTCTTATTATAAGTTTCCTTGTAAAATTCATGAACATGACTACTGATAGTTGTTTTTCTTAAGATAAGACAAATACATATTTTGTTATTAAATTATATGTTTCGCGATTCTCCCGACATTCTTTTATCATAATGAAATCAAAATGTTCAACGATTGATTACTTTGGTATACAACTTATTTGAGTTATGATGGGAAAATAATCAGGTGAATTTATTTTTCCTGCAATTTCATGTATCAAGTTGAAAATCTGGTGCCGTAATTTTTTTTAATAATTAAGCATTAATTGCTTATTTTTAGATTTAATTTCATGCTTTTATTTTATTTTCCAATTTTTGGCTAATTGCACTTGATAGAAATAAAAGGTGATTTTTTTGTTTATTTTGTAAGAAAATTCTTAAGAACGATTTTTTTTCGGCTTATACAAATTTTGTATGCCTAATTTTTTAGTGACGTCAAACGAAGGAAGAAATCGAGAAGGACAATTAATTTATCGGGTCATTTCCACAATTAGAAGCCCAAGATTGAAAGTCCAATTTTCCAGCATACTTGGAGTCTCATTTCAACAAGAAGGATGGAAGCCCAATGATTTAAAGGCCCATGTGTCCCTTTGATTAATTGAATTGACTCTTTACTACAAGTCAGCCGCCATTTTGATTTAAGTGAGAGAGAAAATGCTTAATAAATGGAAAACGCAAGGCAGTGGTATTAGTTGGAAGCAAAGTCAGATGGGGCCCGCGCATGAAAAAGCGTGCTAGCTGAGAGATTTTAAGGCAATAAATTCAACAACTCATTCCCTTGACAAAAATTGCAGCGATTTTGTTCAAGTGAAAACAGAGGGCATCACATTTTAGGGCAGAACTCCACACATTGGGCAGCCACCATTATTCTCTCACCCAACATTAAATAGGGTTTTTCATTTCTTGACATTGGGAGCTCATGAAAGGGCATTAGTTTGAGATTTTCTACCTTCACCATCTATAATAGTCTAGTTTCTCTTTCATTTTTATCTTTGTTATTTCCTTTATTGTAATTAAGATTGTATAGAACTTTCCTAGAACCATTTTGATTCTAGGGCATTGCATATTTGGATTGAAGTTTATGGATTAATTTTTTGTTTAATTGATATTTGTGTTTCTATTCCTATTTGTGTGCTTAATTTCTTTAAAAACATGTTGTTAGTGTACATAATATCATGACTTATTTGATGTTAATTGGGGCAAGATCAAGAGATTTATTCCATTAATAGATCTTTAAGCACACCACCCAATTTATTATGAGTTCGGGAGAGGATTAACTATTGGGAGGGTAATAGATGATCTTAAGTACTTTTTCGGGTTGAATTGCACTAGCTAGATAGAAATAAATGCTTTTGTAATGTTTCATTTGGATTGAATGGATTGAAAAATGGTTATAATTCATTATTTAGTGATCAACCCTATAGAAAAATGCACAATACCATTTAAATGAGTCGTTAGCAATAAATGGATTTCTAAATATTACAATTGCCTTGGAAATCACTTTTCTTTATTTATTGTTTTTGTATTTTTCATGTCTTTAGCTTGTTGTTGATTTGGATTTGACTAGTTTTATTTGCTTTCCTAGTGACATTTTAATTAGCATTTAGGATTAGTCTTTAGTTTTTAAAACCTTCCTA
Organism: Stenogyne calaminthoides; assembly: GCA_037126765.1. Taxonomy (NCBI): domain Eukaryota; kingdom Viridiplantae; phylum Streptophyta; class Magnoliopsida; order Lamiales; family Lamiaceae; genus Stenogyne; species Stenogyne calaminthoides. The sequence continues at coordinate 13,568,755 of JBBCBC010000006.1, forward strand.
AAAATGAATCATGTCTAGATAGAATCGAGCTAACGAAAATTGCTTTTACACTAACCCTTCCCTGTGGGATTTACTCTTACTTACCGCACTAGGATTAGACACCGTACACTTGAGGTTGGCTATTTTTACGTGTTGGGAAAATACGGAACAAGTTTATGACGCCGTTGCCGGGGAAGGTGATTTTTAGTTCTAGAGTGGTTGTTAGCTTGATTTTAGTCTAGATTTTATTTGCTTTCGATAAATCTTGAAAATTTTCAAAAAAATATTTTAACTCTTTTTGGTAATATGGTAGTTGTTATACGTTGTCCCTAAAGATAGTTTGAGTTTCAAGAAGCATTTGTTCAAGGGGCAAAGTAGTGTGACTTGAAGGGTTGAAAAGGGAAACACGTCCGTCATAGGACGTTAAAAATAGCGCTATTTGAGAGGCAACCAATATTTTAATTGCTTTCTTTTGTTTTTGTTTCTTTGTAATTGTTTGTTTGCTTAGGTGTTTTGTGTAGGTGTGGTGGAATAAAATTGGAACCTCTTGAGTGAGAAGAAGAATCAAGGTCAACCATGGGATGAAAAGAAAGGAGGTGCAATCGTGATTTTCGACGAAGATGCTTAGGATGTGCAAGGAGAAAGGTAGCTTGTTTATGCCCCAAACTTAGAACTGTCACTCATAGTAACATTCTAAGTTTGGGGGTTTTTTTTTTTTTTTGAATATGGAAAATGTTTACTATCTTTGCTCCATTTGCACCAACGCGCCATTCTACTTGGAGTCACATTTTGCATCGGTGCACAAGTTGTATCTCATGTTTATTAGATTTTTGTGTTGATTGGTTGACCTTTGATTGTGTTGAATTTTGAAGTTTAGTTGAGCTTGATGGTATTGATTGAGACTTTCTTGTTTACTTGCTCATGTGAAGATTGTGTTCGATTTTGTGCTCTCTATTCACGATTGGACAAGCCCGTGAGCTTTAGAGCCTATAGACTTTCATATTCTTTGGGTCTAATTTCCTTCTTGTGGGTATCATTCATGTTTATGTGCTCTAGAACTTGCCAATTGTCTTGTTTGAGACTACATTTTGTGAAAATGATATGAGGCCATCTTTGTTTTGAATAGTCACTTGGCCAAATTTTCCTTACCAAATGAAATATTATCCGTAGCAAGCCACTTTGAGCCTATTGTCCTATATTCTTTGGCAACCTATGAAAATTTAGCCTTTTTGTCCATCTTTTCGAGCTTACCCTTTTTATGAACTAGTGGAGCTTCATTGTTGACAAATATGGTTGAATTGAGATTTAATGTAAAATTGGAAGGCTAGTTGTGCTTAAGTGAAGAAAAAAAAATAGCAAAACAGGATCTCATCGTAATAGTTTCACAAAGCAAATATGAATATTGAAAATGATGATTCTTTGAACGATGTACTAATTTGCCTGAAGCAAATTTATTGAAATTATGATATGAGCGGTTCAAAATATGATAAGTCGGTTTTTGACTAATTTTATTTACATAGTATGTCAAATAACATAATCCCTTATGCGAATTAATTTATTTGTGGGGCTTGTGCAAAGGAAAAGTTTTATAGTACGACATTCTCGTACTAAAGTTGGAATCGTATCATTTATATTTCTTGAATAGAGTAAGGAAGATACTTGTGGACTGATATTATTTGTCTGAAGCAAATTTATTATCAATATTATTGAATTTATATTTTTGGATTATCCATTAAACCCATTTGAATGGTTAATGTCGATAAAATTCACATCGATGATTATTATATGACATTGAGAAATAAAGTTGAGCATTCAGTCTCTTACGCCCACATTTAGAATTGTTCAGTTGAATCACTAATAGACTTCAGCAAATTAATTATTAGACCATTATTGCAGAATTCCCACTTACTTATTTCATGTTGGGGGCATGAAATTTTACATGGTGCTATACTAATTAAATCCGACCCACTGCATATCAAGAATCCCCTCTTATAACTAGTGCTTAAGAACTAAACATTTCTCATCTGCAAACACTTGATTGTGCAATATTTGTTTCTATATCACCACCACATTGTACCTCAATTCACAGTCCAGTTGGTTAATTGCACATTTAATGAAGATCATATCTCGACATTAGGGGGAGATAATAATTTAAAATTGAATGAATGTCGAGAAATCTCGTGGAATATAAAAGATCTTCAATATTTAATCGACGCACTAGTTAAGTGAACTAGAAGTTCAAAAGATAATTCACTTGCAATATTTAGCAAGTAATTTGCCAAATTAATTTATAATAAAGGAGTGACTAAATCACATATACTCGTTGTAAATGCACCACATAGTAAATGTGCCAATTTTATACAAATATATATGTTAATGTCCTTACACGCCAGAAGCGTAAAGGACCCCTTATTATGTAAGACATAAATCCTCGCTAATTACTAAAGTTAGCAAACATATTCAGTCACTCTTTATATCTCTTGAAGAGATTCGTCCCGAAGATGAAAATTATAGTAATGAAGCACGTGCACAAAATCATAAGAATACTAGAATTGCGGAATAACCAGATCAAATATTATAGGAAATGATGAAGATTTGGTTGATATAAATATAGAAATTGATATGATTTTATAAATACAGGAGAAATGTATTAATGTTGTCGACAACTTATTCACCGCCACAATTGCTCTTACTATTAAAAATCTGGATCCAGTCCCAAGTCAATAGTTGAGCTAGAAGCACTTTGACTTGGTAAAATAGAAAGAAGCAATTGAGGCAAAGCTCGACTCACTAATATTTTTGGTTTTATCGTACATACACCCAGAAATGTTATCCCTATTGGATATAAATATGTATTGTACGAAAAGAAAATAATGATGTAATGAGGTAAAAAACGAGATTAGTAGCTCATGGGTTTTTGCAGAGACCCGATATTTATTTTATCAAATATATTCTCCTGTTATGTATGAAATAACGTTCCACCCGCTACTTAATATCTCTGGTAGTAAGTAAACTAAATTTAGAAATGCAGTTGATAGACATTGTAACCGCATGCTTATATTGATCAATATATGTCAATATTTATATGAAATTCCCCTGATGAGGAATGGTTAGAATCGTACTATGTACGACATTAAAATTACAAAGGTCATTATATGACATAAAATATTTGGGTCGAATATTCCATGATCGACTCAATTAATTCCTCCCGAGGAGAGGAATAAATAAACATTGAAATATTTCCTTACGTGTTTATAAAGAAATTATTTTGGTGGTGTGTGAATTATCTCAGTTTATGGTGATAATCTAAATATTGTTGGAACAAGTAAGGAAGTTAAAGAAAACTAATTTAAATTTTAGAAATGGAATTTGAAATAAAACCTAGGTGAAACCAGAATTGTCTCGACCAGCAGATTGAACATCTCCCTAAAAGTTTAGGGAAAATGAATCTTTGTATACCAGACAACTTACTTGGAGAAGACATTGAAGATATTTTATATTAAATTTCATCTACTTTAGCACACTGGTAATTGTTTCATCCCTTGAAGTGGATAAAGACAAATTTAGACCTAAAGAAGATACATATGACATGTTAGGACCAGGAGTTCCTTATCAGAGTGTCCTTAGTGCATTACTATGTTTTAAGAACTGCACCAAATCAACCATTGTAAAATTTATAAGGATACATTGTAAAATTTTAAAGCATATGTTCAGTATATTCGACGTTTGCAATATTTTGATTTAAATACATTTATAATTAATGTGATAATGGTATATCTCCTATCATCCATTATGAGGAAAATGCAACTTTTGTTGCCCATATGAATAATAGGAATGCTAAAGGGAACTTGACAAAGCATATATCCCCTAAATTTTTTTACCTGCAAGAACTCCAGAAGAGTGTCATAATACAAAATGCTTGGAAGACTGTTATCTTCAGGGGGAGCATTTTTTAAGATTGGATTTAGAAGATCATTAGTTGTACCTTTTCTTATTTTACTAAGTTTCTCTCTTTGAATTATTCTAGCGAAATTTTAGTTAGATATGAACATCACGTCGTAATGTCCAAGGGAGAGTGTTGTAAATATCCTATTATTGTGAACATTACTTAGTGTTAATATTATTAGCGGGCTTAATGCCACATGGATTTAGGGCTTTTAGGGCTTCAACCCAATTGTAATTATAAATAGCCTCCTCATTGTCGCAGTGAGAAATAAAATAATGAGAATCATAGTGAAACCCTCCTGGCTTGGTCGCCCCCAGACGTTATTCCTTCTGGACGAAATAGGTAAATAAATTGGTGTTCTTGCATTTTTCTTTATTGTTATTCTTATATTTTACCACAGAAAGGAGCCACAAAGGATAAGAATTCACACCACAACAACCGAAGAATATCTCACACTCGAAGAAGCTTAAGGTGATGAACATACCGTTTGAAAAATAACGCATGCTGCAACAAAACCAAAAAAAATCTCTACAACCACCAAAATAATAACCACATCACCACCGAAGTCCTCTTCTTTTCAATCACCATCTAGATTTGTCTTGCGCCGGGGAGAAATGCTTCCCCTCACAATATGCAGATGCGGTAACACCGTCGAATGAATGAGAAATAACACGACTTGCCGATTTTTTTTCTCTAATATACGGTAAAGCAAATGAGGAAAATGAAAGGGCATTATGGTAGTTTTTAATATTCTTTAAAATAACTGCTAAGTTCTGATCCACGCTTATTTTAATTCAAGTTCAAACAAACATTATTTTTTTAAGTCTACAATCACATTCAGATACAAAATACACATAATCATATGGGGGAGTGACTCTAAGGTACAAAGTCACTCCCCAAGTGAATCTAAGGTACAATGCAATTTTATTGTGACTCTAAGATACAAAATTATGGTTAAAAAGTCTAAGTTACCCTTTTGATCGTTTTCTGCACTTCTGACCCGTTTTCTGCACTTCTGATGCATTTTGACTTTTTATAATTTAAATTTTTAAAAGTTCAAATATTTTAAATTATTAAATTAATTAAATTATTTATTAATATAATTTCATTATTTATTTCAAAGTGCATTTTATTAACTCATTTTGCAATTCAGAAAAATATGTAACTTTAAAAAAATAAATTCTATTAATTTTTACACCTCTAGTCTAATTTTGAAGTGCATTTTAAAAAAAATATATATATATTTTTATCAATTTTTGAGTACATTTTTTTTTAAAAAAAATTGTGTTGTGGAGTGCATTTTTTAAAATAAAAATTGTATTTTGATCAATTTTGGAGTGCATTTTAAAAAAAAATTGTATTTTGGGCCAATTTTGGAGTGCATTTTTTTAAAATAAAATTGTATCTTGGCCTTGGAGTGCATTTTTGCCGATTTTGGAGTGCATTTTCTTTTAAAATTGTATTTTCCCTATAGAAAATTGTACATCCCCAAATTTTACAGAAATTGTACTTTCCCCAAATTGTACTTTACCTATAAAAAATTTGCACTTCTTGGTCAATTTTGGAGTGCATTTTCTTTTAAAATTGTATTTTTCTATAAAAAATTGTACACCCCAAAAAATTACAGAAATTGTACTTTCCCTATAAAACTAAAAATTTGTAAAAATACATCTTAAAAATCACCAAAAAATTTCATCCCTAATATGCAAAAATCCTAATCTGCATCTCATTGTCTCATTGCCAAGAATGATATCTGCAAAAAAAAAAAAAAAATGCAAAAATTAGAAAAAAATAAAAAAATCTCACAAATCACATAAAAAAATCAAAATTCAAAGCAACCTCACAAATTCATACTTACAAATCAAAAAAATATGCATCCTAAAACAAATCCAAAAAATCTTGCAGATAAAAAAAAAATCAAATTCATATGTCTGCATCCCAACAAAATCTTTTAATTTTTTTAATCTGCAAACCAAAATCACATGTCTGCATCCCAACAAAAACCAAAAGCAATATTTGAACCTTTTAATTTGCAAACAAAATCTGCGAACACAATCTGGTTCCAATTATCGACAGGGGCATCAATATGGTTCCAATTAAATAAAATAAAAAAAATGATCAGGAACAAAACTCGAAAACTACTTCTCTTTCAGCAAACACAATTTGCAAACGTAAATACTACACATATTTCAGCAAAAGAAAATTCATCTGGACAAGGCATGAAGAACATTCTTGCTCACAAATCTACAACTACATTATTATTGAACAATCTTTCAGAGCAAGAAATATCAGGGATTTTAATGGTATCTTACGTGTTGGCATGGGTTTCCACATGCCATCGCCGTTCCACGCATCGCGTCGCCGTCTCACGCCCATCGCCGTCGCGTAATCCACCACACCCGCCGTCGGTAAAATACAAAAATCCACCACCATACGCGGCGGATCTGTAAAGATCCGCCGCCACCATCACCACCCCACAACAGATCTGCCCAACCCTAAACACCAAACACCGATGGTGCCGCCCCCCACGGGCGACGGATCTGTCCAGATCCGCCCAGGTCCGCCGCACCGCCCCACGCCCAACAATACCACCGCTACGCTGCAGGCAAAAATCAGATCTGACCACTGTGACGCATTCGTTGACCACATCCAAACCTCCGCCAACCTTCGTCAACCACCGCCACCGCCAAGCCTCCATTTTTCGCCAGGTGGTGTTGTTGGTGACGACGGCTTTTGGTGGTGTTGGGAAAGGGCATCGTGTGGTGGTGGTGTGTGGTTGTGGGTGGTGGTGGCCGAAATGTAGAGGGAGAGGGAGATGGTGACCGAGAGAATATTACAGAGAGTGAGGGAGAGAGAGATAGTTGGGGGTAAGGATTCAATCGTGTAATGTGGGAAAATGGGGATGGGGCCGAAATATTATGTTTTGAGAGGTGTGGGCTCAACTTATGGCAAAGATGTAATTAGAATTAATTTTAAGGGTAAAAATGTACCATTTTGTCACCTGAAGTCATTCTCCAAAATTCTTTTGTCTTAAGAAATCACTTGTTCTCTATTTTTTTTTTCGTAGAGAGTCATTATCTCTAATCATATATGCATCTTAACAACATTTCAATGGTGGATATCACTGCCCGTAAATAATTTCTGGCTCAACTCACGACACCACACGACAAACTAGATTATTTCCTCGTGGAATAGTCAAACCGTGTTGTTCCGTCATGTCGACTAGACCCGATCCATCGGTCAATTCCCAGTTAAAGCATTGAATCATAGTTCCAACTATATGGGTCACATGTTGTATACCCATCAACATCCCTGGACAACTCCTCCTGCCCGTACTGAAGGGCAGAAGCTCGAAATATTGTTCTCTAATATCCATAGAAGCATTTTTGTTCTCCAAAAATCTCTCGGGTCGAAACAACATCGAATTTTCCCAGTACTTAGGGTTCCTGCCCATGGACCAAATGTTGACGAACAATAAACTATTGGCTGAAATCTTGTAGCCGTCGATCACGCAGTCAGAAACAGCTTTCCTCGATAGCATCGGGATGGGAGGGTGGAATCGCAATGTTTCTTTTATGATAGCCTGAAGGTAGGGTAGGTTAGGAGCATCATATTCTTGAAGCAATCTCTTGGTTCCTACGACTTTACCAATCTCTTCTTGCGTTTTTTTCAATGCTTGTGGATTGTTTATCAGTTCGGCTATTGCCCATTCTGTTGTAATGGATGTTGTGTCAGTGCCTGCGGTGATGAAATCCTTGACAATTTGTATATGAAAATATGTTAATCAACGGGTCGTAATTAAAGTAGAACTAATTTTTTTTTTATATACTAATCTAGTTTAAACTTTAAATAATATTAAATTGTTTTTTTTTTCAATCACTAAACTATCGCCATGTGTATTGTAAAAATATTCCTTACAATATAATGAGGGAGCTAAAAGGAGTTGCTCCTTTTACAAAGATAAAAATAATTTTACATACATGCAATGATATAATTAAGAGAGTAAATACAAAATGCCAGACAATTTTTTCTTTTTCAAGAAAATGACATGCAATTCTGGATCCACCCAAATTATTATTCAAGTAAATCAAACTCTTTTTAAAACATGTTTCTCCTCTGTCGGCCCAATCGTTTACATCCACATCATCTTCACATATACTCCGACTTATTATATGAATTTGTATAATAGACTACTAATTACTTGATCACCAAAGGGTTATGTAACTTATGTTACTAAACTAATGAAAATTATGACATAGAAAATGTGACACTGTATATTAATTAGAAATGGCGAAAATGAAATACCGACGGTATAATTATAAAACAGTTGGGAGTAAACTAACAACGCAGTCATACATTCTACACTCATCTACTACATTATTAATTAATTAATCATGCATATACTACTATTAGATTATGATAAAAATTTATGTGAACTCGATTTTACGGTGGATTTAATTTTTTTAATATTATTATTATTTATAAAATTATTATTGTTATGTATAAAACTAGCTACCATTATTTGAAATATAAAATATCTTTTGAACAATTATAATTTTTTTGCATGACAGTGATATAATTTATGTATAGATTTTATTCACATGAGTGTTACTCTAACATTATAAATTATAAAATTAAAATCGTTTGAGACTCTATCGCAGGCATGAACTTATTCAGAAAAGTAAAAGCAAAATACTTATTACAAAGTTAATTAACTAAATAGATAATTAAATAGTGTCGTTACCAAAATTAATGCTTTGAGATGCTTCCTGCTGAATTTGACGTCGGACTTTTCACTCTCCATTATATCCAGAAACGTGTCAAGAAAATCCTTAGGCCGTTGCCGCCCTGCCTCCGCCGCTTCTCCTCCCTATCATAGATAATCTTCTCCAACAAAGCATCATACCTTCTCTGAATACTCTCCGATCTCTTTTTTATCCCCTGCAAATCAAAATTCTTGCAAAACCATATAATATTCGCCACATCAAACTCCCCGAATATCGTCTTCACTGCATCTGCGTCCCCCTCGTCCTCCGAGCATCTGTATTAGAGAATTAAATAAATGAATTGTATTAGAGGGTTAATAAATGAATTGATTTTATATTTCTCTATAATTCAAAAAATTTAGATGAAATTTTCGTGTTATCAACGCAAATGTCTAGATTCAAAGGGATGCAAATTGGCAAGAGACGGACAAAAAAAAAAGTGTGCAAATTGTTAAGGGACGAAGGGAGTATAAATTTTATATTAAAGAATTAGATAATTAAATTAATTTCAGACTCCACTACCATTCAAACTTTTTAGATGAACGCCAAATACCTAAGTTCAAATTCTATTGAAATCCTTCGCTCATATTAAGGGTGTATTTATAAACTCTAGTACCGAAGGTCAGTAGACACACTTATGGATGGATCTAGAGGACGTTGGTGTTGTGTCGCCTATCTTTGGAATTTAAATTTTTTCGTTTATATTTATATATATATATATATATATATATATTATATTTATGTCTTAAATTCGTAAAATTTTATCATTATTCATTTTCTAAAAATTTCAGTCCTCATTGGGAGGAAGGGTGTGTTTTGAAACACTTAAAACAGCTTCCAAAAGCATTTATTTTTAAAGCTCTCTTTCACAGCTTTCGAAAATAAGTGCTTCTGAAAGTTGTTTTAAGTGTTTCAAAATACACTTGAAATCCTAGATCCGCCGTTAAAAGCAATTATTTTTTTAGTAACACTCTTGTGAATCAGGTCTATACATGAACTCTATCACTGTTATGTACAAAAACTTTCATTGTTTAAAAATATAAAATATTTTTTTAAACAATGATTATTTTTCGTGTATAGTTTTTATATATAACAGTAATAATTTTTATACATAACAATGATAAGTTCACGGAACTCGAGTTTATATACATTTTTTTCTTTATTTTTTAAATTGTCTAATCAAAATTTTAATTTTTTAGAGATGAGTTTACAAACACTCTCCAAACTTTTAACCTAAAATTTAAATTTTTAGATGGGATAAAATTATTTAAAGCTGATACTCAACATCATTTGGGAGATGACGTTGTTGGTCACCCTCACCAACTCATCAGTCACATTAAACCCCTTCCCCGTCCTAGCCTTCTCCACAAACGCCGTCACCTCCCACGTGCGGATCGGCAGGAAGTGCGTGAGGTTTCGTGCACCCAAAAGCTCGTTCATGCAGAGCTTCTTGATAAACTTGGAATACGGCCCGTACGGTGAGAAAGCAAACGAAGAACCGTAGGTGATGATATCAACCGCCGTCGAGTGCTTGCGGCACGCGAAATTAAGCTCGTGCGTCTTGACAAACTCCTTCGCGGCTCAAAACGACGACGCACGGGATGGACCCCATACGGACCTGCATTAATGGGCCGTAGCGTTGTGCCATAGAGTGAAATGAGTGGTGGAGTCTCAGCCCAAGTAGGTGCAAGTGGCCGATGAGGGGGAGGGCCAATGGGCCCGGCAGGGAGAGCGGCGGCGGTTGCCGGCGAGGACGGTGGCGGAGAGGAAAAGGCTGACGTAGAGTGGGATTTCCAGTAAGGCCATGTTTAGTGTACTAGGAAAGAGATTGAATGGATTGGCGGGTAGGATGAAGATGTGTATTACTATATATACATAGATATAGATGTATGTATATTTATTTGTTTATTTATTTATTTATTTATTTTTTATGGGTAGGTTTGGGTGGTCATATTCTTAGACAATGGAAATTGCACGTTTCAGTGTAAATTAATTGCAATGTTAAGTGCAACAAGTAATATGCTTAAAAAATACACCGAAGAGTGTACGGTGCACTTGATGTATATATATAAGATCTAGCCAATTTTGTATTTCAGTCCAGTTCGATCAATCGTTAAGATATTAATTTATTAACTGAAAGTAAACTAATCAAATTAATTTTTAGGAATATTAATTAATTTATTTGGTATATTGATTTATTAAATGGGTTGAGAGTTAATTGCTATTTTGAGGACCTTCCTTGTAATTTGTAACTTGATATCGGAAATTAATATCTTTTTTTTTTTTGGTTTTTGTTTTTTGTTTAATACACTAAAATATGAAATGAAATTATAACAGATTGGCCAGGTTAACCAACCGCATGCAGCTGATATTTTTACAGAAGTTTGCATCACTCTTAGTTTACAGATGTATTTCTCCCTATGCACAGTTTGAATATTAACACTCAATGCAAGATAAGTTATGATAAGAATTTAAATTAAACTCATTATGTATATATGCACATTGAATATATAAATTTTATGAAATACTACCTTCGTACATTAAAATTGTGCTCATTTTGTTTTGACATATTGTACGGAAAGATAAATTAAGTATGTTTATGGACATAATTTTTTTTATCTTCATCGTCCAACAATCACTTAATTACTCAAGTTATCATTATACTTTACTCACAATCAATTATGTTATTCATATTAATAGACTTAATTTACCTTTCCGTAAAACATATCAAAACGAAATGAACATAATTTTGATGGACGGAGGGAGTAATATATATGAGAGTATTTCATAATAATTTTTTAATTAAACATTGAACTCATTACAAATACTAAATTTTATATATACAATAAGTATGTGAAATTAAAGATTATAAAAAGACAATCAACTTGACACATAATACAGTTAAAAATATATATGTAACAAATAAATTGTCAAAAATTTAAAATATTAATAAAAAGTAAATTACAAAAAACAAAAGAAATAAATGTTTATTGGTTGATACTAAGTAACTCTCTTTTCTAAAAAGTGAAGTACACTCTTTCACCATAAAGCACGTATGGCTACACATGTTTAAATATGTACTTGAAATTTTTACAAACTTCTACTTTTATACTCCCACCTCCCAAATATATAGGACTTGTTTAACTTTTCACACAGATTAAGAAATTGTATTGGAAAAGTAAATTAAACAAGCAAAATTTTTATTATATCCCTATTTAATGATTGTTATAGTTTTCAACATAATTAATGCATAAGGTTATATTAGTAAATTAATTATAAAAAATTACTTTATGTAGAAACAAACCTATATATTTGGGACTTCCATAAAAGGAAAATAAGCCTATATAATTGGGACGGAGGGAGTATATTTATAGGTCCACACATTATTGGTGTTGAGAAAAAGGAAGCAATATAGCCTTTTTAGTACAAAAATTTGTGTGAGCCCGAATTCACGATGAACTCTATTTTTTTAATATTATTGTTATGTATAAAAATTATCACTGTTATACATAAAAATTATCACTATTTAAAATATAAAGCATTTTTCAAATAATGATATTTTTTGTGCATAACAAATTAACAATAATAGAATTTATATATAGACCTGATTCACGAAAGTGTTACTCTTAATTGTTTGTGTATCACATTATAAGAAGCTCCATGTAAGAAAAGTGAAGTTAAATGGACCAAAAAGTGAGTTTTTTTTTTCTTAAAATCATGACAATTGATAGTTCTTTCAACTCATAAAGATAGATTTATAGATTTATCCAAACTGATTAACAAATAAAATTATTATAATTAAAATAATTTTTTTATCTTTATATTTAATGGTTTTTCAAGACAATTACGCGTAACAAGATACATTAAATATAGACAAAAGATACAAAAAAATTATTTATTTTAGAGAAAACTCCTATTTTTAGTTCATTCTAGTTTAAAAAGTTTTTTTTTATCAAGGTTTTTAGTTTCATTCTTTTTTAGCCAAGATAATAATTTTTTGGACCATTATATCGTTAATGAATTCAATAAAAATTGAATAAAATGATGGTACATGCTTCATTAAATAGTAAATATATTATAGTACGGACTAAATTTAATTTTAGTACAAGCTAAAAAATGATGGTACGAGATTAATTTAGAGTAGGTCTAGTGTAAAAATTTTCATGTATGAAAATCTATAAAATTGTCTTAAATCAACCATCTACACCCTAAACACTAAATAATGAACCCTAAATTATGACTTATTCGGGCCGGGTGAACCATGAACCACTTGGGCCGAGTGAACCATGAACCACTCAATTTTGACTTACCTTCACCAATTACATAATTTGATTGTAAATTAAAGTTTTTTCATGTATGAAAATTTTCATACTAGACTTTGTCATTAATTTAATAGTGCTATGTGGTTAATTGAATGGTGGTACGAGATGAAATGATCTTGATGCATGCTAAAATAATGAAAGAATGTGAAAATGCTAGAGTTAGGGAAAATTATATTCTCTTGGCTAAAGTAGAATGATTACAAATTTTGTTACACAAAAGAACTTTTATTTTTATGTTTAGGCTATTTATATATTATCTAAACTGAGATTTGTTATGAAGTGTGTCAATTATAAGTGTTCATATAGGAACATATAGTACCTATAAAATAGCAGAAACCAGTTCAAATTTAGAAATCATTGGATTTTTTGCAAAAAAAATATTGTCAAATCGAGAAACAAATATTTGAAAAAAATATTAACAAATAATAATGAATTGAAAAAAAAATCTTTTGTAAAAAAAAAATCATTAGAATAAATATTAACAATTAATAATGAAAAAAATCTTAATCTTTAAAAAAAATTTATAAATAATAATGAATTGAAAAAAAGCTTTGGGAAAAAATAGAAAAAATCTTTTGTCAAATTGAGAAACGAATCTTTAAAAAAAATATTAACAAATAATAAGGAATTAAGAAAAAATATAAGAAATATTTGGAATAAATATTAAAAAATAATTATGGAAACAAAATCTTAATCTTTTGAGAAAAAATAAAAATCTTTTGCCAAATTGCGAAACAAATCTTTGAAAAAAAAATTCACAAATAATAATAAATTGAGAAAAAATCTTTAAAATAAATATTAACAAATAATAATGGGAAAATTTTTTTTGGTATTTATATTGATCATTATTTTTATGATTAATATCCGACAAAGTATAGAGTGAACAAGTTTTACGGTGAAACTTGTTAAGGAGTGTGACTTTTTACTATAAATGGTATTACTCATAAAAGTGAAAGGTGTGACTTATATTATAGCAGGGGGTATCATAGTGATAACTGAAGGGTGCAACTTATATTACTAAATGGTGTGACTTATATTACTAAAGAGTATGCCTATAAAAAAAATCAGTTTCCCGGTGAACAAGTTTCACAGCATATCAACTCTTTATACCCAATGATAGATCTCTTTTAATATTGTAATATATTCCAAAATAAAATTATAATCAAATCTATATATTCCAAATAAAATCATAACAAAATCAATCGATTTCACAAAAAAGTTTGCATTAATTTTCTTATGAATTTATTATTATTTTTCTAAATTATCTCCTCCATCCCCGTGTTATATACATACATATATATATATATATAATAGATATGTACACTTTTATTTTAACAAATACTCATCCCAGAAACTCGCGCCTGGTATTTTTTTAATCCTATTTTTAGCTTAATTTAATATATATTGCTTTTCATGTTTGTACTTTTTTTAATCAAAATATCTTAGCTTAATTTTTTTTTTCATGTTTGTACTTTTTTTATCAGAATTGTAATTCTTTTAACAAAATAACTCTAATTATAGTATCTATTAATTGTATACTTGTATTTATAAATATTAATAAAATAAATAGAGTAAGGTTGGAGTAGGAACCTTACTTCATTTTGAAGTTTTACTCCGAAAAAAAAATTCTGAAATAAGGTTGGAAATGCTCTTACCAATGCAAGGAATGAATTGTAGAGAGTTGCATTGTGAGTGATAATGATATATACATATGCATATGGTTTTTTCTTATGGAGTTATACAAATGTGCATGTATCATATATCAATTGGGGAGACAATGACATTTAGAATTTCTTCTTCATCCCCTTTAATGTGCTTGGGTGGAATAAAGAATTCCTGAGTGATTTAATTCTATTATTGGAACATACGTTGATGTTTGATCAAAAACATCAGACCTTCAAGTTTTTTGAGCTTTTAAGCAAGACATATACGTCTATGTTAGAATTTCTTCTCCATCCCCTTTAATTTGCTTGGGTGGAACAAGGAATTCCTGAGTGATTTAATTCTATTATTGGAACATACGTTGATGTTTGATCAAAAACATCAGACCTTTAGGTTCCTTGAGCTTTTAAGCAAGACACATTTTAATTATAAAGTTTTTTAATATATTTTTCACTTTTTATAAAAGTTGTTCATAAAAAAAAATTATAATGTTTTTATTTGTGAAATCGATTTTGTAAAATTTTCATTTTTTACATTAAAGTTGAACATTAATTATGTGTAGAAATTTATTAATAAATTAAAGTTGAACATTAATTATGTCTGAAAGATAGGCATATCATATATAACATGTTATTAGAATTTAAGTTACATGACTATTTATATTCCTTAATATCGATATAACTAAAATTAAAATAAAAAAATATCTTTTGAAAAAAATATAAAACTCATTGAAATAAATATTAACAAATAAAAATGAGAGAAAATATTAATATTTAAAAAAATAAAAAAAATAATAAACTGAGAAAAAAGTTTTGGGAAATAATAGAAAAAAATCTTGGAATAAATATTAACAAATAATTGTCACGACTCACTCTCAGATAACCAAATAATATGTTCGAAATAAATTTATAAAAATTGACTTGTGACTTTTTATTTTTATTAAACAGTTAACAGAATGATAAATTCTTTGAACACTTAAAAACTTGATAAGAAGGACTCATAATATACAAAACTATATATAAATAATATATATATGCTACAAATCGAACATAAGCCCCACAGGTCGTCATCCATGTATACAACTCTCAGAATCTGCAGGTACTCCAACCACCACCAATTTAAGTTGACAAGATTACCTACAATGCATAAACTATGTGAGATATATAAATCTCAGTAAGCAGAAATTATGCATGATGCTGTGAATCTTTGAAAATCCTCTCCATGCACTCTCCTTTTTAGAAATCACCAATTTATTTATGAAACACTCATTAGGGCCCCTGACACACTGTTATACACTGGATCGAGCTCATCACATATACATAATCAAATGACCAATATAAATATCACGTAAGTATGATCCGGACGTGAGGCCCATCCTCTTGTGGCCCAACAGGGGTTCTCCTCGCACATACGCCCCCTATGTCCACCAAGAAGTCATCCCACCACGCCGAATCATAACGGTGCAGTCCGAGGATCCACCCTCTAACGACCCAGCGAGGTCCATCACCAAACTCGACCCCTGTCCGTTTAAGAAGTCCCTCACTGAACACCCACACAACATATCACAAATACTCGATAAGGATTCTCCTCGCACGTACGCCCCTTGTGTTTCCAATGTATAATCAGTGATCAAAACACACCCATCATCCACTCAAATATCATCTCATGATAATGCATGGTATGCATGATGCAATGCAATACAACACAAGATATCTCACAATTCACATAACGTCAAATTCACAAGTTTGATTCATATAAAATATTGAGCTCACAAGTTCCTTCCACGATAATCACTGAATATTAATCAAATATCACAATTCACGTAATCTCCACGTATTATCAATTAAACACATATAATTCACAAAATATTATGTTTATACACTGTAGTTACAAATAAATTTCTGCTTACCTTAACCTCTCCTTTCTTCCTCTCTTTTCTCTTATTTTTTTCTTCCTTTCTTTCTTCTTCGTCGGCCTCACACCTCTCTTCTTTTTCAACTTTGAAGCGTGTGTTGTTTACTTAATTTGTGTGTGTATATATATCCTACAGCACCGCCTTAACCAAGCTTAGCCTAGAAGCATCCTTTTAATTTAATATTGATATTCTCTCTAATCATTACTACTATTACATACATATATATATATATATATATATATATATATATATATATATATATATATATATTAGGAGTGTATATCCCAACACCCAAACCGCCTCTTTGTTTTCCTTAATGGGTAAGTTACTTTTAATTTGGTTAATTATATTATTATTATTACTCTTTGTTTAATTTTCCATGTGCACCCACAACCTCACGATCTATATATGTACACTATGTAATATACTAGATATGCATATATTATAATTTAATTTATTTATTTAATTATTACTATTATTAATTAATTATCAATATATTTATATTTAATTACTATATCAATTAAGCTATTAATTAATAAATGAATTGTGAGAAATCGGGGTATCACAATAATAATAGGAAAAAAAATTTAATCTTTAAGAAAAATAAAATTTTCTTTTTTGTCAAATTAAGAAATGAATCTTTGTAAAAATATTAACAACTAATAATGAATTGAGAAAAATATAAAAAATACTTGAAATATATATTAATAAATAATAACAAAAAAATCTTAAATTTTGGATTATTTTTTTTGTGAAATTGATAAACGAATCTTTGAAAAAAATATTAGCAAATAATAATAAATTAAGAAAAAAATATTGAAAAAAATAGAAAAAATCTTTAAAATAAATATTACTAATAAATAATAATTAGAAAAAATCTTAATCTTTGGAAAAAATAGAAAAAATCTTTGTAATAAATATTAACAAATAATAATGGGAAAAATATCTTTGATTATTTTTATAATTTATATCTAATAATAGATTTTTTTTTATAACTCGGTATCTAGCACAGAGGCCGACTAATCGGGAGATCATAACCCACCATCACTAGCGAAGGCCCACTCTGTTTGGACTGACCCATCTCAAGAGTTGATAAGAACCCACCATTACTAGTGGGGGCCCACTCTATATGGACTGACCCATCTCAATAGGTCGACTAATTGGGAGTCATAACCCACAATCACTAGTGGGGGCCCACTCTGTATGGACTGACACATCTCAAGAGTTGATCAGAACCCACCATTACTAGTGTGGGCCCGCTCTATATGGACTGACACATCTCAAGTGTTGATCGCACCTACGGAGTTTCGAGCCTGAGACCTAGAGAGAAGCATACTTTTATGTTCCAAACCTACACCACTTGGTCAACCCTTGTGGCTTCAATAACAAATCTATTTTATTATTGTAATATATTCCGAATAAAATCATGATAAAATCTATTGATTTCTCAAAAAATCTTGCATTAATTTTCTTTTGAATTTATTATTATTTTTCTAATTTCTTTCATACATCCTCGTATATATATGTGTGTATATATATACACACACTTTCGTTTTAAGATATATTTACTCCAAAAACTCTCGTCTGATACTTGTTTTATCATAATTTTTAGCTTAATTTAATATTATAAAAAATAAAAGAACTTTTATAGCTTAATTTAATACTAGTATATATTTTTTTCATGTTTGTTCTTTTTTCAATCAGAATTGTAATTATTTAACAAAATAACTCTAATTATAATATCAATTAATTGTATACTTGTATTTATAAATGTCGCGAGTCGTTTTTTACGGAGAGTATTATGTGGCTAATTTGGGAACGACTCACAAACAAAACATGCACGTGTAAAATAAGTTGTAAATAAGATGAATTTGTTGACCCAGTTCGTCAGGGAATGACTACTCTGGGGGCATACCAAGCCAGGATGTGGTATTGCGAGCTTTACAAATACAATATTTGATACACATTATGAAGATGAATCATTACAGATGAAGATAGTCTGGAGAGTTAGCATATGAGTGCTAGGGTTTCTTGTATGTGTGGATAATCACTCGGATTTTTCTCGCTCTCACCTCTCTGGAGAATTTCTTGTGTGGGTGTCTCTTTTTTTACGGGGTCAATTTAAACCTTTTCTTCTTCTTTTTTCTTCCTTTTATAGCACTCCGACAACCATGAGCTGGGTTGGCAAGCATGAGCTGGAGACTTCGGGTCATGCAAGAACTCACGTAATGCTGCCACGTTTTCAACTTCGTCTTCCTGGTTGATCTTGGAACTTACTTGTCTAAAAAAGCACTCTTTTTGGTCGTCCAAATTAATCTTTTACTCGGTTGGACATTTTGTTCGCCCTTTAACCATGTCGGTTTATCTTTGGAATATTGTCCTCCTCGAAACACAATCGAGCCCTCAAGATGTTCGGGTCTTTTGGGATATTTGAGTGTCGAACATACTGACCCTCAGGATATCTGAGGTGCGAACATACTGATCCTCAGGATATCTGAGGTCTTTCAGGATTTCTGAGTATTTTGGCCGCCTGGGTCCTCAGATTTGCTTATGGCCTTTTTTACTTAGCTCATCCGATTCCTTCTTCTTTCACGGCCCGAGTGGCGAATACTTGTCCATTGGGCATGAATATTTAAATATTATCGTGTCGCTTCTTCGTGTTCGATTAAGCTGAGTTACTATATCGAACACAACAATACCCCCCCGGTCATTTGGGGCCATTTATTAAAATCTTATTGGGCCATAGTCGATGTCATTTCGTATTCTGTGCCGGATTTTTTGAAATCGAATCCAACATTTATATATACCTTGCTTTTTTCCTCTGTCTTTTAATCTTTCTTTGCGTCTGAAAATTTCCGGCGAGGGTTTCATCATTCCGGCGAAGAATTTTACTCAAGTAACCGTTGCATTCTTTTTCTAATTGTGATTATGGCCTCTTACTCGAACTCTTCCGTTCCCCTAGAATCAGACCACCATAGTTCCTCTTCTTCCCCCTGTCGTTAGAATCCCGAGTGGCGGCCTTAAATGCGTCGGGAGACGAATGTCTCGGGTTCGAGAATTCGTTGGCAAATTCGGCAACCGTTTGCCGTTCTTTCCTCTGATTCTGATGAATCCCTACATGAATTGGATAGGGACTTGGTCCGTAATGATTCTTCGAACAATTCAGGTGATAATTTTTTGCCCCAAATTCAAATTGGGTCTAGGGTTGTTGACAATGTTAATGTAGATAGGAATGACAACGCTGTGAGGGGGGAAATTTTAGCGGCTTGAAATATGACTGAATCGAACATAGGGGGTAGTTAAGCGAGCAAAATTCTGAGCTTGATATACATGTTGGTGTCCCTCATAGTCCAACGTATAACAAGTATAACGCTCGTTATAGCTTTGATTGGCCCAAGCAACCTCATAGGATTGGGGTTAAGAATGAGTACCAATGAGCAAGATAATGCGAGCATAATTGATCTTGATAGGCTCACTTTCGGCTGCATTGATTTATGAAACTCAAAAGATGTCTTCTTCGGGCGCCCGAGTTACGATGAAGCGGGCGACCAACCCCCGAGGTTGTGTCATCAAATTTAGACCGCGATGGAAGCCGACCTTCGATTTCCCTCCATCCCGCCATCACCCGTTTGCTCGTGGAGTGGAACATCACCATTACGCAACTTAAGCCAAACGGGTGGCATATGATCATGAGTTTCGACTTTGTTCGCAAAATGAAGCCAAGATACTATCCTCGCCAGTTGAGCTTGCTCGATTGGTGCACTTGACCCGTCCGGGGGTGAACACGGTGGTTGTTCATGCAAGCTAATGCCAAGTGCAAAATTATTGAGGACGTCTTTGAACAAAATCGGTGATTGGAAGGAAAAGTTTTGGTTCGTTGGGGCGATTGGAAAAGCCCGGCCTCTGAAGCGAACCAAACGCTCGTTTAGACATCCCCACCGACTTGGGCGCATCAAGTAAGTGATTTTGTGTCTTTCGTTCTTCGATTTGAACCGATTTTAACTCGCTTTTTTATTTCGGGGATTCTAGGCTGCGACGGACAAAGAGACAAACAACGGCTATTTCAAAGAATTGATCCGGAGTCTCATTCGAGTGATCTGTGAGAACTCGAATCTCTGATCGAGAGAAAGAAAGGAGGTTTGTTCGTGCCTCCTCATCATCTTGTTGCTGTTAATCCTACTGGTAAGGATTGCCTCTTTTATTTGTATGTTTTGTGCCATTCTGCTCATTATTATCCTTCGTTAAATTTTGAATTATTTTGTTTATAGCTTTCCCCTCGTGACCATTCTTTGAGTACATCTGAACATACCGAGATGGCTCGGAGAAAAAAAGTCACGTGAGCTTGCTCGGATTCGGTGCCGAGGGAGGCTCAACAATGTAGAGGGGAGGCAAGCAGGGCTAACCGATCCGCTTCTGGTCCTGGGGAATCAAGCCGAGCGCAAAGGAGCACTCGTTCGGCCAAGCAAGGGGTTGGCGAACAAGCTCCATCGCCGAAGAGATCGAGGGTAGAGATCGGCGAGCAGGGACCGAGCGAACAAACTCGGATGAACATGACGAGCGAACAGGCTCAGATGAGTACTGATACCGTCAGGGTGACTCGGGCCCCTACTGTCGAGGCGATCAGAGCGGCCGCCTCCGTGGTTGGTCCAGTTTCACAGATTGTTGAAATGGAGGTTGGCACATCTTCTCCACCTCCTGCCGGACCCCGTTCATGGACTCCGTTAGATCCTGAGCTCCGATCCCCTGAGGATAGATCATTCTTGGGATGAGATCCGGCTCGTGTAGGCAGGTATGTTTTGTTCGATCTGCTTCTATTTTGGTTATTTTTGTTCGCCCTTTTTATATTCACTTGTTCGAATATATATGTAGGTTGAGCAGGTTGTCGCCTTTGATGCCCAATCTGAAGAACTACTTCTGCTCACCGAGTGTTCGCAAGGTTCCGAGCATTCCTGAGCATGTTCAGAAAGCTTGTCAGGCTCCTGTTCGGGCATGGACTACCGATCTGGAAGAGTCCACTACGGGTCCCACTCATCTGGAAAATTTACGTCTGGGTCTGGTGCTTCAGGGCCAATCTATGGTCGTTCTTGAGAAAGCTTATGCTCAGTCCGCCAACCTCCATGCCAACTACTTGGCTTTGATCAGGAACTTCGAAGAAAAGGTGGGCGAACTGAACAGGACTCAGGATGAGCTGAGGTTGGCCCAGGGACAATCTTCTTCGGCACAAGCTGATGCTCACCGGGCTCAGGAGGATGCCCGCAAGGCTCAGGAAAATGCTCGCCGATTTCAGGAAGATGCACGCCTGGCTCAGGAAGATGCTCGCCAGACAAAGGAGGAATTGATTCACTCTCAGGAGGAGGTGGCCAGTATACGAAGAGCACAAGAGGATATGAATGTTGAGCTTCGTAGGCTTCGAGCTGGTGTCGAGGCCATGGAAAATGAGAGGGATGCACTCGGCCAACAACTCATCATTGCTGAGGAGACCAACACTCGTTTGGGTCTCGAAAATTCAAAACTGCACGATGATGGGTACGTGGATTCTATGTCCAACTTCTCGTATATTTGTGCCTTCGCCGATGCTATCCGGTCTGTTCTCCATGCCTCCAGCAGCGAACAAATTGCCCCTCTTGTAGCCAGTTTTCAGCAGTACCTGATCGACAACCCACCGGACCGCAACCTTCCAATGTCAGATTTAAATGATCTGTGTGATTTTCCGTTCTTCCTGAAGGGATCAAAGTTGATGATCCGATTCTGGATGAGGAGGAGGGCTCAGACATGAATACCGCTGTGGTTGCTGGCCAAAATCTTCGCAGCCGAGTCCAGGACCGTCAGTCTTGCGAGCCGAAAGCAAAGGGACCTCACCGTGATCGAAAGCGATTGTACCTTCTGGCGAGCATTTGGTGCCCGACCATACTGAAGGAGTTGTTGCTGAGGGGGCTGAGCACAATTTGTTCGACATCTCTCTCCCGTCTACCCCCAATTATGAATTTGCTCCTTGATGTTATTTTTGTTTTGTCGAACATATGTTGTGTAATTTTTTGTCTTCTTCACTTTACGTTCGAACAATGCTTTAATACTTGTATTTTTTCTTTGACTTCTTGCCTTTTGTTCGAACATATTTACAAGCCCGAATGGATGGGTTACATATTGAACCAACTCTTCTAACCTGATTGTTTGATAATTGTCGAGGATGAAAATTGATACTTGTGTTGCTTGATGTTTGCTTGGTTTCTTTGTGTTAAACTTTGTTGCTTTCCAATTTTTTGCCCTTTTCTTCCGAATGAATTCGAACATTGGGTTTGCCTACTATGCCCGCTCGACTTTTTTTTTTTCGTTTGATTGTCTTATTGTCGTTCTGTCGGTTGATCGTCTTATTTAGGTGCGACGGATGGGTTACTTTATGAACCCCCCTTTCTTGGTCTTGATTATTATCTTATTTAGGTCGATCACTTACGTCTTAGGGCCGTCTTATTTAGGCTGCGACCAAGACTCATCACCCGCTTTTACTCTGGTGGTATCTGTAAGTATAGTCGTCTTTTTCTTATTGCGTACCCATTACTAAGCTTTTTCTTTGCGGGAATCGAGTCTGAACTTCGTTAAATCGGTGAACATATAGACTTGGGCTCGTTTCGTCTTTATTCGGGCCGTCCGGCTTAGGTCGCGACCTCAAATGGGCTTAAACTAGAAAATCTTAGCGAACAAAAGTACATATATCTTTTCTTTTTTTTTTCTTTTTGCAACACTTTGTATTCTATTACATCCTTCATATCTGAAGAAGACTATCTATTACACAACTATTGTTATCAGACTAGGGTTTTGAATTTAAACCTTGTCTTGAGTAGACACGAACTGGCCTCACCTTGTCCGCAGAATTGATGTTGACAAGGATGTGGCACATCATCCTGTCTACCCTTCTTTCTTCGTAACATGCTCAAGCGGCGAAGATAAAACTTTTGTCCATCCCGACAAGCCGCGGATTATCTTGGCGGCTGCGGGCATGAGCATGTGGCGCGCATTCCTGCTCGCCTAAAGTAGGTGCGAGCAAAATTTTTCAGCTCGCACCATTCTGTCCCCTTCAGTAGATGCCTAAGCATCAGCGTCCGCATCTTGTTTTGAGCGGACACTATGACATCCCTCCCCTTCGGAGGAGATTTTGGGGATGCATAGGGGACTAATGACTTACTACTGCCTAAGCAGTGAGTAACGTGGAGTGGCAACCATGACTCTGCCGAGCATCTTGAGTCCGCAACGAGCTTCAACCTGTGCTCGCAAAGTCATACGGGGTAAAAGACTCGTATCAGGCGGTGCTCAATTCAAATTGAATGATTCTTTGAATCGAGAGTGAATTCTTCTACGTCTGGGGCATACTAAACCGACTTCATTCCGAGAATCGCAAGATTTTTCCTTTTTTTCTTCTTCATATGTTTTTCTCCGCTTTTTAAATTTATCAAGATGCCCCTATTTATAGAACTATCCCAAGCTAGTCTTTGGCATAGCTAGGCGGTGCTAGCTCTCTTACTTTTTTACTCCTCCTTTTGACATCCGCTCGACTTTTTGGCGACTCTTGCTCAAAGATTGACTCATCCCTGCATGGTTGCCACCACTTGTCAATTCGTTCCGATACGTATCTTATGTTGATAGCTCGTTCTGACACGTATCTTCTGTCTATCAATAGTGTTGTCCAGCATTTCTTTCCTGAAGATATATGTCGAACATAATGTACTCTTCTTTCAGAATCTTCCTACTCGTTTGAACTGAATGGCTACATCGGCCATTATATTCGGCCAGCTATGACTTCAGCTGTGTGGACGATTTTGTTCGGCCAACACTATGCTCGCTAAAGCTGTGTGGGCAATTTTGTTCGGCCAACACTATGCTCGCTTCGGCGGTGTGGGCGATTTTGTTCGGCCGACTCTATGCTCGCTTCTATTGATAGTATTTTTTCAAATTTGACGCATTCCACGAGTAGGACAATGGATTCCATTCAGGTCTTCCAAATCATAGGCCCCGTTTAGCAAACGTTCTGAAATTCTGAACGGACCTTCCCATGCTCGGCCGAACACACCACTTGATACCCCCGTTGCTCGCCTTAAAACCAGCTCGCCCACATTGAACCTGCGTATTCGGACTTTGGAGTTGTAAGACTTCTCTGATCTCTTTTTGTACATGGCATTCTTGAAATCAAAGATCCGCCCTTCTTTTTCTTCCAACAGTGCAGTACTCGTGGCGGCGCTGTCATTAATATGCTCTCCGAAAGTCATTGTTCGATGACTTGGAATCTTGATTTCTACGGGTATAACAGCTTCCGCACCAAATGCCAAGGCAAACGGGGTCTCCGCAGTTGATGTTCTGAAAGTTGTTCGATAGGCCCATAATATTTCAGGTAACTCTTCAGCCCATCCACCCCCTTGAAATTATCAAGTCTGGCCTTGAGGGTATGCTTGATGATTTTATTAACGGCCTCAACTGTCCGCTTGATTGGGATAATCTGGAGTTGAGTAGTGCTTTTTATCCCCAACGAGCACAATTTCGCGAATTCACTTCCATCGAACTGTTTGCCGTTATCAGTTACTAATGATTGGGAAGCCCAAATCGACAAATGATATTCTTCCAAACAAAGTTCCACATTCTTTGTTCGGTGATCTTGACAATGGCCTCGGCTTCTGCCCATTTAGTATAGTAATCCACGGCAACCACAACAAATTTTACACCCGACGTGCCAGTAGGAAATGGGCCAATCAAATCGATCCCCCATTTAGCAAATGGCCATGGGCTATAAACTGACAATAATTCTTCAGGTGGGCTATGAATAAGTGGAGCATGTACCTGGCATATGTGGCAAGCGCGAGCATACGCGAGCGAATCCTTTTTGAGGGTTGACCAATAATAACCTTGTCTGATTATTTTGTGCGCCAGAACGAGCCCACCCGTATGATTTCCGCATACTCCTTCATGGATTTGTTCCAGAAGTACACGACCTTCTTCGGGAGTAATACACTTCAAAAGTGGAAGTGAGAAGCTTCTTTTGTACAAACGCTCGTCTATGATAGTATAATGAGCGGGTTGTAATCTGAGGCGAGTAACTTGTGCCTTATTGTCAGGGAGAAGTCCCTTTTGTAGGTAACTCAGGATTGGAGTCATCCAAGTCTCTTGTTCGCCTGTTGTTTGGGCGATCATAATTCTGGGAACTGATGGCGAACAAGTTGTGATGACCACAATGTCTGTTGTGTTCGTCACTCCTTCCGCTGTTGCCAGGCGTGCCAAAGCGTCAGCGAACAAATTACCTAATCGTGGTAATTGCTCAATGAAAACTTGTTCAAAATGCTCGAGCAATTATTTTGCTAGCTGTTGATATTGAGCCATCTGTTCGCCTCGGGCCTCGTACTCGCATGTCACTTGGTAAACGATTATCTAAGAATCGCTATAAATCATCAGCCTCTGGATTCCCATTGTCATTGCCATATGTAGTCCAGCGATCAAAGTTTCATATTCGGCTTCATTATTTGTAGCTGGGAAATCAAAAACGGATGGTCATTGTGAATGTTTGCTGGTTGAAATTTGATGAGAACTACGCCTGCTCCGGCTCTAAACTTGTTGATGAGCCATCAACATACATATGCCATGGTTGGTCGATAGCTCTTTTCGAGCATTTGAGGATATGTCAACTCGACCATGAAATCGGCCATAGCTTCGGCCTTCATTCTTTGTTCATGGAGCGAACGTAATGCCGATTGTCCCTAACTCTACCGCCCACTTTTTAGTAATCTGCGCAAGATGTCGGGGTCGGTGGAGGACTTAGCCTTGATGGGAAAGTGGTCGATTACCTCGACTAAGTGGTCGAAAAAATATGGTCGTAATTTTCGAACACTCATGACGAGGGCATATGCTAATTTTTCCAATGGTGGGTATCGAGCTTCGGCTTTCTTAAGCACTTGGCTTACATAGTAAATGGGCAAGTGCATTGTGCCTTCGCTTTCGTCGAAAGCACAAAGACTAATCGCATGTTCGGATCTTAAAGAAGATACAGATAGAGTTGTTCGCCTAAGACAGGCTTAGACAGTGTCTGAGTATCTGCAAGGTACTGCTTCAATGATTCGAATGCATTTTGGCAATGTTCGGTCCACTGGAATTTCCCTTTCTTCAATGTATCAAAGAAAAGTTTGCATTTGTCTCCGGTTAAGTGATATAAACCGCTTTACTACGGAAGCTAAACGTCCGGTTAGCCTTTGGACCTCTTTCACATTTCTGGGATCTTGCATATCGAGCATGGCTTGAATCTTTGTTGGGTTCACTTTGATCCCTCGTTGACTGACCATATGTCCGAGGAATTTTCCTGAGTGAACCCCAAAGCTACATTTTTTCGGATTTAGCTTCATATTGTACTTCCTGAGTATATCGAACGTTTGTGCGAGGTGGGTGATGTGGTCTTCCTTATGTTCACTCTTAACCACAATATCATCAATATATACCTCAATTGTTCGGCCGATGTGTTCGTCGAACATTTTGTTCACCAAACGTTGATATGTTGCTCCGGCATTCTTTAATCCGAACGGCATGCGTTGCCAACAGTACATGTTCTTTTCACTGCAGAATGCCGTATTCTTTTGATCGTCCGGGTGCATAGGTATTTGGTGGATAACCACAAAAGGCACCCTTAAAAGTCATGAGTTCATGGCTTCCGGATTATCGACCAAATAATCGATATGCGGCATCGGGAAGTTATCTTTCGGACATGCCTTGTTTAAATCCTTGAAATCAATACACAGCCTCCAAGATCCATTAGACTTGCGGATGAGCACAGGGTTCGCAAGCCATCTTGGGCATTTTACCTCTCGAATCAGTTTGTTGTCGAGCAACTTTTTGATTTCACTATTCATTGCCGCATATTTTTCCGGACTAAACTTTCTGCGCTTCTGGATAACTGGAGTTTGTATTGGATCAAGGTTGAGGGAGTGGCATGCATGTTTTGGATCGATGCCAACCATGTCTTCGTGCGACCATGCGAACACATCCAAGTTTGCTTGAAGATAAGCAATAATTTCTGTTCGGATTGGTTCAGGTAATTCTGAACCAATGAACACTTCTAACTCGGGTCTATTGGGTCGATTTTGATGAACTCCAGTTGTTCGACAGGTGTTGCTCGCTTTCTCTTTTGCTTCCACCGAGGATCTTGGATGGACCCTCGGTGCTCTTCATCAACCTCCATGGGTTCAAAGCCTATGCGAGGCTCTAGGTCCGTTTGCTCGTTCGGCTGATCAATATTCATTTGATCTAGGAGATCTGGGGAATTAGTTGTCACCCCGGAGTTTGTGTTCGCGCCTTCTGTGCTCGCGCGAAGAGCTATGCTCGTCGAAATTATGTTCGTCGGAAAATCTTTCGGCGAGGTATTTGCTCGCTGGCTTGGCTCACCAATCTCCCATGTTCGCTCCATCATATTGACGATGCTTTGTTTTTCTGGTGCACAAGATAGCAAACAATCTCGAGCTTTCTTCTGATCTCCTTTTACGCTTCCCGTTCCATCTTGTGTCGGAAATTTAACACAATAGTAATACGTAGAACAGGCCGCTTTAAATTCCTGAATAAACGGGCGACCTAGGAACCCGTTATAAGTAGACGGAGCATCGACGATTACAAAATCTAGCATTCTAGTTCGTCGGATGTCCGGATTCAGAGTTGATTCTAACTCGACTCCTAACCTAATCATACCATAGGGTCGGGTTACAGATTCCCCAAAACCCATTATGGTATGATTACACGGTTCAATATAATTGCTCAAGTCTCCAACTTGTTTTTCCATTTGGCGAAGGGTATCAACGAACAAAATGTTCGCATAAGCTCCGGTGTCAACCAGGAGACGGTGCACCTTCAACCCGAGGAGTCGAGCACTGATGGTTAAGGAGTCATTGTGGGGAGTTATGATTCCGCCGAGATCGCCCCTCTCGAAAAACATGATTTGGTGTGAGGGGTGGCGTCTTTAGTGATGTGCTTTCGCCACCTTCACTTGATGGATGTCTTGCATGGCACGCATCTCCATCTTCTTTTTAAATGTTCGATAATGTTGGTGCTGGTAACATCCACCCACCGAACCATATTCGGGGCGTATCATGTGAATCTCTTGACCGTCTCGACCTCTTCACACGATGAGAGGCCCTCTTTTTGGGTATTTCGGTCATTTTTTCGTGATTCTTCGGATCATTTCGCCGATGTTTGTTAGGGCTTTTTGCTTACCCCTTCGATCTTCTATTTTTTTCAGTTTCGGGAGACTACGCTCACCGCTTTTTTAGAATTGGGTAAGACGATTATCTTCGTATAGCTTCCAAAGTTGATTTTGAGTAAATTGCTACACTCTTGATGTTGTGCCCCCCGATGTACTCGTGGTAGTTACAATATTTGGAAGCATTGAGCGATGTTTATCCATTATGATTCTTCTTGGCCTTTCCAACATGTCCCGATCCCTAATTTGGTTAAAGATTGTCTCTGTTGAAACGCCCAAAAAGACTTCGTGAGGCGTTTGCTTCTTTTTCTTCAAATGGTTTGAAAGAGCACGGGGTTTGTACCCCCTTGATTCATCACTTTCTTCCCTAAAACTTTTTCTAGTTGTAGGTTCCTCGACCCAATCGTGATTGGGCGAGCAAATCTTGCATGGCTATGATTTTGGTCGCTCGCTCTCGGAACTCTGAATATGTGTTTGGCCAGTCTTGGTGCATGGCCTCCACATATCAGTATTTAGAGTCAGGCCCCCGACCACCGCAAGGATTTTGGCATCCTCTTCAACTGAGGCTCCATCATACAGACATTTATCAAATCTTTCTATGTATGCTCGATCAGACTCACCTTTTAGTTGGGAGAAATGCACCAACCTTTGTTTTGGCACTGGGCGAGCACACATGGATGAAAAGTGGGACAGAAATTGTTGTCCCAATTGGGTGAAAGATGTGATAGACGCAGCTGGCAAGGTAGAAAACCATCTATGTGCCCGATCACCCAAAGTCATGGGGAATGATCGGCACTGTGTTACATCCGTGGCCCCCATCGCGATCATAAAATCTGAATACTTGTTGAGATGGACATGAGGGTCCGACTCAGCATCAAATATGGGAATTGGCGGTCGGGACTTCGCCACTTTCTCTTGTATTTCAGCCGCCATGATCCCCGTGACACAATGGCGGCGGTATCGTCTTTCGCTTGAGGTTGGCCTTTGGTCACGGCCAGGTTGGCCTGTAAATCCTCGATGGCCTTTTGCATTTCTGCAAATTTTGTGGGATTGACAGACTTAGATTGGGGTTTTTTTCCCATCATGAGGACCCAATGGGTCATGCTCGTGATAGGGCGATCCCCTTTCCAAGTTTGTGCTTGACTACCCAATCGATGATGGATAGACAATTTTGTTCCCCCGATTTTTGTTAAATCACGGATGATCATGGAGATCCGAAGGTGCGGGCATTTTTATTGGTTGTTCCTTTCACGGATCCTGTCGCCTATTATTCTTTGATTCGGTCTTTGGCGGAGAGCCTCAAACGTCCAAACGCCATGGTCTAGATCCTTGAGGTTGTTACGTCATCGAGGCGTGTCATCGGCTTTTTACTTGCCGCTTAGCGATTTTCTTTTTAACTTGCTCACTATCGGTGTCGCGTGGCGTCGCTCTTCCGCGATCTTGAGTTTCTAATTTGGCCAATTCTTTCTCGGCCCTCTCTTTTCTGCGCTTTCGCGACAAAAGTGATAGCCCTGGTTTAATGTGGCGGGATCATTCACAATTTCCTCGAGATTGGTAATCTCCGCTCCCCGATCTTTATGAAATTTGGTCTTTGCCGAGCCTCTTTCGGTCATGTGGTCGGCTTTGTCCCGACCTCTCCGTTTGTGTGTTCCTAGATTGAGGCATTTTATTTATTTTTTTTTCTGCTAGGCTCTCTAAGGGGTTCAGTATATGGGTTGGTTTTTGGTGAAGCACCCTTCTTCTAAATACCCAGGTTATCGCGAAGTCATTTTTTTGAGGAGAGTATTATGTGGCTAATTTGGGAGCGACTCACAAACAAAACATGCACGCGTGTAAAATAAGTTGTAAATAAGATGAATTTGT
Source organism: Stenogyne calaminthoides (assembly GCA_037126765.1). Lineage (NCBI taxonomy): Eukaryota > Viridiplantae > Streptophyta > Magnoliopsida > Lamiales > Lamiaceae > Stenogyne > Stenogyne calaminthoides. Next base: position 13,599,419 of record JBBCBC010000006.1, read on the forward strand.
TGACCCGGTTAAATGGGGAATGACTACTCTGGGGGCATACCAAGCCAGGATGTGGTATTGCGAGCTTTACAAATACAATATTTGATACACATTATGAAGATGAATCATTACAGATGAAGATAGTCTGGAGAGTTAGCATATGAGTGCTAGGGTTTCTTGTATGTGTGGATAATCACTCGGATTTTTCTGTTCCTCACCTCTCTGGAGAATTTCTTGTGTGGGTGTCTCTTTTTCTGGGGTCAATTTCTGAACCTTTTTCTTCTTCTTTTTTCTTCCTTTTATAGCACTCCGACAACCATGAGCTGGGTTGGCAAGCATGAGCTGGAGACTTCGGGTCATGCAAGAACTCACGTAATGCTGCCACGTTTTCAACTTCGTCTTCCTGGTTGATCTTGGAACTTACTTGTCTGTAAAGCACTCTTTTGGTCGTCCAAATTAATCTTTTACTCGGTTGGACGTTTTGTTCGCCCCTTTAACCATGTCAGTTTTATGCTGGAATATTGTCCTCCTCGAGCACACTGAGCCCTCAAGATGTTCGGGTCTTTTGGGATATCTGAGTGTCGAACATACTGACCCTCAGGATATCTGAGGTGCGAACATACTGATCCTCAGGATATCTGAGGTTTTTCAGGATTTCTGAGTATTTTGGCCGCCTCGGTCCTCAGATTTGCTTATGGCCTTTTTTTTGACTTAGCTCATCTGATTCCTTCTTTCCTGACCTGAGTGGCGAATACTTGTCCATTGGGCATGAATATTTAAATATTACACGTGTCGCTCTTACGTGTTCGATTAAGCCTGAGTTACTATATCGAACACAATAATAAATATTAATAATATAATAGATATAGAGTATATAATTTTGAACAGTGAACTTCATCTTACTGTTCAAAACTCTACCTCCAAATCTATTTTTAAGAGTAAGGTTCGAGCAGAAACCTTTCATCATTTTGAAGTTTTACTCCAAAATGAAGTAAGGTTGGAGATGCTTTTACCAAAACAAGGAATGGATTGTTGAGACTTTCATTGTAAGTGATAATGATATATACATATACATATGGATTTTTCTTATATGTACAAATGTGAATGTATCATATATAAATTAAGGAGACAATGACATTTGGAATTTCTTCTTCATCCCTTTAATTTGCTTTAATGGAACAAGGAATTCCTGAGTGGTTAAATTGTATAATTTGAATAGACTCTGTTGTTTGATCAAAAAAATTAGACCAGGTTCTTTGAGCTTTTAAGCAAGACACATTTTAATTATCAAATATTTTAATACGTGTGTTGCACATTTTATAAAAGTAGTTCATAAAAAAAATATATAGTGTTCTTATTTGTGGAATGAGTTTTATCAGATTTTCATTTCCAATGGGATATTGTGCTAATATGTATGGGTATGAGTTGAATTTATGTAGTTTGAGTGGATATTGGTTTATCACAACGAGAGTTTGGTAAATTTCATTAAAACCCTATCAATTTACATTGATTATTTAAATGAGAATTTGGGTAATTAGTGAAGGGGTCATAGGAGTTTGGGTCCTAGTATACGGGTGGAAAAACATGGCTAGGGGTTAAGATAGATAGATAGATAGATAGATAGATAGAGTAGTTAGGTAGAACCCCTCTAGTTGTGTGATTACCCGGGTGGGAACAGGTCAATTTATACTCGTCAATCCTAGGTGCTTAATTTGATATATTGGTTCTAGGTTTATCCAGCACGAATTAATGTAATTTTAAGTGATTGCCCTTATCTCTCGATTAAGAAATGAACTAGGATAGTTTTATTAATTCATCTGTTTAACTTTTGTAAGTTGATCATCGTCTAAGTTCATGTTTCTTTCCCCTTGACTCCACCTAGTTAGTACCCTTTTACTATTTTCGTGTTTTTCTTTCTTTTCTTGTATTATCGTTCCGCAACTATAATAACATGCCGACAGATAACATTAGAGCCACAATTTACTCAATGTTTTTTTTGGTTTGATAATTTAATCGGACACGTACTTTCTCTTACGAGGATCCTCTTATTGCATGACAAAGAAAATCTCATGCGATGAGAATCCCAAAAGAGAAAAATTGTATAACTTATATACACATATATGTTTTCATAATTAAACAATACAATAATTTAATAGTACAATGTTTCATAAGTTTAATAGTCAAAGTATGTGAAATATTATGAGATTTTTAAAATATAAATAAGTTTTGAGATATATCAAAACTATCATCTCCTAAAAAGTTTCTCACCATTATCATCAAATCGATTTTAATTTTCTAAAAGAAGAAGTAATTTTATTTTATTAAGAAATTAAATAAGAAATATTAAATAAGGATAACTCTTCTAATAAAAAAAACATTATTATCTCAAATAAATGACCGAGACAAGTAAAAAAAAACAAATATGTCAAATAAATAAATCACCAACCCCATGAATCGAGAAAAAATTACCAACATCAATGCAAAATCAGATAGAATGGAGGAAAGGAGTCACAAGGGACAAGAATTCACACCACAACGACGAAAAATATCTCACACACGAAGAAGCTTAAGGTGATGAACATACCACTCAAAAAATAACACATGCTGCAACAAAAAAAAAAATCAATCCCTATGACCACCAAAAACAAAAACCACATGACCACCGAAGTCCTCTCCTTTCCAATCACCATCTAGATTTGTCTTGCGCCAGATAAATGCTTCCCCTCACAATATGCAGATGCGGAACACTATCGAGTGAGTGAGAAATAACACGACCAGCCGAAAATTTTATCTCTAATATGCGGTAGAGCAAATGAGGAAATGGTAGGGCATTATGGTGGTTTTGAATGTTGTTTAAAATAACTGCTAAGTATATATGATCCGCGTTGATTTTAATTCAAGATCAAACAAACATTATTTTTTTAATTCTACCTCCACAATTCAGATACAAAAAACACATAATCATATATGCATCTTAACATCATTTCAATGGTGGGCATCACTATCCGGAAATAATTTCTGGCTCAACTCGCGACACCACACGACAAATTAGATCATTTGCTCGTGGAGCAGTCAAACCATGTCGCTCCGTCATGTCGACTTGACGCGATCCATCGGCCAATTCCCAGTTAAAACATTGAATCATAGTTCCAATTATATGGGTCACCTCTTGTATACCCAACAACATCCCCGGACAACCCCTCCTGCCCGTACCAAAGGGCAGAAGCTCGAAATGTTGTCCTTTAATATCCATGGAAGCATTTTCTTTCTCCAAAAATCTCTCGGGTTTAAACAACATTGGATTTTCCCAATACTTAGGATTCCTGCCCATGGACCAAATGTTGACGAACAACAAACTATTGGCCGAAATCTTGTAGCCATCAATCACGCAGTCAGAGACAGATTTCCTTGATAGCATCGGGATGGGAGGGTGGAAGCGGAATGTTTCTTTTATGATAGCCTGAAGATAGGGTAGGTTAGGAGCATCAGATTCTTGAAGCAATCTCTTGGTCCCTACGACTTTGTCCATCTCTTCTTGCGCTTTCTTTAGTACTTTTGGATTGTTTATCAGTTCGGCTATTGCCCATTCTGTGGTAATGGCTGTTGTGTCGGTGCCCGCTGTGAAGAAATCCTTGACAACAAGTATATGAAAAATATGTTAATCAACTGATCGTAATTAAAGTAGAACTAAGTGTTTATTTTTTATTTATTAAACTAGTATAAATAATATTAAACTTTATTTTTTTTATCTCAATCACTAAATCATCACCATGTGTAGTGTGAGAATATTTATAACAATATAATGGGGGAGCTAAAAAGAGTTGCTCTTTTTACAAAGACAAAAAGCATTTTACATACATGAAATGATATAATTAAGAGTGTAAATAAAAAATGATATGCAATTATGACACAAGGGATCCACTCGAATTATTTTATTCAAGTAAATTTAACTCCTTTTAAAACATGTTATATCTCTGTCGGCCCAATCTTTACATCCATGTCATCTTCACATATACTTATTTTATTATATGAATTTGCATAATAGTCAACCAATTACTTGATCACCTAAATTGACTAAGTCTTGTATCTAAAATATTAATGAAAATTATGACAGATAGAAAATGTGACACTGTACGACGAAAACTAATACGAACTTCACAATTACTGTATAAAATAGTGGAAGTAACAACACACTCATACAATTTATAATATTATTAATTCAAATCAATGTTGTTACCAAAATTAATGCTTTGAGATGCTCCCTGCTAAATTTGACGTCGGACTTTCCACTCTCCATTATATCCAGAAACATGTCAAGAAAATCCTTAGCCTCGCCGCTGCCGCCGCCCTGCTTCCGCCGCTGCTCCTCCCTATCACAAATAATCTTCTCCAACAAAGCATCATACCTTCTCTGAATACTCTCCGATCTCTTTTTTATCCCCTGTAAATCAAAATTCTTGCAGAACCATATAATATCCGCCACATCGAACTCCCCGAATATCTGCGTCACCTCCCGAATCACCGTCCTCGCCGCCTCCGCATCCCCCTCGTCCTCCGAACACCTGCATTACAGAATTAAATAAATTAATTTATTTTACGTTTCTTTATAATTCAGATTTTTAAATGAAATAAAAAAAATTCATGGTATCAACGCAAATATTTGAATTCAAACCGCACTCAAAGCCTTCACTCATATTAAGGGTGTGTTTGAAACTCCAGTGAAACCGACTGATGCACTCATATTAAAATATTAATTTTTTTTGTATTATATATAGAAATTAAAAATCTATACCTTATTTTCATATAATCTTGCCATTTTGACCCTTTGAAATATTAAAATTTTGCCCCCTTTATATTTTAAAGAAAATATTTGTACCCCTTAACACGAATTTCTGAATCTGTTGTTTGACACATTTATTTTTTAAACTACCCACTCACAATTTCAACTTAATAAAAATATTTCTAAATTTTGAGTACAATTTACAATCACTCCCGAAGTATTAATTGAAAATTTGAATTTTTAGATGAAATTCTTTGTTTGAACCTGATACTGAGCATCATATGCGAGATGACGTTACTGGTCAGCTTGACCAGCTCATCCGTCACATTAAACCCCTTCCCGGTCCTAGCCTTTTCCATCAAGGTCTCCACAAACGTGGTCACCTCCCACGTGCGGATCGGCTGGAAGTGCGTGAGGTTCCGTGCACCCAAAAGCTCGTACGTGCAGAGCTTCTTGATAAACTTCCAATACGGCCCGTACGGTGAGAAAGCAAACGAAGAATCATAGGTGACGATATCAATCGCCGTCGAGTGCTTCCGCGACGAGAAGTTAAGCTCGTGCGTCTTCAGAAACTCCTTCGCGAATTCTGGGCTCGAAACCACGACGCAAGGGATGGACCCCAGACGGACCTGCATTAATGGGCCGTAGCGTTGGGCCATCGAGTGGAATGTGTGGTGGAGCCTCGGCCCAAGTAGGTGCAAGTGGCCGATTATCGGGAGGGGGAATGGGCCCGGCGGGGAGGAGGAGCGGCGCCGGACGGCGGTGAGGACGACGGCGGAGAGGACGAAAAGGGTCACGTAGAGTGAGATTTCCAGTAAGGCCATGTTTGGTTTGCTGGATATAGAGATTGAATGGGGAGTAGCATGAAGGTTTCCAGTAATATATATGTAAATTATTTGGGGTAGGTTTGGGTGGTGATATACTGGACCATGGAAATGTTTGGTAGAACTGGTGGCTGTGGATGAATGTGAGGTATTTAATTATTTATTAATCTAGCTGGGGGGACGTCAATGAATTTACTACTCTAATAATTTTGGATATCTTAAATTTTTATCTCGTATCTACAAGAACATTTTAATTAGAGACATAATTAAATTGCACACAAGATATTTGAAATAGTTACTATTTAAAGAGTGTACTTACGATTAGGTACTAACTGCAATTTCCGACTCGGGATATTTAATTTTAATTCTCTGGTACGCATTTAATTTTACACACGTATATATTTCCATGATAAAAGTCATGTGAGACCGTTTTCCATGGTAAATAAAATCGGTCGGGATCTCCTGTTACACAATAGTGTTACATCTTTTGTTACATCCTTTAGATTTACATATAAATATAATATTAATCACATCAAATTTATTTGAGTGATGCTTGTGCAATTGGATTTACTTTTAATTTAGATGAATCATGAACCCTAAAACTAAACCCTAAACCATTAATTATTCGGGTCGGTGAACCATGAACCACTTGTGCTGGATTCGAATCGGGTTTGGTTGGGTCCGGACCGGTGTTAAAAATATTGAAAAAAAACTATAAAAAAAGAAAAAAAGAAAAACATAAACCCTAAACCATCAATCATTCAGATAATAGATTAAGATTATAATATACGTGCTTCAATTAAATAATTTAATAAATTTAATTATTGGTTAATTTATACTATATGTGTAGTTTAAATTAATTAATTATAAATATGTTTATAAGATTTTTTGGAATTTTGATTTGGAAGGAATTAATTGTTTGCTAAAATTAAATATAGTTTCCCAATTAGATAAAAAGGTTATGTTAGGATGTTATTCTTATATTTATAGATATTATGAAATCAACGCATGACGCAAATCTAAAGGATGTAATATGAGATGTAACACTATTCTGTAACAGGAGATCCCGTGTGAAATAAAATTAACAAAGACTAACATCTCATAAATTATATTTCGTCTTATTAGAACCGGTCCAATAATTTAAAGGGCACTGCGCACAAAAAAAAATTGAGCCCCTTCATATATTGTATAATAAATAAATTTATTAAACTAACAAATAGTATATTATAAGGTGATTTAAGCAAAATTTATGAATAAAGATCTAAAATAAAAAATACGACACAATTTTATTTAAAGATGTCCATCAAAATTTCTCTAATTGATATAAGATGCTTAAGAATGATATTGAAAAATAAAAATTATAATATAATTAGAAAATAATTAAGAAAACAAATTTGATGGATTGAGGAGTTAGAGATTAAAAATAATGGATTATGTAAAAATTAAAGAACTAAATAGTTTTTAAAGAATAAATTAAGAGATGTTATTGTGCACAAAGATTTTGATTTAATTGCTAAAAGAATTGAAAAAAATATTGAGAAATATTAGAAAGGATTTGAATTTTCAAGAAAATTTTGAGTACATATTTAAATTGGGTAAAGTAATTGCAAACACATGACTTTAGAATTAGGTGGCAATAACATATTTTTATTTGATAAAAGAATTAAGAATTGCAAACGTATAACTTTAGAATTAGGTGGCAATAACATTTGAAAAAATTGTTGAAAAGTGTTATTTTTCATGATGTATTACTATTAGGTGATAGCACTTTTAAGTAATACTTATAGGTGCAATTATTGATATATTTACCCTTATGGATACGTAATTTCCAAATTGGTCAAACTAATTAATTATATATGTTTGTGCATGGGCGTCAATTTAGGAGATTAGTCTAACAATTTAATTAATAACTAAATATCTTATTAGTGGACCGATCAAAATTCACTACAAAAAATGTGCGTTTTACTGACGGAAATTAGCGACGGTTTTTACGAAGGTTACGGTCAAATGGTCAAAGTCAATATTTTTAGTGAAGGTTTAGAGAACCGTCGCAAATAGCGACGGTTTTAGCTACGTTTTTAGCGACGTTTTGGACTAACCCCTTTAGCGACGGTTTTTGCGACGGCTTTTTTAGTGACGATTTAGCGATTTTTTTTTTTTAAAATTAAAAAATAATAATTTTTTTAATATTAATTATGTATTTTTTTTTTTATGTTTCAGGATTATATAAGTTTGTTTAATTGTTGTTAATGCACCTTACCGTATTTTTAATTTATAGTCACTTGGAGAAGAGTTCCACCTGACCGTAGTCAAATCTATTTCGAAGAGTTTACGGTATAAAATTTAATTTATAGTATATTTAAATATATATATTGACTAAAAATAGTACTTGTTTATATAGAAAAGTGGTACTTGTTTAAATGAAAGTATTACTTGTTAAATGAAGAATATTACTTAAGTTTAAATAGAAAAGTAGTACTTGTTTAAATTGAAAAGTAGTACTTGTTTAAATGAAAAGTAGTACTTGTTTAAATAGAAAAGTATTACTTGTTTAAATAGAAAAGTAGTACTTGTTTAAATAGAAAAGTAGTACTTGGTTAAATGAAAAGTATTACTTGTTTAAATTAAAAGTATTGTTTAAATAATAGAAAGTATTACTTGTTTAAATGAAAGGTATTACTTGTTTAAATGAAAAGTATTACTTGTTTAAATAGAAAAGTAGTTGTTGTTTAAATAGAAAAGTAATACTTGTTTAAATGAAAAGTAGTACTTGTTTAAATGAAAAGTATTACTTGTTTAAATAGAAATGTATTACTTGTTTAAATAGAAAAGTAGTACTTGTTTAAATAAAAAGTATTATTTGTTTAAATGAAAGGTACTACTTGTTTAAATGAGAAGTAGTACTTGTTTAAATGCAAAGTAATACTTGTTTAAATGCAAAGCATTACTTGTTTAAATAGAAAGTATTACTTGTTTAAATGAAAAAGAGTACTTGTTTAAATGAAAAGTATTACTTGTTTAAATAGAAAAGTAGTACTTGTTTAAATAGAAAAGTAGTACTTGTTTAAATGAAAAGTATTACTTGTTTAAATTAAAAGTATTACTTGTTTAAATAATAGAAAGTATTACTTGTTTAAATGAAAGGTATTACTTGTTTAAATGAAAAGTATTACTTGTTTAAATAGAAAAGTAATACTTGTTTAAATCGAAAAGTAGTACTTGTTTAAATGAAAAGTAGTACTTGTTTAAATGAAAAGTATTACTTGTTAAATAAAAAGTATTACTTGTTTAATAGAAAGTAGTACTTTTTTAAATAGAAAAATATTACTTGTTTAAATGAAAAGTATTACTTGTTAAATTAAAAGTATTACTTGTTTAAATAGAAAAGTAGTGATTGTTTAAATAGAAAAGTAGTATTTGTTTAAATGAAAAGTAGTACTCCCTCCGTCCCGGAAGACTCTGTGCCAACTTTTCGGCTCAGAGATTAAGAAAAGTTGCTTTATGGGGGGTAGTAAGTGTGTATGAGGGGTAGTAAATGTGTTTGTAAGATTATAAGTGGAGAAGAGTATGTCAAAAAAATGAGTGTGCAAAGTCTTATGGGACAGACAAAAAAGGAAAGTGTGCTAAGTCTTCTGGGACGGAGGGAGTACTTGTTTAAATGAAAAGTAGTACTTGTTTAAATGAAAGGTATTATTTATTTAAATGAAAGGTATTACTTGTTTAAATGAGAAGTAGTAATTGTTAAAATGAAAATTAATACTTGTTTAAATGAAAAGTAGTACTTGTTTAAATAGAATGTATCACTTGCTTAAATGAAAAGTAGTAATTGTTTAAATAGAAAAGTCGTACTTGTTTAAATGAAATGTATTATTTATTTAAATGAAAGGTATTACTTGTTAAATGAAAAGTATTACTTGTTTAAATAAAAAAGTAGTAGTTATTTAAATAGAAAAGTAGTACTTGTTTAAATGAAAAGTAGTACTTGTTTAAATAGAAAAGTAATACTTGGTTAAATAAAAAACATTATTTGTTTAAATTAAAAGTATTACTTGTTTAAATAGAAAGTATTGCTTGTTTAAATGAAAAGAAGTACTTGTTTAAATAGAAAGTATTACTTGTTTAAATAGAAAGTAGTGTTTTTTTAAATATAAAGTAGTATTTGCTTTATAAAAATGAATTTGTAGGACATATGTAGTACTTGTTTAAATAGAAAGTATTACGTGTTTAAATAGAAAGTAATGCTTTTTTAAATAGAAAGTAGTATTTGCTTTAAAAAAATGAATTTGTAGGACATATACAATTTGAAAAGAATATAATAATTTATTTATAATTTATAAAGTAAAAATATATATAATTAGTATTTTAAAGATTATTAGATAGTTAAATTAAATAAATGAAATAAATTTTTTTTAAAAAAGTGTAAAAAAACCGAATTAAAAATAAATAAATAAATAAATATAATTTTAATGTAATACAATTTAATTTTTAAATTTATAAATAAATAAAAAATATAATTATTATATTAAAATATGGTTAAATCATTAAATTGGATAATTGAAATAAAGGATTTAAAAAAAATTGAAAAAACAGGCGCCCATAGGTCCTGTGTTCGGTCCCCCTTGGGAGCGAAAATTTGCCTCATTTAATTGGCAGACTTGGTGACTTATATATGATATGATTGTGGGTTGGGTTTGAGATGGTCCGTGGTTCGGTGCCCACCCAGGCGCCCCCTGGACTCGGGTTCGAACCACCGTGAGCCATTTTTTTTCGTAAATTCACGCTTTAGCGACGGATTTATTTTTTTAAAAAAATTAATTTAAAAAAATTATTAAAAAAAAAATTCCGTCACTTATATAGCGACGGTCACAAAAAACCGTCGCTACGGTTAGCGAACCTCGATTCAACGACGGATTTTTTTCCGACCCCATTAGCGACGGTTTTTTCCATCGCTAAAACCGTAGTTAAACCTCGTCTTTTTTGTAGTGATTTTGGTTTTGTGGGAGTTATTTTAGGATAGTTTCTAAAAAATTAATTAATATCAAATTTTAAAATCAATAACCGAAACAAACAATCAAACTTAATTAATCATCCCCCAATTCACCCATTATTGGGATATTGATTAGAATAACCAGAGGAACGGCATCCACCACGGTGCGTTTGACCACCACCAAATCCTGAACCCGATGGCCCTTGTTGCGCCGCGAATGCAGCAGCGCCCGAAGAGGACGATCTACAGTGCACTGCCTTTCTGAATAATTCATGGGTGATAAAAGGGGTAGTTAATCATCAAGCTCTGTTCGATTTTTGTTGCTCGATTTCACACAAATCCACCAATTCCCTCATAAATTCAACTCACCAAATTATTATGACCATGTTTTATGTTGTTATTGATGATTTTGAAGTCTATTTGATTACTGTCATCTTGATGCTTTCTTTTCTTGCATCATTTTTGCAAAGCAAAATCTCAAAAAATGGGTGTTCAGAATTTTTTACGGGTATGCATAATTTTTTTAGGGGTGTGCATAAATTTTAAATAAAATGACATATGATTAAAAACAAATTGGGGTGTGCAGAATTTTTAAATTTTAAATAAAAGGACATGATTAAAAAAAATTGGGGTGTGAAAATTTTTTACGGGTGTGCAGATTTTTTTTACGGGTGTTCAGATTTTTGGAGTGTGCAAAATTTTTAAATAAAATGACAGATGATTAAAAAAAATTTGGGGTGTGCAGATTTTTTGGTTAATATTAAATATAATTACAGATAATTAAAAAAATGTGAAATATGCAAATATTTTGACTAATATTTTATTGGTGAAAAAAAAATTGGGGATGTGCATAAATTAATTTTTGATAATTTGCAGAATGATTAAAATGTACAATTTAATATATATATATATATATATATATATATATATATATATATATATATATATATACACGAATATATAATATTTTTAAAAATTAATATTTTTAAAAATTAATATATAAATGTACAATTTAATATATATATATATATACGAATATATAATATTTTTAAAAATTAATAAAATAGATGATTAAAAAAAAATTGGGTGTGCAGATTTTTTAAGGGAATAAATGTTTAAATTTTAGTCAAGACATTTCAAAATAAATTCAAAATTGCCAAAATTGACATTTGTATCATATAAGGTTATTTAAGTCTTTTAACACCTTTTTTTTAACATATGAGTAACACTTAAAAAATGTATTATTTAAGAGTAAGAACTACTTATATATACTAACTAATAATAGTTACCCCAAATATAATTAAGTATGAAAAAAAGAAGCCAACGTTTGAAGTGACAACTCGCAAGAACATCTATGCTGCGTTGAAACCAACTTTGCTAGGTGATTTAAATGAAAATTTTGCAGCAAATTAAACTATATAGACATATAAATATTTAAATATATATAAAAAAATTTGGGGTTCTCGCAGGAGTTGCTGAACAGGCGCCGGCCCTAGGGCCAACATTGTGTCATTTATCGAGAGGGGTCTCACAAAATTTACTGATTCTTTATTTAAAAACACCATTTGTGATTCAATTTTAAACTTAAATTTTATTTCAAAAAAATTGTCATCTTGCTCTTTTTTCACAATTTCCTTTTATTTACTCCTCAAAAATGATCATTATTTTAATGTAGAACATATTTTTCCTCACACGCCAACTGAACATGCACGTAAAGTGGGAAGGAAAACAGTACATTTTCAAATACGTGTGAGATAGATATGTTGAAACAACTCATTTAAGCTGGGGGCAATGGTAGGTTGAGATTAAAATCTAATATAACATTTGTTTATTCTTTAATCAACACATGATAGATATGTATGAACTAACAATTCAATTTACAGTACGTAGGTGGAGGACCAACTCAATTGTGTATGTAAGATTGCACATGTGCATGACCTATTTGTGGTATGATAGTTTGGTGAGTGAATTATTAAACGGATCTTTTTAACTGACTCCACGTTAATTAGTTAATTAAATTTGGTTATATTTAGTCAAAATTTCGGTTTGATTTTTAATTTAAATTTGAGGAGGGTCTTCTCTGCACCATATTTATATTGATGCAACTTATTCTTGAAGCAAGTTACACGTTTTAGTATAAACTAGTTGCATATTTAAGTGTACTAGATATTATATTAAAAAAATACATTGTGAAGTGCACGGTGTATCTGATGACTGATGCATACAAGATTTAGCTAATTTTGAATATTTCACTAGTCCAGTTCGATGAATGGTTAAAATATTAATTTACTAACTGGCCGGACAATACTAATCAAATTAATATTTAGGTGTATTAATTAATTTATTAGGTATATTGATTTATTAAATGGGTTGAGAGTTATTTACTTGTAATATTTAACTTGATATGGGAAATGAATACTATCTCCATCTCACAAAAGACTTTGCACAATTGACTTTTACATGCATTTTTGCGAGCGAGTTTTGTATTAATAATAGAAATGATAAAGTGACTTTTAAGAACGGATATGATAGATAAGCCCCTCATCTGTCATACATCTCTTTAAAAGTCACTTTATTATTTTAATTACTAATACAAATTTTGCTCGTAAAAACGCATGTAAAAGTCAATTGTGCAAAGTCTTCTGGGACGGTGGTAATTTTTTTTATTTATTTTTTGTTTAAGAGACTAAAATATGAAATGCAATTAAAATAGAGAGGCCAGGTGAACCAACAGCATGCAGCTGATATTTTTTACAGAAGTTTGGCACACTCTTAATTTGGGCATTGAATTGTTCTTAATTCCACACATTATTTATTGGTGTTGAGAAAAAGGAAGGTATATAGTCTCTAATGCACGGATACTCTAAAAAATACTATGGTGCAGTATCGGATACTTGGCGGGTGCGGGTGCGATTCGTGTGGGATTCGCACGGTGCGCCACGTGACGAATTTTGAAAAAAAAAAAAAAAAAAAAAGAATACACGCACCGGTTTGCGTTTATGACACGAATCCGGTGCGTCTTGGGTAATTTTTGAAAAAAATAAAAAATTTATGGGGTATGTTGTAGTTTTTAAAACTTAAGATAAGAAAACTAAGTTTAAATAAGTAAAATAACTTAAAATAAGAAAATTTAAAATTACCTTATCAACACTCAAAGTCAGTAAGTCTCCAGTCTCACCACACGAACATAACACATCATCGCCTCCTTTCTGCTTTCTTCACGCCTCCAACATTTCGTATATTGTTATTTCCATATATTTTACAGGTATAATATATAATAAAATAATAAATAAATAGACGTATCCATGCCGAATTGCACCCTGAATTTTTAAAAATTTGTATCCCAGTATCCGTATTGGGTCGCCTCTGCACCAACGCACCGCACATGTGCAACACAGTATATAGTCTTTTTAGTCGTTGACAAAAAAATGTGGCAATTTCAATTTACAGTGAATTTCAGATGGATCCGGGCCCCAAAATTTAATAAGGCCAGGCCATATCATTATTTCCTCCCCTTGGAAATAAATTGTCTCGTCTTGACTTGGTAATAGTCCTTTATATGTAACAACAATTAAAAATCACTTCGGTCCATTTACTTTGAGTAATTAGGTTGAATAACAATTAATTATCTAATATAGTCAGTTATTTACTTTGATTGATAATTTTTTTTTTTTATTATCCCATAACCCGGGAATAACCCATAAAATCTCAATTAAGGTGGATAGTAGATCCCTCCAAAAGGGGTGTGATTATTTATTTTCAGTATTGGATTGAGTGTATTTTACTAATATAACCTTATTGTAGCTATGGAGTTTTCTTTTACACGATTTTGAGAGCTTTGCTCACAGAAAATTGCGAAATGAGAAAACAAAATCCCGCTGCCGCTGCCGTTATCGGTGTCGGGGAAGAAAAGACGACGACCCACTTCAGGAATTCCTAAAAATTGGGAATAAGTGAGGTTTATACCATGAAATAGATTCGTTTTCATTCTGAAAAGGTTTCACAAGGCTGATTTCTTCTGGAAAAATGAACTAGGTTGATTTTTAATGTATTCTATGTTTCTGGAATTTCAGTATATGAGGCATTACGAACTTCTATTTTTTGTATTTTAGCAGTTGAAAATTTTGGTTCATGGTTGGTTTCTGAAATTATTAATTAATTCCTTAATAAAACAGTTGAGAAAAAGAGGAATTTGGGGAAACAGATGAAAAAAGGAAAAAAAAAATCAGTCTGTATGTTGGGGCATGAAGAAAATCTTGAATCTTTGAACAACAAATCTACACCACTGATTTTGTATACAGATCCTTGCGCAACAATTTTGGAACAACGATTTTAATAAATTGGGTTAGATTTCGACAATATTTTTTTGTACTCAAGGTTATATCGCTGGTTTTGTATTCAACGTATTCCAACAAATCCGCATTGCTAGGAAAGAATAACTCCAATAATATTGTTCTTGACATGAATAATATTGACTGTGTAGTTCATGTGGACAATGAATTTCTGTTGCTATAAAATTCCGGGAATGAATAAGAATTCCTTTTTGAAAAGATGAAGGCGGAAGTGGAGATAAAGATTGAGATGGGGGCTATTTCAGTAAATGATAGAATTGAATTTTATCTAATTCACTAGAAGTAAATGAGTGATGAGATATGAAAATTTAATGTTATCCCCTATCTTCATCCCACTTTATCTTATTAACTCTAATTCTTATTTTCAAAGTAAACATAGCCTTCATGAAATTTTGGGAGCATGGTCAAAATGTGGTTCAAAGGAAAGTCAGAGGCCTTATTTGGCAATGTACGAATTGGAAGTTATGGAAGCATTGAAACGGTATTACCTTTAAATATAGTAAGTATCAGTGGCGGATCCAGAAATTTATAATTGGGTGGACTTAAAAAAAAAAATAGATCAATAACTTTAAACAAAGTAAAATATTTTCAATGTTTATTGAACTGTACTCAAAAAAACTTCAAAGCATAAAATTCATCAATAATTGAGTCTTAGTGAAAATTAAGAAAAATTAAAAGAATAAAAGAAAATTACATTGTATAAGAAAAATTAAAAGAATAAAAAAATTAATTTATCTGCCTTGAAAATTGAGGATGAGTGTTGAAAAAATAAAATCAAGAATGAAGAATCCCAAATTTCTTCTAAACTCTAATTCCCTGCTATTGGTGAAAATAATTTTTTTGAATAAAAAATGTTTAATTTTCTTTTAGATAAAATAAAAAATTAATTAAAAGTGGGTGGACCTATTGTTTGCTAATATTTCTACAGGAATGGAGGAATATTGATGGATTTTAAGTGAATTTATAATTAGGGTGGACTGATATAATTAATTTGGATGATGTGATGGGCCAATTTTAAATTTTTTATATATAATAAGTACAATATATAGTGAGTTAGAGTCCACCATTGCTCACTAATAGAACCGCCTCTGGTAAGTACACTATTGACATGCTTATCGATGGGATAAAATTTAGTTTGTGAAAGTTTTTATCCATTAACTTTTTGCATTATGCTCAATGATTGGGAGTTCCAATATTTAGTATGTATTCCCATATCTTTATATTCTACTAACCTTGTAAGTTGCTCAGTACCCTTTTATACTTAATATATTCCACTTTTATCTCTCGGAAAGAAATTGGTTTTGTATTTATTATGTGTTTGCGATTTTAGTACCCACAAATTAATTTTCACAATTTTGTCTCGTGATTGTTTACAATGATACAGTTTTAGTTTTATATATAATAAGTACAATATATAGTGAGTTAGAGTCCACCATTGCTCACTAATAGAACCGCCTCTGGTAAGTACACTATTGACATGCTTATCGATGGGATAAAATTTAGTTTGTGAAAGTGGATTCGAGCTCACTATCCATTAACTTTTTGCATTGCGTTCAATGATTGGGAGTTCCAATATTTAGTATGTATTCCCAGCAAACTATGATCTTTATATTCTACTAAACTTGTAAGTTGCTCGGATTGAGTACCCTTTATACTCGCATAATATATTCCACTTTTATCTCTCAGAAAAAGATAAAAGAAATTGGTTTTGTATTTATTATGTGTTTGCGATTTTAGTACCCACAAATTAATTTTCACAATTTTGTCTCGTGATTGTTTACAATGATACAATTTTAGTTTTATATGAACAATGATGTAAAAAATTTGCATGTGACACTCACGTGACTACAAAAATGGCACATTAAGACCCAACATATTTATTCACTTTAAAAAAAAAATTAACATCTTAAAAAAAAATTAATATATGATTATAGGCTAGGTCTTGTATACACTCGGGTGCACCGTGCACTCATAATGCATTTTAAAAGCGTGCAACTTGTTATGCTGTAAAGTGCGACTTATTTACACAGAAAAGTGCAACTGTTAATATGGGGACATAATTGCATGCTTTTGTTTGCAATAGTTGCACGCTTCTAAAATGCACTATGAGTGCAGGGTGCACCCTGGTGCACACGAGACCCACTCATGATTAAAATTACATTGTTTTTATAGGATTTAATTGAAAAAATATTCATTTGTATAAGACTAAATCGTCAACATCTACCAATTTTGCAATATACTTCTCTAATGTTCATCATCGTCTCATTCATTTAAGATAGAATTTTGTATGCACCAGGTACACCGTGCAGCTCAGGTGCACTTTTAAATAATGTTAGTTGATTTCACTGAACAATATTAGTTGTACAATATTACTTATTTTTGCTGAATAATACTCTTTCCGTCCTGTTTTAGATTGTCTATTCATTGTTTGGCTTGTGTTTTAGCGAACGAGTTGGTTATAAATATATGAAATGATAAAGTGACTTTTAAAAAAGTGTAGGATAGATGAATGGTAAGACTATCATATACCACCTTAAAAATCTTTTATCATTTCAAATATTAATAAGCAACTTGCTCGTTAAAATACAAGTCAAAATGTGAATGGACAATTTAAAACAGGATGGAGGAAGTATGAGTTATGTTGACCGAACAATAATAGTTAATCAATA
Source organism: Stenogyne calaminthoides (assembly GCA_037126765.1). Lineage (NCBI taxonomy): Eukaryota > Viridiplantae > Streptophyta > Magnoliopsida > Lamiales > Lamiaceae > Stenogyne > Stenogyne calaminthoides. Next base: position 13,617,010 of record JBBCBC010000006.1, read on the forward strand.
TTACTTGTTTACAATTGGTCTATCATCATGATATACAAAAATCAGAGTTAAAAAAATTCATGGCGATGTAAACAAACTAGTACTCCCTCCGTCTCAGAAGACTTAGCACACTTTCTTTTTTGGTCTGTCACATAAGACTTTGCACACTAATTTTTGGACATACTCTTCTCCACTTATAATCTTACAACATACACTTATTACCCTCATACACACTTACCAACCCCATAAAACAATTTTTCTTAATCTTTGTGCCCAAAAGTTGGTGCAAAGTATTTCGGGACGGATGGAGTACTAAAAATGATAATAAGACATACATGATGCATGTACAAAAATCAGTTATACACTAGCACTACCTTAGACTATCTATCTTCGCAAGACAAATGAAGCCAATTATTACCTAGATTCAACTCTCACTTGTACAACGTTTTGTCTTGAAGAATTTTGAGGTACACGCTGCGATCTCTCCCGATTAAAATCCTCCCTACTCAAAGTTTGCAAAACCGAGCCACGTGCATCGCACACGTACGATCTACAAAGCGGGCAGCTAGAGTGAGTCTGAAACCAAGTATCGATACAAGAAACGTGAAACACGTGTGAGCAAGTAGGCAGATGCTTCACCCACTCATCCTCTTGGAATTCACCCAAACAGACGGCACATTCCGCACGCGATTCTTGATCATCTTTCGGCCTCTTGATCTGTGTGATGGGAAGCGCGTGCATAAGAGAGGATTCCAGCCCCCTGCTATGCAATTGCGACGAAAATTCCTCCAGATGCTCATTCAGACGCCTTCTTTGAGATGAATTTCGCGAAATGCGAAATATTATGCAGTTCCTTTCGAGGATCTTGTAGTAACTGAATAAAAGGAAGATGCTGCAAATTAGACCCACCAGGCCGATCACTTGAGGATTCCATCTCGGAGAATCGCCAGCCGGTGGGGACATATTGCCTGTTACACGACTATGATAAAAGGGGACTAAAATTTAAATGTAGGTGAGTGCAAATATAAAATGAAAGAATTCATAATGCTGATGAAAACTAAGACAAACTTTTTATACTATATGTTTTTAACAAGAAGCATACTTTGTCATCAACGGAACTCTCGTTTCTTAAACTCTGGTTCCCTTCTGTACATTCGGTTAGTATAACTCTAATTCAATGCAGTTTTGCCGTGTAATTGATTTAAATTTATGTGTAATTTGATAATAATATTAATTATTTCATTCAAAAATAATAATTATTATATTATAAATTGATATTTGCGAAGAAATTGTATGGCAAAACTGTTTTATATAATATCAAAATAAAAATAATAAAATTATATTACATCACATGCAATCTCATGCTTTCATATCTTCGCAAATTTTATTTTCTGAGTTCTGATCTTTAAGGTAAATACAAGAGTGAATTTTTAAATAAGTATCAACTATTTTTACTGAACAATACTATCAATTCATCTAGTACAATTGTTCATTGAAAAAACCCTCCAATTACAACTATTCAGTAAAAAGCTAAAACTATTTAAAGAACATACTTTTAAATAATAGCGGTCATTTTCACTTAACACTACTATTAATTTATCTAGTACAAACGATCATTGAAAAAAAACCTTCAATTGCAGCTATTCAGTAAAAAGCTAAAACTTTTTAAAAATACATTTATATTGCGCGATGATTTGATGATAATAAACTGTCTAAATTATAAAACATATATAAAGAAAAAAAAATTAAAACAGCACACTGAACCTGAATCAGAAATATCAATCACTGAAAAATTAAAACCAATGTAATCCAAACATTTACACAAAAATCCCTTCCTATTTGTACAAAATATCAGACCTCCACCATCCCATTATCAGCTAAACCTCTGTCTCTTGGCAAAATGCGAAAACCCACCACCATTCATCACAGAAGAACTCCCCCCACAATTTCCAGACCCTAAATTACCAAAATTCAAAACAGGCCCAGACTGTTGAATTTGCGAATTCAACGGCCCAAAACCCTGAGAAGAAGAAACCACCGATCTCGAATCATCACAGCCCTTAATCGACACCGCCGGAATCTGAAACGGCTGCATCTGCGGCGGGTTCCGCCACCTAGGCAGCGGGCCCGCCACCATGAGCGGCTGCAGAAGTGGGCCCGCCTGGAGAACCGCCTGCAGGAATTTCCCTTTCTGGGGTAAAACCCTGCCCTTAGCGAGAGTGTCGATAATCAACGATTCGTGATCGATCTCGGGGATCAAGGGCTGGGAAGCGGCCACGTTGATGTTGGAGAATTCGGGGGACGAAACGACGTCGTAGAAGGAGTTTACGGGCGAGGAGCCGTACGGGTCGGATAGGGTGTCGGATTCGGTTATGCTTGAGTTCGGATTTCCGGGTTGGAATAGGGGAATTTCGGGTAAAGGGGGTGTTTGGTTAAGGAGTTTGTGGAATTGGGTTCGGGCTTCGTCCCGTTCCTGGATTGCGAATTTGAGGAGGCGGATTAGTTGGTTTATGTATTCTTTGTTTTTTTGCATTTCGTTCATTGCTTCGGATTTCAGCTTTTCGAGTTCCAGAGTTGTGCAAAGTAGTTTTTGGCCTAGTTGCTCCATGTCCTGATTCTGATTAAAACATAGGGAAAAATTGAATTAATTAGTCACTAATTGAGGAAATAAACATGATTCTTGAAAATATTTTACCATTTTAATGTAGTGGTGATCACTTTTGCGGTCCAGATCATGGGCCATTTGAGATCATCATACATTTTGGTCTAATGATTAGCATTGGATACCTAAAGTTATGAAAAAAAATAAAGTGTGCATCTAGAAAAAGATTTATTTCTACTTTTGGAGATACATGTATGTTTCAAGCACAGAAATGAGTGTGGATGCAGGGAGGAAAAAACTGCGGCAAATTAGCATGCAAATGAAGTGAAAAAATTGCATTGAAGATTAGAATTATCATTTATTTGACAAGATCACAGAGAGATATATTTGGGATTAAATGATCAAATCCAATTAATCCCAGTTCTGGAAAGTTATGTTGATTATGAATTGAGAAATGAAGTAATAAGGAAGAAGAAATGCACACCTCTTGATAACCCCACGCTGGAGCCATTTCCCCCATTTTGCAAAACTCTGAAAGATTTTCTTGAAATTTAGTGTAAAAGATTTCAGTTCGGAAGAAACGGGTTTTGAGAAAGAGGAGTTGAATGCTTTTTATAAAGAGAAAAACTCAATAAAAGAACAAGAATAAATAATGGAAAAATAAACAGTTCATTTTATATAAGGAATGTAGGACCCCATTAATGATTTTCATCTCATCAAAAAATAAAAAATAAAACAAATTCCCCTGTTTAAGGGTGTTGTCTTCCTCTTACCATTAATAAAAGAAAATAATTAAACCAATTTTTTAATTCACTCTGGTGTTTTAAAAAAAATTCCCTTTGTCGTGGTCAATGGCTGAATCCAGGTATATTTTCCTTAATTATTATTCTCTGAATAATAGCATTTATTTTCTGGTCTCCGTTGTAAATTTGAAATGGATGATTATGCGGTTAGTTAAAAAAGGTATGTTGTTATGGACGTTCTTACATTAATTAAGATTACATCTTTTGAACTTTTTCCTTATCCCCTTTTCTAAAAGTAAATTAATTTGGAAAATACTCCCATACACATTGTATTTTGTGTGTATTTTTATACAAAGACATATTTTTTAGTGAGTCTCATGTACACTAAAGTGCAAAATGCACTTATATTGCATTTTATAATCGTGCAATTTATTTATATTGAATCGTTTGTACTTTTCAATATAACAAGTTATATAATTCTAAAATGCACTATAAATTAACGGTGCACCTGGATGCGTACAAGACTTTGTCCATATTTTTATGTACAAGTTGCACGCAATCAAAGTATATATATAAATTATAGTAGATGTTAAAAAAAAACTATTTAATCAGTATCCGTTGTTTTTACTTAATATTATTCATTGTTTCAGTTGTTTTTTTGACACCTCGTTGATCAATATTAGTTGTAAATAAGTTGTGCATTGCGACTAGTGGATCCAAATGTTACTCTTATAAACATAACACTAATATTTCATTAGAATATATTAATTTAATAGTATTAATTACTTTAATAAAAGATACTTTTTTACTATATCCAATTACATCCGCATTTTCACTTAACACTCATTTAGTTTTATGTAATAGGCTAGATCCATCCGTTAGTTATTTGCAGGTTAGATTCATCAATAAAATATAATGCATAATCAATTCCATAAATATATTTATAACATGCGCAGAAATTATTCAGGGAATGTTATACTCATGTTTCATTGCTGATAAGTGATAAAAAATTCTACTATACTAGGACGGTGGGTTAATTTGGTATGCAGATTAGTCGATCCCGAAGATATTGAGTTATTAAAAAAAATACTATTTAAAGAGTAATTTAAGTTTCGGTAAATTATTAGGAGTTTTAAAAAAATTATAAGTGAATATAATTCTTTTTAAGGGTGTTTTGAAACACCATTTAAATAGTTAGAAGCATTTTTTTTTAAGTTAGAGAAATTCAATTATTTTTTTAAAAAGTGTTTTTTTTTGGTGCAAAAATGGGTTTCAAAACACTTAGAATTGTGAGAAGACGCAACTTGAAGTGTTTTGTTTCACTTTTATTAAATGAAATAGTGTAAAAGTTACTCCCTATGTCCCGAATTAGAAGGCGAGTTTACTATTTATACGTGTTTTTGTGAGCGAATTTTGTATTAGTAATTAAAATGATAAATTAATTTTTAAGAAGGGGTATGATAGATGAACCCTCCTTATCCATCATGTCTCTCCTTAAAAATCAATTTATCATTTCAATTACTGTTACAAAATTTGCTTGCAAAAACACATATGCAAAGTAAATGTGACTTCAAATTCTGGACGGAGTTAGTATAAGTTAAAAGTTGAAATGAGAGTACTTTTGTTAGCCTATAAGCTTTTTTTAAATACTACCCTCTCCGTCTCTTATATAAGTTTAGAGCGGGTCTCCTATGCACTAGGTGCATCATGCACTCTATACTTTACTTTAGAAACTTACGACTTGTTGCACTGAAATTTGTTACTTGTTACATTGAAACGTGCAACTTATGTTCGTAAAAAATAGTTACAAACACAAGTTTTAAAGCAACAAATTGCAAGTTACAGAATATTAAAATACACTACGAAGTTTACGGTACACCTAATGCATATAATATCTAGCCATAAGCTTATTGTCCTTTACACATATATTAAGTTTTTTTCCATCTTGCCATAGGTTTATTGTCTTTTACACATATATTAAAAAGAAAAAATTGAAAAGATAAATAAGTCTGTATAATTAAAAAGGATGAAATATTATTTTTTTTTGCATGCGCCATTCACTTTTCTTTTAATTTGTTTTTTTCATGTTCTTTTCATCGGACAAATGTTGACTCGAACTCATGACCTCACGACATAGATAGTTGTGCTCTAAGACTATATTTATTGGTGACATTGTCACCAAAGTCACTCGCTACACTCCAACTTAGTAAATAAATAAAATAAAAAAAACAATTCAATATATTGGAGTAACCTTGGCTCAGTGTCACTCACATTTTTTTCATTTTTTCCTGCTTATGTGTCAATATTCCATTGGTCCTTGTAATTTTTTTTAGATATAATTAGATGTGTATATATTGAAGATAATATGTATTAAAAAAACACACACACACACAAAATTCATAAAAAAAAAAAATCTTCTATAAATAGAGCCCAATATCTAAATATTTTGAAACACAAACGAAATTTCTATCTTTTCTCTTCCCATATTTTCCCATCCTATTTTTTTTTATCATTTCCTATTATGATCCAAATAATCTCAATTATTTTTCAAACTCTCAAAATTATCCAAACTTTGAATCTTATCTTAACTCTCATTTTTCAAATTCTGAGGAATTTTCAAACTCACAATATTATCAAAATCCTCAATTTTCAAATCTTGTAATTTTAATTTTATTGTTGAATCTGTAATTTATTTTAAGTGTATGGTAATTTTTTTCATATAATTACGAATTTAGAATATAAAATATTTTTTTATATTTTTATATTCTTTATTACATATTTAAATATAATAAAAATTGATTATACATAATATATATTTAAAAAATAATAATTAAAAATAATAATTTTAGATTGGGTTGGTGTCATTGATAAAGTATAAAAATGTTAAAGTTAGGTTGAATGGTAGATGGGGTATATGGATAAGAGAGAAATGAATATTATATTAGAATGTTGAATTGGATTGGGGTTACTAATAAATATAGTCTAACCATTTTCTATGTTGCATGTTCCAGAGTTTGTTAATTGGACGCCAGTCTTAACTCTATGTATTTTTCGGGTGTGGATCCTGTGCAGTACAGGACGCTACTGTTCAGTAGAAAACGGCACCGTTTTGCATGCTACAGTATAATCCCTTTCTTTATTTTTCTATTAATGTAAAATTGTTTTGCAACGGTGGTGGGCATGGTGGCTAGTACTTAACATTATTAAGTGTAATATTTAAGTTAGCTTTTTTGGTAGAGATTATCTATAATATTCGGAAAAAAATAACATATTTATATACACAAATTGACTCACTTGTTTAAATAATTGTGCAAAATTTATTAAATAAATACACAAATTAGTAATAATAAATCAAAATATCCACTTTCACTCTAAAAATAAAGACAAAAATTTGTATGAGACGAACCTCGTTTATTTAATAAAATATTTTATGGGTTTATGAGACTCCAACCTGATCATAATTCTAAAAAAGAGGAGTTGGTATGCTGTGAAACTTGTTCACCGTAAAATTGGTTTTTTTTTTTTTTTTTTACAGACATACTCTTTAGTAATATAAGTCACACTCTTTAGTAATATAAATCACACTCTTCCGTTATCACTACGACACTCTTTGCTATAATATAAGTCACACCCTTCACTTTTATGAGTAATACTCTTTATAGTAAAATGTCACACTCTTTATAGTAAAAAAGTCACACTCTTTAGTAATATAAGTCACACTCCTGAATCAGTTTCACTGTAAAACTTGTTCACACTATACTTTGCCAAAAATGAGAGTATGTCTAACCCAAATATATATTAATATGGAATACGGTTTCATTTATGAGACCGTCTCGCACAAGAGTTCCCTTAAATATAAAAATATTAGTACAACATTTTATATAAAATTATAATTTAAATAAAAATATTTATTTCAATTCCAAAAATAAAAATAAGCACGTGCCATAAACAAGAAATTACAAAATTTTATATAATTTAAAGCCAATTATTTAGACGATTCCTTATGAATGGTTAATGTGTCTATTTATATATTATTAATTTATATGTATTATTTATTATGTTATTCTTTTTTAAATTTTATAGACAATCTCTACTTAAAAAAACAACTTAAAATATTACACTTAATGTCGAGTACTCACGTAATTAATCACTGTTGCAAAACATTTTACATTAATAGAAAAATAGGAAAAGGGATATACATGCAAAACGGTACCGTTTTTGTTGAACAGCAGCATCCTGTACTGCACAGGATCTGCTCCCGTATTTTTCAGCACCGTCAAAATTAATTCTCCTAGTTTTTATTTTGGGACATCTGCACAAATTACGGTTTACTTTTGTATGATATTTTTTTTATACATCAATAGAAAATTATTTCAATCCGCGTAGTTTCTCGTTTAATTTCTTAAATTCTCTTAACATAATATATATATATATATATATATATATATATATTATTTTTTAATTTTTTATTTAATTTATTTTCTATTTAGTTCGTACAACGGCACACGATTTAATTAAATCCTAACAATTTAAAATATATAATTATGATGTTTTTTGTGGCGAAAATTACATCAGTTATATTTAAGCTTCCAACTCAATGATCATGATAAACATTTCAAAGACTTATGTTTGAAATTTGAACAAGTTTTCACACGCTATAAACATTTTCTTCCCTTAATAATGATAGTATTATTATTAGAAATTTAGAATATGGTAAGCAGGTGCCATACTGCTGTTCCATACGTTAGCTTAGCATCTTTTACAGCTTTTGATAGGCTATAAACATTTTTGCACAAACATTAGTACTTCATAATAGATAATAGAATGACAAATATTTCGATTTTATGTATTGCAGCTATAAATGTTATTTAAATTAAATAATACTCCCCCCATTCCTCTTTCATATGAACATTTAATGTTCGCATGAGTTTTAAAAAAAAAATTGTTTAAAGGTATTAAAGGGGATAATTTTTTTTTTATTAAAATTAAATGATAAAGTAATGACATTTACGTAAATTAAATGAGATAAAGTTGAGTGAAAAAAATAATATTTGTTTTTGACGTCGACGCATGCACACGGAATGAGATCACCTATTTCATAATTAGTGTTCCACTTTGTATTCCAAAGTGTGGATGAATGACACGTGGAATAATAAAAAATATTTAACGAACTACTATACCCCCTGAGTCCATGTGTTAAAGATCCAGAAGGGTGAAACATCAATGGAATACGAAAAGTGGAACAGCGAAATCGAACCGTGCACACACAAGGCGTTCTACCGATCCGATCCGGTCAATAGGTTACAACAATCGTGATTAATAGAGAAGGGGCCTCCGCAAGGCTAGCCGAAAAAACTTTTAAAAATCTTGTCCCTCGAGTGCGTATATGTAGGCTAGGTAGGCCTTTTTTTCCACCCGTATTAGGAAAAAAAAATACTATATTAATGAATTAATTATATATTTTTTTATAAGTTTGGATTTTGTGCTGAGATGAAATTATTTCATGATATAGAATTTTTGGCTCATGCATATATCATGAGTTCAAACTCCATCGACAACAATTCTACCTATATTAAATTATATTATATTTATTGGACCTTCTCCGTTTTCCTCGTGATAGAATTGACTGCCCTAAGGCCAACATATCTCATAAGTATAAATTGTTAAGTAAAATATCTATTATCAATTGGAAATATTTTTCTTTTTATAACTCTATTCGATTCAAAGATCGATTAATTTGGAGATCAGATCCCACTGTCCATCAGCGGAGGTTCCACTTCAAGTTACATCTAAACTCTGTATGAACTGACACATCTCAAAAATTTATTGCATCTTTAAATATATTTATTTTTAAATCAAAAGTTCTATTTTTGAACATGAACATGTCTTTGTAGAATTATATTTTAAAATAGACATGTTCTGATGATTAAAAAGGCTAATACGTGTCGCCATATAAATGAACTGTTATGATCCCTGATTCTCGAGTGCAATGACAATGACAAATTCCAATTGTCAAACTCAAATGTATTATTTTTGCACTATATAAGCCAGAAATTTTATAGTAATATAGAAACAAAGAAGTAAAAGGAAATAAATAATTAATATTAAGACGAAAGATCCAAGCCTGCCAAAACAAATGAACGTGGATGAGGTATTCCAATGGATAAACTGCAATATTTATTTGATTATCCCCGACAACCCACTAATATTTTAAAACTATATTAAATACACCTGAGAATATGTCTATGTGAAAATTTTCATGTATGAAAATATATAATATTATCCTAAATTAATTATCTACACCCTAAATACTAAATAATGAACACTAAATTATGATCTATTCGGCCGGGTGAACCATGAATCACTTGGGTCGAGTGAACCATGAACCACTCAATTTTGTCTTACCTTCACCAATTACAGAATTTAGTTATAAATTAAAAAAATTTCATGTATGAAAATTTTTCATACTAAACTTTGTCTGCACCGTGAATACTCATCATTTTAATTAGGCAATATGAAAATACAGTACTTGTCTGCACTATCTTATTGATTAATTTTATCTCTGTTTTTTGATGAAATGTAAAGTATTTATTAGTAATATTGCTATTTTAGTAATACCATGTACTGGTAAAATAAGGCAAAAAAAAATTTATTTTATACTCCCTTCAATCATAAAGAACTCATAAATAACTGATTTTTTTAGAATTTATAAGGGTAAAATTAAGAATGATAGTATTATGATAAATATATTCTCAATTAATTAATTAACTAACATAATTTTAAAATTATGAAAATTTTGAAGGATTGTGGTAGAAGTAAAAAAAGGAAAAAAATTGGGAAAATTACTATCTAAAATATCAGTTAATTGAAAAGAACTCACTAACCCAAAACATCGGTTATTTAGAATTAGAGGGATTGGTAATCTTATGATAAAAAAACTGAGCTTGTAAGTTTTGATTCTATGATGAAATTATCAAACACAAATAAAATTTTTCTATGAACACGAATTTATGGAAAACTTTAACACTATAATGCATAGATAATATTACTGTTATATTTATGCATTATCACTATTTAAAAAATATTTTATAAATAATAATAATAATAATAAATAATATTTGAAAAAAATAAAATTTACTATGAATTTGGGTTAACATAATTAATTTTTGCCCCAATATATTCATTTGTATGTAACTAACAAAAATAAAATTTATTGATGGATGAACTTGACTAATATATTCACCCGCTGCACGTAAGACGATCACACAAAATACCTATCGATCTTAATATTTATCATCACCACTCAGAAAAAATTAAAAAAATTATCATCAAATTAATATACATAAATACATTCTTATAACATTTAATCTTATATATAACTATAATAATCAATATTGTATGAAATTAAATTCAAGGTTTGATAGAATCATTTACATGGCAATATATATTGGCTATCATGCATTGCATCGTGTCATCGTCTTCAGTATGAATTATTAGTTGTAGTTGCATGTTTGATCCATATAAATATACATTATAACTTAGTTAATGCCAAAATTCTTCAATATTTAATGCTTAATGGATTAATGTATATTATACAGCATTGAAGAGACATATCTGCGCGTATACATTTATATTTATATAAAAGTACGAACTACAATCTATGTTCAGATGAAGACAAACTTTCCAATCTTAAATAATTTGCATCTACCTAATGTCAAATGTTCAATGTATGTAGCAACTTTTTCCGTCTAAATATAATTTTTAATACACGTTTCTCTCACTACATGAAACTGTTGCGGCACACATGCGCCTGTTATTCCAAAGTCATCCTAGGTATTCCCAAAAAAACAAAACCTCTAAAATAGATTATCATGTAGATCGATCAAAAATTCAATTTTAAATGATTTTTCAATATTATATTTACGTTCATTCTAAGCCATTAGATCCTGCAAGGCCACATGCTGCAGATATTCTTATATGTTATTTAACCTTTTTTATTTTCAAGAGTTAATTATAAATAAATACACGATTTTTATATTAAATATTAATTTAATCGCAATCTTTAATATTATAGTTCAAAGGCCCAACTTTTAATATTTTTGTAAATCGATACATATTTTTTTTCCTCCGATCATTACAGAGGCGGATCTATAGGTTAGCTTTGGCCAGTGCAAATGTGCCCCAAAACCCGTTGTATATATATTTGTTAATAGGAATTAGCCCACTCTATCTAATAGACTCAGTTCACCCCAATTCACCCCAATTAAATATCTTATTGGTCCATTCTAATTAAATATTCTTTTACATAAATTCAGCGGCCCCATCCAAATACCACTCCCCAACTTTGTAAAGAATAACACACATACAAAAAGAATACCTCCCCATTTCTAACTTCCTTTTTAAAATCCTCTTTTTCTAAAACTTATTGAGAGAGGAGGGATAATGTAGTACATAGTTCAACTTATTTTTAGGGTTATATCGTTACAGACAGCTACATGAGTAATTGGACAAAAAATTTGACATAATATTTTTATTCATAGCCTATCTCATTATCAATTTCTGGATCTGTCACTGGATCATTGACAGATAACATGGCTCGCCGGACTTATCATGTAGGAATACACAATTTAATATTTATTTTGATTCGTAATTTTATTTTATCTACATTATTGTGACAAAAAACTCAAGAAAACTCACACTCATTATTGGATTTTCTGTCAAAATAATGTACGTAGCAAGAAAAAAAAAACGTGTAATTCTACATTGTAAGTCCAGCTAGCCACGACATCCGTCACCGGCTGGAGAGAAAAAAAAACATGTATCAATTTTCAATAACATCAAAGGTTTTACTACGTACTATAATCCTAAAAGTTGTGATTTTTCACTACTACACATTTGAGATTGGAGAGCTCCACTTGGACAGCTTTTTTTTCGAATAGCTCTCCAAGTGGTCCCTTGGAGAGCGGTTCTATTAAAAAAAAAAAAAAAGACAACGGTTAAAAACCGATGTCCAAGATCAAAGCTTAGACAATGTTCATAAATCATTGTGCAAATAGAAGATGGAGAGCGATTTTGAACCGGCCGTCCAAGGTAAAAAACAAACGATGGTTCATAACCGCTCTCCAAGTGAATTAATATATTTTTTTTTGTAAAGCTTGTATTTTTTGTTTTATTTTTTTGTTTTTGTAAATTCTTTTTAGGTACAGTTCAAATATTTTATTCTTTAAATTCTAGTGTTATTTCTTTTTAATATTCGTCTTATATAATGAGATTAACACAAACTCTTATGTAAAACTTGTTCATAATATTAAATTCATATTATTACACTTACGAACTTGTATCACTATTAATTCTTATAAATTAATACCTATAATATTTAATATTCTTATAAATTAATTCAATTTTGTCTAAGTATTACTTATTTAGATAGAAAAGTACTACTACTTGTTTAAATAGAAAAGTATTACTTGTTTAAATAGAAAAATATTACTTGTTTAGATAGAAAGGTATAACTTGTTTAAAGAAAAGTATTTCTTGTTTAGATGAAAAAGTATTACTTGTTTAAAGAAAAATATTACTTATTTAGATAGAAAAGTATTGCTTGTTTAAATAGAAAAGCATTACTTGTTTAGATAGAAAAGTATTACTTGTTTAAATAGAAAAGTATTACTTGTTTAGATAGAAAAGTATAACTTGTTTAAAGAAAAGTATTACTTTGTTTAGATGAAAAAGTATTACTTGTTTAAAGAAAAATATTATTTATTTTGATAGAAAAGTTCTACTTGTTTAGAAGGAAAAATATTACAAGTTTAAAAGAAAGGTAGTTAAAAAAAAGTACAAGTAAAAAATATAATTTTAATTTAATTTAATTTAAATTTAAATTTATATAAAAAAAATTATTATATAAAAATGTGATTGAATTAATAAATAAGATAATTGAAATAAATAATTTAAAAAAAAATTATAAGAAAAAACGATTTTTAGAACATATAGAATTAATTTCATTAAGAAAACGCAAGAAAGCAAGTGCCCGAGCGAAATTGATCCCCGCTCATGCACCCAAGGTCCCGTGTTAAGTCCCCCAATGGGAGCGAGTAATTACCTCAATTAATTGGGAGGCTTGGTGGCTTATATATGATATTTGTGGGTCCGGGGCTACAAACCGCTGTCTAATTATCAATTTTGATACTTAGACAGCGGTTTATAACCGCTTTCTATGTTGCATCTTGCACAGCGGTTCATAACCGCTGTGTAAGCATATATCTTGCACAACAATTCATAACCGCTGTCTAAGCATATATTTTGGACAGCGGTTAAAAACCGCTGTCTAAGCTCCACTTTTACTTGGATAAATTGTTATTTGGAGAGCTGTTATAACCACTCTCCAATGTCATTTTTAACAGCTTTCCAAGCCAAAATTTGTATTAGTGTTTTAAATTAATATTTAATATAAAAGTTGTGTATTTATGTAGAATCAATCCTATTTTTAAATTACCTTGAAAATATATATTGGATAAAATCATAGTTACTTACATATTTTTAATGAAGATTATGAACTCTAAGAAATTAAAGAGGTTATTTAGATCTCTTTCACTCGATATCATGTTAATGTATCAAAATTCTTGACTTAATTTATTATATTCTTTTATGAGTGAAACTTGAATGATGCATGGAATAGAAGGCAAATACTTGTGTGCAGTGGCGGATCCAGGATACAAATTTTGAAGGGGCGAGAGTGTAAAAAAATGCGTATTTTAAATCTAATTAATAAATATCAACACTTATATAGTGCTAAAATTTTACACATACATACATATGTAGCTAAACAATGAGAATAATTACACAAATTAGTATAATTATACACATGTATCCATATATATATACATTGGAAAAAAAAGTTTGGGGGGGGGCTGCTGCCACCCCCAACCCCCCCTTGGATCTGTCGTTGCTTGTGTGCACCATTTGCACCAATTCTAAATTGGTGCAATTGAATTTTTTTTTAGTTTTTTTTTTCTTCAATTTTTAACCCGGCCCCGCCCGGACCCGAACCCAGTCCGAGTGATTTATAGTTCACTTGACCCAAATGGTTCATGGTTTAGGGTATAAGGTTTAGGATATAAGGTTTAGGGTTTAGGATTCATGGTTCATTCAAATTAAAATTCAATTCAATTGCATTAATTGCACCTTGTGCAATTGATGTACACAAACATCGGTTGAAATAGATTAATGATCAAATATTGCAATTTTTTTTTGGAAGGTAAATATGAATCTGTATTGAAATCTGAGTACAAGGGGTACTCAAAACCCATAAGTACATAGCCAAATACTTACAGATTATTTGGTAAACATTCTAGAGGTTGTCCGTCCCAGGCCGAAAAAGGCATGGTAAAAGAATTTGGGTAATGCGATCGAATCCATTTCCACGAACATAATTTTATACCGTCAAGAAGCTCATCAAATATTGCAATTCGTGAGATGATAGACATTGAATAATTCAAATAGTTAGATATAATATCATTATTTACAACGCGAAGTTATGAGTTTGAGCCATATATATATATATATATAAAGATATATATATATATATAGAGTAGTGATATGAAACCAACTATCTGGTTTTTTATGGAACCATATTAATGAGGTGTCATGCCAACTCATTATCCACATAATTAATTCTACTCAAATAAATTATAGAATGTTTTATAATATACTATACCCTAAACCATGAACCTTAAATCCTAAATCATGAACCATTCAGGTCAGGTGAACCATGAACCACTCGGGCGAGTTCGAATGCAGGTTGGGTTGGAGTCGAGCGGGTAATTTTTTTTTTTTTTTTTTGAAAAAAATTGAAAAAAAAAAACTAATTTTTTTTTACCCAACCCGGACCCAACCTGGCCAGACCCGAACCCGGCCCGAGTGGTTCATGGTTCACCCGACCCGAATGATTTATGATTTAGGGTTTAGGATTCATGATTTAGGGTATAGTATATTATAAAACATTGATAATTTATTTAAGTAGAATTAATTATGTGGATGATAAGTTGACATGACACCTCATTAATCTGGTTCCATAAAAAATCAGATAGTGAATTTTATATCACTTCTATATATATATATATATATATTACACTTCATATTGAACCCGAGTTTCAGTTTTCAATAATCAAAGAGTCGGTACTTTCAAATACAACAATAAAAAAAGAAAAAAAAGAAAAAAATCAATAAGCACTCAAACTCAATTTTAATTCGAATTTTATTAAATCAATAAGGTTAATGTCTCACCGTGACACAATAGTTACGTCAGATTTAGGTTGCATGGACATGGGTACGATACTGTATGGGTATTGTGATACATATTTTACTTTTTTTTTAAATACGTATTTCTGTAATCTATTCAAAAAAAAATTAACATCTAAATAAATATAAAATCAAAACAAGAGAAAAGTCATAATAACATATGTGAATGATGAACAATTTGATAGTGGTGTGACCATGTGAACAATAGAGAAAGTCAATATTTTTTAACTATTTGTGGGTTAAGATTAATTTAATAAGACAAAATTAATTTATTTCAAGACAAAAAAAAAACTAAAATTTGCAAATTTGACCCACGTGTACTCTGTTCATCGACATGTTGATCAGTCGTATTCGATACGGTACCTAAAACTATTATTAATATTTTAATTGGAACACACCACGTGGTGTATTGGGTACGTAGACCACTCGTATCCACGTATTCAAGTACTCATGGTGTATCCGACATTGTATTATTCAAAAATTCTAAGTACACATGCATTCTAGCATGAGATTGTTTAATATTGTGAATTATAAATAATATTGTTATGTTTTTGGAAGTAAACGAATGTCTCATTTAACTTAACTTCATGAGATGAAATTTCAATTTAAAATGATAACAATCCATTAATCCATATCTTTATATATAGAACATGATAACACTGTGAGGCTCTGTCTCATTATAAGCTCAATCAATACTCCTATTAAACATGCATGATTTATTAACCTATAGATTACACACAGTCACATTGTCTCCGTATTACATTCGAATTTGTTTATGACGAAGTTGAATAATTCAAGTACTTAGAGCAAAACTTATTATTACTGTGAGATCTGAGATCGTGGATTTGAGCCACCATTTATCCTATTAAAAAAACTTTTGGAATATGTTCCACATCTCAATTAGATAGATTATAGAAAATAATATGACATGAAAGTAGCATAGGGTCCTACGATCCTATCCACATTTTATAGAGTTGCAAAAACTTTTTTAATAGTATATAAATTAGTATCTTTTGGGAGCACCGAAAAAACTGTCGGCAAAAGCAGATACTGCCTTAGAAGTTTCCTAACGAGCAACGAATTTAACTGTCGACCCTCTTCGTAATTTATGGGTCAGCCTTGACTAAATAATTCTACATAATTAAAACTCGGAATGAAATAGCTAGTGTTATTTTACAAGACCTCTTGGGCAATAAAAGTTGTAATAAATAAATTAGTTCCAAGAAGTTGAATAATAAAAGTCAGAAGAAGAAATTTTATTTACAGATTTATCCTCTTAAAATATATATTGCACAAATTAGTTAATCATAATATACTATATTAAAGAAAAGAGGCAACCATAGATAGTTTACGAAGGAAAAATAGTTTGCAGATTTAAGTGTCTGTAAAATTTTGTGACAAATTTTTCAGTCTGCCGCAAATTCTCGATGGGCTTGTCGCTCGCGTTGCGCGACAGACATTGGCCCCAATCATTGAACTGCAGTTAGTCAATTCCACCAAATGTGCATTTAGCACTAGTGAATGAGGATCATATTCCCGGTCACATTCTCCGTGGTTCGTGTTATATATATATATATATAATTAATTTTAACTTTGACATTTTATTCTTGTGAAAATAAATTAATTATTTCAAAAATCTATTAATCCATGAACTCCGTTTATTGACTGATTGAGTCCAAACTCAATTTCTAAGCATAAATATCTTTTTCTATCTTTTTTAAAGAGAGGAGATGAGTTTTTTTTTTCATCACGTTTTCATTAGCTCTTTAATTACTTTGTCTTTGAGTTATATTTCAGCTTATTATAGTACTCCCTCTGCTTTGCATTATACATAGGTTTTCAGATTTGAACACACGAATTAAAGAATGAAACTTATATAATTAGATTAATAACTACTATATATATTCTTTTAGTAATTTGGACACTGGACAATTAATTACTTCGACTTAATTAATTGTCTGTCTCCAACTTAACATAGCAACACTTGAGTCAACTTATCTTGTTTGTACGACTATCCTGAAACGATGAATTGTTGTTGAAGTTTTTGACATGTTAGCTTCGTACATACTCGTGTTGCATATTTAATTAATTAGTTAATTTATTCATGTTCATAAATTGTATCTCAAATATTTATGTACTAATACAACAACTTCACTTGAAATTACGTAAAGACATGCATATTAACTACATGACGAAACGTGCATATCATGATTAGTGATTTTTTTATTTTTCAATTATTAGGCTTTTAATTAATGATGGTTCGTACCAACCATAGAAAATCTGTGCAAATTAAATGTGGATTAGATGCAAAGTGAACCGATCTTACATATTGAATTTCAGTTTTTAGATGAAATACACCAATTAATGCCGAATTACAAATTGTTTAGATTTTATATTACCTATATTTTAGGTTGTCTTCGTATGGGATTGAAGAGTAAATAATCGTGTTTTTCTAGCAAAGTGTACTCTAAATAAACACCTTTATTGCAATTTGATATGAATGACCCTTATTTTCTCTTAAGTAAATAATCATAATTTTCTAGCAAATTCTAAATAGTAAATATACATCTATAATCAAGTTGATTTGAATGACCCCATTTTCTCTTATAATTAATTTGTTTGTATTAATCATGTATAGTATCTAAGTCCTACATTTCTTAGAGTTAAAAACAATGTTGAAGATCAATTCGGTTGGATTCCCCAATTCCACTTTTCGTATTCCATTGGTAAATATTTCGCTCTTCTGGATTTTTAACACATGTATCCAGAGTATGGTGGTTCATTGGATATTTTTTATTATTCTATATATGTGTCATTCATCCGTATTATGAAATACAAAGGGGAGCACCAATTATGGAATCTGTGATCTCATTCCAGATCAATTATCGCTTCATTCAAATTAACATGTTACCTTATACCAATTGAGTTAAGTTGTACGAGTTTGAATCATAAATGATTTCATAACTTTGGTCTCAAATAAATTTAGTCTCATAAGTTTTTTATCACGATTTAATCCTAATAACTTTGACAATGTCCAATTTTAGTCTCAAATCAATCGGAACAACGTCGTTTTGCCATTTCAATTTGGGGCTTTCTGGCGGATGTTATGACTGGACTGCCACTTGTATTTTAAGTGTGTTTAATTAATTATTACCATCAATTATGTTTTAATTTTAAGTTTTAATTTTATTTTTTATTTTAATTATATGCTTGAAATTCAAGCTGTTAAATATATATATATATATATATGTGTGTGTGTGTGTGTGTGTGTGTGGCAGCCCAGTCACAACATCAGCAGGAAAATCCCAAATTGAAACGACAAAACGACGTTATTTCAATCGATTTGATATTAAAATTGAATATTGTCAAAATTATTGGGACTAAATTGACGATAAAATTTTTTATGGAACTGAATCTATTTATGATGATATATAATTATGAGAATATTTGTGTTTCAAACTCGCACTCTAATAGAAAAATGTCCATGTGAACCATATACAAACAAAGTCTACACGTTATCATCAAAAAAGGGTATATATATATATATATATATATATATATATATATCTATATATAAAACTAGAAACTCGGTAAAGTCACATGGATCTTTTGCGTTTGGATAATTTCTATTTATTTTTTTACGTGATTTTTTTTAATTACCCATAATTACTAGTAATTGAACCCGTGCGATGCACTGCTGTAGTTGAACAATTATTTTAAGAGAAGATCTTGTGTAAAATATTGCATCATAATGTTATGTGCAATACAACATAAATAAGACATATTTGACTAAAAAACGCGGGTTCCCGGGTCTGGTCGTATGGTCGGGTCGACATTGGACCTGGGCAGAGGTCAGGGTTGGGCTTTAAGTTGTGCGGATTTCAGGGACGTACATATATATATAGTGGAGTACTTTTACCAAATATATAGTGTAGCTTAATGGTTAGCTTATACTTGTTGGAGTAGAAGGTTTCAAGTTTGAATCAATTTGATAACAAATATTTTAATTGTTTTTTATTTAGAATATTTTCACTGCTATTTTTTACAAACTATTTTTTTATTTAATATTTTCATTGTTATTTTTATATTTTTTATGTTACCACATTAACAAAAAATGTGATACTATTTTTTTGATCTTTATTTTAATTCTTTTGATGTTACTATATGAACAAAAATATATTATTACATGAAAAAAGGTGTGTTACTACATAAATAAATACGTGATATTATTTCTTTAATTGTAAATTTGTGTGTTACTACATGAACAAAAAGTTTGTTACTATATAAACAAACGGCATGATACTATTCTTTTAATGTAATTTTTTGTGTGTTACTACATGACTAAAAGTGTGTTACTACATGAACAAAAGAACGATAATATTCTTTTAATGTAATTTTTTGCGTGTTACTACATGATTAAAAGTGTGTTACTACATGAACAAAATGCGTGATACTATTCTTTTAATGTAATTTTTTTTGTGTTACTACATGACTAAAAAGTGTGTTACAACATGAAAAAAGCGCGATACTATTCTTTTAATATAATTTTTTGTGTGTTACTATTTGAACAAAAATGTGCTGCTGCTTGAACAAAAAGATAATATTTATTTAATGTAATTTTTTTTGTGTGTTACTACATGACAAAAATTTGTCACTACATGAATAAAACTATGTTACTATATGAACAAACCCTATTTGCTTTATCCTTTTAATATCCGCCTCTATTCCTGTAAAAAAAAAAATCCGCCTCCATTGGCAATCAACTCATTCCTTAGTCCTTAGAGCATGTTGTAATTAGCAGCTTTCTCCGCTCGCTACTCCCTCTCTCATTCCTTACGATTATAGCAAAATTTTAGACCAATTTTATAATTTCCTCCTTCGTATATTCTTGAGGATTCTCTCAAATCAAAGCACAATTGTGTTTTCCTCCAAAAATCAGAATGTCATCCCTGCTTATTTCGGAGTTGGAATAATACCCAGATTGAAAAACCCTTCTAACTGAAATCTGGGCAGCAATCGCGAAAACGACTCACTTCAATCGACGATTACACCTTCTTTCCGCTGTGTTTGCACTTCTTGGCAATGCGCAGCCACTTTCCACAAATTTTGATACGGAAATTCCTAGGGTTCCCCGGTGGCCGCCTCATATATTTTTTTGGCGAAACCCCTCTTCTTTTTGAGGAAACTGAACAAATCCATATCAAATATGAGAAAATAAATTGACCGACCCGAACCGATTTGACTGGCCCGCGATTTTTTTGGAAAAAAGTCCAATTAACTTGTATTGCACATATGACTTGTATGTAATATTGCATACAAGTTTTTGTCTTATTTTAATAGTGAGTAATATGATTTTTTAAAAACTCTTTTTTAAGAATAACGTTTTAGTTAATTCATATTTAATACACAATTTTAAATTAAGTGATAAATATATTACTAAATTTAAGATCTTGTAATTGGGTATATTTTCACCAGAGAATTTAAGCGATGAAACTAATTTTCAAGCAGCAGCAGAAGGATTAAGGAGCTTCTTCTTGAAGCTTTTAAGGTGATGAAAGTAGAATGACTGATGTTTCTATAGATGGAGGAAATATTTTAGAAAAATAATAATAAATTTAAAAAAAATCTAATGATTTTCTTTTGAGAAATCAATAGATTTGATCATAATTTTATTTAAAATATATTATAATATTAAATATTAAGAATAATCAATTTGCCTAATTAATTTCACCGATAATTAATTTCACCGAATTCCTGGAAATTATTTAAATTGGCCAAACACATGACCTGAACCTCGTTTGATACGTTTGATATATATTAGTAGTAATAAACATTCATAATAAATTTAATAAAATAATATTCTTATAATATAATCATATTATTACTAATAATTTAAGATTTGGAATTTGATTTAAGCAGAAAATTACATATAATATTAGATTAGATATATTTGGAAAGAAAGATATTCCAAAGTTCTAAACATATTCAAATTTTTTGCTCAATTTAATATTTGGAATTATAACAAAGATTTTTTCTCAATCCATTATTATTTGTTAAAAAAAATTCCCATAGATATGTCTCCTGATTTAGCAATAATTTTTGGCGATTATTATTTGTTAAAACAAAATTCCATAGATATGTCTCCCGATTTAGAGATCTTGTAATTGGGTATATTTTCACGTGGTAATTTAAGCGATGGAATATATATAGATACCGAGATGGAGGAAATAATGTAGAAAAATAAGATTTGATCATAATTTTATTTGGGATATACAAATTTAATCATAATTTTATTTGGAATATATTATAATATTAAAATGTTGAGAATAATCAATTTGCCTAATTAATTTTACCGAATTCCTGGAAAGATTTAAATTGGCGGTTGATATATATTAGTAGTACCAAACATTCATAATAAATTTAATAAGAAAATATTCTTATAATATAATCATATTATTACTAATAAATTAATAATTTAAGATTTGGAATTGAATTTAAGCAGAAAATTGTGTATAATATTAGATTAGATATATTAGAAAAGAAAGATATTCCAAAGTTCTAAAGATATCTGAAATATTTTGCTCAGTTTAATATTTTAAGAATAACGTTTTAGCTAATTCATATTTATAAAAAAAAATCTCATAGATATGTCTCCCGATTTAGCAATAATTTTTGACGATCCATTATTATTTGTTAAAAACAATTTCCATAGATATGTCTCCCGATTTAGCAATATTTTTTTGCAGAAAAATTCAATGGTTTTTAAATTTGGAGCGGTTTCCAAAGATTTTTTCTCAATTCATTTTTATTTTTTAATATTTTCAAAGATTCGTCTCCCAATTTAGCAATTATTTTTTGCGGGAAAATTCAATGGTTTCCAATTTTGGGGCGGTTTCTGCTTTTATATATATATAGATATGTCCCACGATTACATACACATAAAAATGGGCACACATATTAAAAAAAATAGAAGAATGAGTAGGAATTTAACCATTTAGGGATTAATTATTTTATAAATTTTTATATATAAAATAAAGAAAATAGTTGAACTGGTCCACAAGGCTATAGCCAAGTGATGTGGTGATGTGGGGAGAAAATCTCCGACAACTTAAGTTCGAACCTCGTATGAGATAATTTTTCATTGAAATATTATGGAGGTTAATTTGTCCTATGAATTAAATTCTATTGACTTTCTCCCATAAATGTCTACTTAGGCACATCTCTCGATTTAATTATAATTCATCCTATTGAAGGGCCAATAATACGAGTGAGAGAATTTCTCGTATTTTCTTTACAAAAAAAAAAGATGATGAATTTTGTGCATTAGTAGGTCCAAAAGTATTTGCATTTTATGTAAATTTATGAATATTGTGAGTGAAATTTATGAAGTCTTATGATTTTTTGGAGTAATGTTGAACGTTCAAATAAAAGTGCGCAAGTAATTGTAGAACGAAGGGAATACTATATGCTGATAATGAGTCAAATATTGAGTTTGATTCGGTGAGAAATTACTTCTAAATTGATTCAAATTACTCATTATATATATATATATAATATGCTAGGTCTAGTATGTATCAGGTGCACCTTTCACTTCATAGTGTCTTTTAAAAATATATAATATTTTATACTTAAACATGCAACTTATTTTACGAACACCGTAGGTTACACATTGGTTCACTTGATGCACAAAAGATCCACCCTATTAAATAAGTAAAATTATTATTATAAATCTATAATTATATAAAAATAGAAGTTGGTTAACATATTAAGAATTCATATATAAGCAAGTGTAGTGGTAGGTTTAATTTGTGCATTAGCACAGGATAAATATAAAATTAATATAAGTAAAATTATAAGTATAAATGAAAGACAAATTCTCTTGTGCACCATTTGCACCAATTTAGAACTGGTGCAATTGGATTTTTTTTTCAATTTTTTTTTCCATTTTTTTTTTTATCCGGTCCCAACTCCGACCCATCCCGAACTCGGTCTGACTGGTTCATGGTTCACCAGACCCGAATGGATTTAGATCTTTCTTTTTTTTTTCTTTTTTTTTCTTGGTCCGGACCCAAACCGACCTGGCTCAAACTCGACCCAAGTGGTTTATAGTTCACCCGACCCGAATGATTAATGGTTTGGTGTTTAAGGTTCTTTGTTTAGGGTTTATATTTATGATTCATTATTTATCTAAATTAAAATTGAATCAAATTACATCAATTGCATTTACACAAACATCACTCTAAACAGAAGAAATCCCCAAAAAAACTCTGTGAAAAAAGCCCACTCTAAACAGAAGAAATCAGGAATTGAAATTCCTGGTGTTGAGGAAGATCAAGTGTCTAAGAAGATAAGAGACGAAGCCATTCTCACCTGGAATTTGGGAAAACATATGGGTCTCTGTGCTCAGGGACAAGATAAAGACATGATTAATGAACTAGCAGAGTTGAATAAAACAGCTTCCGTGAATAGTGACAAGAACAAGGAGAAAAATGAGGTATGTCTCCAATGAAAGTTCTTTCATATAATATTAGAGGGGTGGGGAGTACAGTGAAGAGAGAAGAAATTCGATCGTTGATTAGGAAACATAATTTTGATTCCTGTTGTGTTCAAGAAACAAAAGATGAAGATTTAAGTGTGGAAACGTGTAGAGAGGTGTGGGGGTTCGGAAATTTTGGCTGGGCAAAAAGAAATTCAATTGGAAGATCAGGGGGTATACTGAGCATTTGGAATTTTGATAAATTTTCTGTAATGAGCTCTTGGGATATGGAAGGTGCAGTAGTTGTCAATGGGTTTTGGGGGATTGATAGAATCAAATGTTGTGTAATCAATGTATATGCTCCTGCAGTGCTTGCTGAAAAAATAGACCTCTGGGACAGGATACAGACGGTTATCCAGCAAAATGATGACGATTGTGTGTGTTTGACGGGGGATTTTAATTCTATAAGAGCACCGGGGGAAATATTAGGCAGGGGAAGCTCGATTCCTTTGAGTGATATTGATGTTTTTGATGGATTCATTCGAGACTCGAACATGCTCGACCTACCTTTGATTGACAGAAAATTTACAAGATATCAACCTGACGGGAGGTGTAAAAGCGGAATTGATCGTATTCTGGTGAATAATAATTGGTTTACAGCTTGGCCTTCTTCATCTCTCAAAGGCCTACCTCAAACGATTTCAGATCACTGTCCGCTAGCTCTTGAGATAAAGAAGATCAACTAGGGACCGAAACCTTTCTGGTTCGTTAATGCTTGGTGCTCACATCCAAAATTTCTTGAATTTGTGGAAAAGGCGTGGGCAAGTTATGACATCGAAGGTTGGGGAGGTTACAAGGTCAAAGAAAAACTCAAGAGACTAAAAGAGGATTTAAAGAAGTGGAACGTAGAGGTCTTTGGCTCTATGGACCACAAAATTGATATGTTGAAACAGGATCTACAAGAACTCGATCTATTTGATGATGTTTTTGGTCTCGAGGAGGAGGAAGTTCTAAAAATGAAGGAAGTAACGGCTGAACTTTTCAGAAGTTTGAAGAAACAAAATAGCCTCCTTGCCCAAAAAACAAAGATTCGATGGCTCAAAGAAGGCGATGTCAACTCCAAATTTTTTCATAGGGCAATAAACTTTCGGAGAGCTGGTAATGGAGTTGCTGGCCTGTTTCTCAATGGGGAATGGACGGAAGATGTCAAGAAAGTGAAGGATGGAGTCCACTTTTCTTTCAAGAAACACTTTGGTAACACAAGACAAGCCCGTCCGAGAATTTCAGCCGATCTGTTCTCTAATAAGCTATCTTTGGAAGACAATGAGTTCCTTTCAGCTCCTTTCTCCGAAGAAGAGGTAAAATCTACTATAGACAACTGTGAAAGCTCCAAAAGCCCGGGCCCGGATGGCTTTAATTTCAAGTTTATCAAGACTTGTTGGGGTGTGATAAAGAAAGATTTTTTGCAAATGCTCTCTGACTTCCATGAACATGGAAAGTTGGTTCGGGGAATTAATCCATCCTTTATTGCTCTCATTCCCAAAAAAGAAGACGCTTCATGCTTAGCAGATTTTAGGCCAATCTCCCTCATAGGTTGTGCCTACAAAATCCTTGCTAGATTACTTGCCTCACGCCTAAGCAGGGTTATGGACAAGTTGATCTCCTTTAATCAGAGTGCTTTTGTGGGTAAGAGAAACATCATGGATGGAATTGTAATCCTTAATGAAGTTGTGGCGGAAACAAAGAGAAGGAAGTTGGAGCGAGCCTTCTTCAAGATCAATTTTGCTAAGGCTTACGACTCGGTGGATTGGAACTTTCTTGATGTGATGCTGGAAGGGTTCGATTTCTGTGATAAATGGCGGAGTTGGATGAAGGAGTGATTGTCAAGTGCCTACGCCTCGGTGCTAGTTAATGGGAGTCCTTCCTGAGAGTTTAAGCTAGAAAGAGGCCTACGCCAAGGGGACCCGTTGTCTCCTTTCCTTTATCTACTTGTTGCGAAGGGCCTAAGTATTTTGGTGTCCAGGGCGACGGATATTGGAAGCTTCAAAGATGCTGAAATTGGAGTAGATAAAGTTCGTATATCTCATCTACAATGCGCATATGACACAATCTTCATTGGTTCGGTCTGTCCCCAAAATGCGTGGACAATGAAAAGAATTCTCAAGAATTTCGAGCTACTTTCGGGACTCAAGATCAACTATAACAAATACAGCTTGATGGGGATGAACATGGAAGATAATAAGATTCGTGAGATGGCTGATATTTTGGGTTGTGTCATTGGAGAAATTCCCTTTTCCTATTTGGGTATCCGAGTGGGGGCGAGCTACAAGAAACCAAGTGAATGGGCAAGCCTCGTACAGAAATTCGAAAAAATGAAGTCTTGGGAAGATCGAAAAATCTCTTTTGGGGGCAGCATTACTCTACTGAATGCAATTTTATCTTCTTTACCTATTTACCAATTTTCTTTCTATAAAATCCCGAAAACTACTTTGAGTACTTTAGCATCCTTGCAACGCAAATTCCTGTGGGGTGGGTGTGAGAATAATAACAAAACGTGTTGGGTGAGTTGGAAAAATGTGTGTAAATCTAAGTCTTTTGGGGGGTCTTGGGATTAGGGATTTGGAAGTCTTCAATAGGGTCTTATTGGGGAAATGGGTTTGGAGATTCCTTGTGGAGAGAAAAGGATTGTGGGTTAGAGTCTTAAGGTCTTTATATGGGGAGATCGATGTTGGTGAGTCGGGTTTCATTATAAAAGGAAGTTGGAATAGGTTGTCTAGCTGGTGGAAAGATGTTTTAAATAATGTAATCGGGGAAGGGGGAAAATGGCTTTGGGGTAACTTTGAAAGATGCATAGGTAACAGGGAGAATACGAGTTTCTGGGAGAGTCCGTGGACGGGTGTAGAGTCTCTTAAGACTAGGTTCCCTAGGTTGTACCACTTGAGTGCTTTGATGGATGAAAAAATTAGTAAGATGGGGAAGTGGGTTAATGGGTCTTGGAGTTGGGAGTTGGTATGGAATAGGCCATTATTTGATCGTGAGTTCTCATCTATTATTGATTTTCTTTGTGTATTGAACAGTTTAGCTTAGCCGAAGAGGCGGAGGACACGTGGAAATGAAAGCTATCCCCGGACAATCAGTTCAAGACGAAACGGGCGTACGACGCTATTTGCTCGCCAACTACCGTAATCAACGAAAACCAAGAGAATTTTTCTATTTTTGGTCGCATCTGGGCAAGATCTCACCTCTTAAACCCTCGGCGATGGCATGGAGACTCCTTCAAGATCGGTTACATACTAGAGTGAATCTCAGAAACCGCAATATCCTCCCACAAAACAACACTACAAGCTGCCCTCTTTGTAATTCAAAACCGGAAACCGCTTCACACCTCTTTATCGAGTGCCCCGCCTCGTCCAAAATATGGTACGCTTGTTATAATTGGCTGGGTATTTCGGGAGTGAGTCATAATCAGATTATTCAACATTTCTTAGCTCACTCGAGAATCTTTTCCGGGAAAAAAGACAATCTTTTGGCCACGAGTTTATGGATATGTGTTGTGTGGATCATTTGAAAAGGGAGGACAAACTGATTTTTGATGGGAAATGCTTTGAACCGGAGAAAATATTGGACGAAATCAAGGTAAGATTTTGGAGTTGGTGCTCGATTAATTACCCCTCTTTTTGTAATTTTCCGTTTGCGGATTGATTAATTAATCCTAGACATATTCTTGAAAGCTAATGCTATGCTCAACCTGTACATCACCATACATTTATTCTTTGTTCTTTGATAATTATTGAATAAAGAATATTTACTTACCAAAAAAAAAACACAAACATCACGCTAAATGAAATTTGGCATTTAGCATGCATTTGTCGTTATGTAGCTTATTAAGAAGGAAAAACGTAAGGGGGTTTTGCGCGGCGGCACATGGTAAGTAGGTACTGCATGTGGCATCCCCTCGTGTAGTGACACGTGTTAAGCTTTAGGTTTGACGGAGAGCCGTATCGAGTGGCACTGGCACATGCGCCTCTTCGTTATATGCCCATTTAGCATTCGTAGCTTTCACATGCCTCACGCTCAAAACTTAAATTATGAGACTAAATATTAATTATATTCTTTATATTAGGTTTTCTAATATTTTTGTTTTAAACAAAATTATTTAATATTGAATGTTTTATATTAAAAGATTAAGGGGGTGTTTGCAAAAAAAATTATAGCTTTAAAGAATTTATTAAAATTAATAATTATAAAAAAATTGATTAATAGTAGAAGTAAATAGTGTTTGTAAAAAAATTGAAAAACAAATTGATAGTATTTGTTAAAAAAGTTAAAAATAAACTAATAAGTTATTAAAAATATCCCTTTTAAAACTTTTACCTTATAGATTTTGAGAGTTTAATCTTAATAAAAGATAAATAAAACATTTCAAATTACTTTTGCACATAATTTAAGGTGAGTATAATTATATAGTATTATTTTTTGCAAACACCCCCTAAATAGTTGGACAATGCGATAATTTTGGTATTCCTTCACTGTTTGGTGCATAATTTCAAGAATATCTAAGCTAGGAGATATTTGACTTTACTATGGATTTAAATTAATTGAGTTGAAGCGAATTGAATTGAGTTGTGTTAAACTCGAACTCAAGTCAATTAAAAAACTCAAAACTTGAAATTCGACTTGAACTTGATGAAGGTCTATTCTTTTAAACTCGAACTCAAGTTGATGAAAAGCTCAAAATACTTAACTCATCGCGACTTGATTATTTACATAAGATTAATTAGAGATTTTTATATTATACATAATTAGAATATATTTATAAATAAATAACACATTTAAGATAAAATAGTAAATTATGTAAGCTCGAATTAAGCTCACAGGCCTGAAGAGTATATTAAGTTCAAATTCTTGCTCTGACTCGATTAAACTCAAGTCAACTTTAACTTATCTTATTTTTTTAATTGTGTACGAAAAACTCGTAAATCAGCTCAATTCATTTAAACTCATCCACTATGCTTGCCAACTGAAGGACTAAGGATTTGAATTTTATATTACATAACACCATGTTGTACACTATATGATCAAAATCCAACGAACTAGGATA
This sequence comes from Stenogyne calaminthoides, assembly GCA_037126765.1. Classification (NCBI taxonomy): domain Eukaryota; kingdom Viridiplantae; phylum Streptophyta; class Magnoliopsida; order Lamiales; family Lamiaceae; genus Stenogyne; species Stenogyne calaminthoides. The sequence goes on from JBBCBC010000006.1 coordinate 13,646,211, forward strand.
AATTTGAGAATTTGCAATGATTACATAAGCTTATCTTTTCTTTTTTCATTCATGACAATTTGGACTATTGGCTCTTTATATTTTTTGGGTCAATCTTTATTACAAAGTTCGAGCGAGTCCATGTGTGTTTCTCATTATAAAAGTATCTTTTTAAAATTGTTCTTGAATGTGAACATTTTTTTGAAAAATTATAAAAAAAAATTCATCGAACGGAGCACATTTTGTGAGACCGATTGATTTTATCACAAAATTTGTCTAATTTTCTATCAACACCAATAGTTGTGTTATATGTCATTTTATTGATCTTATATTCTCATTCAGTGTGATTAAAGGTCAAATCAAATTTATCAATATTGCTAAATGAAAATAAGTCAAATATATTACGGAATGAGAATATTCATAATATGATAGTAATTAATATATCGACACTAATAACATTAAATTTTTATTACAATATATATAAGAGTATAGGAAGAATTCAACATAAGGGTCAATTTTTTAAGTTGAATCACAATTTAGGTTATCACAATTTATTTCTTCAAAAAAAAAAAAGGTTATCACAATTTATATAGTATTTTATTTTACTTGTGCGAGTGAAATGTATTGATATTTTTATATGGACATTTTTGTACTTTGCTTTTAGGTATATAATTTTTTTCCTCAATTTACATTTATGATTTATTTATATAGTATTTTATTGTTATGACTTATTTATATAGTATTTTATTTTACTTGTGCGAGTGAAATGTATTGAAAATTTTATATGATAGTATTTGTTGATTAATAAAGAGATGAAATTTAAAATTAAATTTTGAATATGACATATTTATCTAATACTTTTTAAAGAAATTTTTGTTGATTTTTCAGTATATTCTTTTTAATATTTTTATTTAAGAAATTATTATTTACTTTTTTAAAGAATATTTTTTTCAATAAGAAAAATAAATATAGCTATCAATATATATTTAATTGTAATAAATAAGTAATCATACAAAATAACAATGAAATGAAAAAGAGGTTAAATGAGGAAAAATTGGGAGAGAATTATTCCTATAGTAGCTTTGAGAAACATACATGATAAAATTAGTATAAGGGGGCTAATTTTAAAAACCAGGCTCCATAAATCCTAGGATCGGCTTGTAAATGTCAAATATTTGAAGCAAACACATACAATTTATTCTATATATATTATTATACGTACATTTGATTTTTTTTTTTTTTGGGGGGGGGGGCAACAAAAAGTTGAGCATATTATAAGAGAGATTTAATGCGGCCCACTCCAACAACTTGAGGCCCAACAGATATCAATGAGTCTTCAAATTTCACGTCGTGCATCCTTTTAACTTCTTGTTATTATGCTTGAGGACCTAAATAATATAAACTCGAAATTATTAGTATGATTTAAAATCGATGGGTGTCGCACGTGAAGCGTGATTTTGAATTTTGTGATGACACTATATTTTGTTATAGGCTAAATTTTGTGAATTGGTATCCCATGCTATGAATTTGGATTATTTGGATATTTTTTCTTCCTATTCCGAATATGTTTAAATACGAGTAGATCTTCTATGAGTTAGGATTCATTTGAACATTTTATTTTAGTGTCATTTTTGTGCATACACACTATTACTGCTATGCACTATAACTATTTAAAAAAGATAAAGTCTAGTATGAAAATTTTCATACATGAAAAAACTTTAATTTACAACCAAATTCTGTAATTGGTGAAGGTAAGACAAAATTGAGTGGTTCATGGTTCACTCGGCCCAAGTGGTTCATGGTTCACCCGACCCGAATAAATCATAATTTATGGTTCATTATTTAGTGTTTAGGGTGTACATGGTTGATTTATGACAATTTTATAGATTTTCATACATGAAAATTTTCACACTAAACCTACTCTTTAAAAAATACATTTTATTTTTAGACATAGTCACTTTGTATGCACAATATATTGTGTTTGCATAACAGTGATAATAATTATGCATAATAGTAATAATTAAAGATAAAAAATTGTGTACTCAAGTTCGCATAATTTTTTGTTAACAATGCATTTATATTTTTATATTCACTCATATACTAAGGCACGTTTGTTATGACTTAAGAATGGTAATATATATGTGTATCATTAAGGGATCAATCACAATTAGCTTATTATTGATTGCATTGTTATTGTTTGGTTAGAACAACAATAATAGGTATCATCTAATAAAGAATTGAGTGATAATGAAATTAGATAATGAAAGTAGAATAATTAATTATTTATTTTTATTATGAATGTATCAAAATTATCAAATATTATTAATGAGAATTATTATTATTATCCCATTTCATTGCCTCCGTAGCGCACCCTAAATATAAAACTTGAGACTATTTGAGCTACCCTAAATCCTAATGGTGTTGCACTTGATTATAAAGGATGAGAACCAAAATCATAAACTAACTAAAGTAAACCCAATCCTAATGAGCTTTATTATATGTCAGAAAAAGGTTTTAACATATCATAGTTTATTTAACATTTTGATGGTTAGAGCTCCACCATCTGCGATCTTGAGGTCCCGGTTCGAGACATGGAGAGGGAATATTATTCCCTCTTGTAGTTGTCCCCCTCTTGTGGGGTGGTGGTCCCCCTGTTGTTGGATTGTGGTTTCGAGTTGCGGTTTCGGGTGGTCCCCCTCTTGTGGTGATTGCGGTTTCAATCTACAACAAAATGAAATAATGTTGTCATGTGTCCGATGGTAGAAAGAATTATTGTAATTGATTATGTTAGGAAACTATTGTAATTGATTGTCTTTAAAAAAAAAAAAAGTTTTGATGCATATGTATTTCTCAATGTTATAAAAAAGAGTGAGTTGTTCATAATATATTTTAGAAATTTAGAATTTATTGAATTAAAACATATAACTTGTTACACTAAAATGTGTAATGTATGTTTATAAAATAAGTTGCACGTTTAAATGGAACAAATTATATATTATAGAGTGCACGGTATATTTAGTGTATATAAAATTTGACAAAAACATTATATATACATGGTTCTTGATATGAACCTTGTTTTTAATTCATGACATTTGATCATACTCATTGTATAATACAAGTCAAGTTTAGTGATTTAAAAAAATGTGTTGAAAATGAGTAAAATGAGTCAAATAATCGACTTCCCCCCGTACACCTTAATCCCGAAACAAACATACCCTTAAGGATTAAACCATCGCAAAATATTAAATTATATTGATCTGCAAGTAAATTTCTGTGGGACGTCCCAAAAAAGAAAATTGGACAAATTTTTCTGGGACGGATGGAGTACATATTATCCTATATTTATAAATTTTAAAATATATTATTTTCGTCCCAACTTTTTGTTCATATTTATTATTTTCTCGTGTTTTAGCGAGTGAATTTTTTTATTAGTATTTGAAATAATAAAATAATTTTTAAAGAGACATATAATAGAGGAGAGATATCTATCATACCCCTTCTTAAAATTCACTTTATCATTTTAAATACTAATAAATAACTGGCTCGCTAAACACAAAAAAAAAAAAAGAGTGTGAAGAAAGAGTTGAAACGGAAAAAATACTATTTTATATTTCCAAACAAATAAAATTATTGTCCTTAAAATACAAACCTCAATTATTATCTTCCTGTGACTATATTACCTTGGTTGTAATGTCAAAAGAGAAATTTACACATACACTGATCGAAATCATTATATATTATTTAATCATTATGTAGATCATACTCGAACACTGCAATTTGATTATTAATCCTTGAATGACTGCTGTAAAAGTTCAATAAGATTGGTGTATTAGTCACAATCAAATAATTATTATAGTTAGGTGGAAGAAATATACAAATGACTGAGATTTAATTATGAAAGTTATGGTACCATTCATGACATGTTTAATAAAAGTTCGTGAGTTAACATATATGATCATTGGAGTTAAAGAGAGCATTCTCACACACCATACACATCATATACTCAATTGTGAGCAAAATAATGATGAAGTAATTGAGAGCATATATATTGATTTGTGTTAAATTATACCTCATTTCATACATGAGACGTTGTTAGGATTTAAACAGCAATTATGGAGAAAATAATGGAAATGAGAATTAAGGAACACACAATTTGGTTACTCAGTTCGTCAGGAATGACTACGTCTGGGGGCACTACCAAGCCAGTAGATCTATTATTTTCGTGTAATATGAGTGATGATGTACAAGAGGCAAATACAATGAGTCAAAAGTATTTAAATATGGAGAATGAGCCTCAAACTCTAAAATCCGCGTGCCGGCTTCCGAATTCGCTCGACCACGGGCCTTGGTCGAGCGCCTTTACACCGCTGCAAAGGGGGGTGCTCGATCGAGCACAAGTGCTCGACCATGAGCACTGGTCGAGCGCCTCCCCCGCGCTGCAACCCCGTTTCACTCAGGCTCCAACAATCCCAACAATCTCCCACCTGGAGACTGACTCCAACTGTAACTTGTCTCCACCGTTTCAACGGTTTCTCTCACTGGTAGTAGTGCCGGACCATATCCTCAGTTTCCAAGGCCAATTGAAGTCATGCATAACTTCAACTTCTCTAAGGTCACAACCTTAGTCAACATGTCAGCAGGATTCTCACTACGTATAGCCTCTGCATAACATTCAGGTTCACCACCATCAGTCAACAATAAATGATGAAGAGAAGGTGAATACCTATCAGGAGATCTCCGTTCTCTCGTGGATCTCCGCAGCGGAATTGTTGGTGGTGGTGTACTTGGTTCTTCCTCAACAATCACATGATCATCTAGAACCTCTTTGCTCCCACCTGAATTCAAAATGTCTTAACTCCACAACCTGAGTCTCAGAACCACCTTCTTTGGATATCCCCAAGCTGTCTTTGTACAACACCCGCTCATTAAATATGACATCTCGACTACGAATTATCTTTCGATTTTCATCATCCCAAAATCGATAGCAAAATTCATCACCGCCATATCCAATAAACGTACACTTTACAGATTTAGCATCCAACTTACTTCTATTCATATCATCAACGTGAACATATGAAACACACCCAAATACTCGAAGAAACGACAAATTTACCTCCTTACCCGACCAGACTTCCTCTGGTATGCCATTTTCCAAGGGAGTTGAGGGTCCTCTGTTTATCAAGTAAGCTGCAATGTTAACTACCTCTGCCCAAAACATCTTTGGCAGCCCACACTTCAATCTCATGCTTCTAGCACGTTCACATAGTGTTCTGTTCATATGTTCTGCCACACCATTCTGCTGGGGGGTTCCTCTCACGATTTTCTCCATTCGAATTCCATTCACCTCACATAATTCTTTGAACTCATGGAGCTCGTACTCTCCACCATTATCAAATCTCAAACACTTCACCTTGAGACTCGTCTCAGTTTCTACAAGGGCCTTCCACTTCCTAAAAGCATTAAAGGCATCAGACTTATTTTTCAAGAAATAAACCCATACCTTCCTCGTAGAGTCGTCAATGAAAGTCATGTATGTTGATGTTGCGCGGATGTTGTTCCAGATGTTGGACAACATTCTGCACAATATCATAAATTTGCACTTTCTCCTAACACTTACTCCGGTTTAATAGATATATTTCTCTATGTTTCCTACATTGCAGGATGAAGATAATCTCGGATTTTATCAAGCGGTTGCACTGATGGAGTGAGAATAGAGAGATCATGGGTGGTTACACCAAGATCATGGAGATAGTGGAGGAGAAGTTCAAGGCTGTTCACACCAAGTGGATAGTGTTGGGATTATATTCCCCAACAGATAGGACAATGCAGTTGGTCCAAAAGTCTATAAATAGATTGCATTGGTCGACATTCAAGTTTGAGTTAAAGTGAAATCTCATTTACTCTACTCCAAACTTAAGAGAGTAACATCCAAGACACAACCAAGAGTGAAAAAACGAGTGTTTGTAATTCTAGGAGTGTGAGGGTCGTTGTTATTCTATGTGTACTGGTCGAGGGAATACAATCTCTCCTATCAGTATTGATTTTATCTTATTAGATCAAGTTTTAGGTTGAATAAGATCACTAGTTACTTGATTGAATAGATTGATTTTGTTGCGTGGTTTTTCATTACACCTTTTAGGATCTTGTAAGAGATTCGTGTGTATCTCATTACTTGTTATAATGATATTTTTAACCATGAGGTTCGTATAGTCTGGATTACAGACTATGCAAAATTTTGAAATCCTTTGCACTGCGTTTTTATGCTTCTGCTGTCATATGTTGTTTCACATGTTGTATAATATTTTCAACAACACTCTGAAAAAATACACTCACACACACTGTCAGTTGGCACCAGAGCCATAAACTTGATACACTAAGTTAAAGGCCCTATGTTTAAAGTGTGTTTTTGCAATGGATTATTCACTGACTCCGTCTTTAAAACCTCCAATTTTGGATGGATCAAATTACCCATATTGGAAACCTAAAATGCGCATGTACATTAAGTTTATTGATGAGAAAGCATGGCGTAGTGTGTTATCTGGTTGGAATCCTCCAAGAATAATTGATGATAGAGATGGAGAATCGCAAGTCAAAAAGGAGATTGATTGGTCCAATGATGAATGCACATCGGCCAATTTCAATTCTAAAGCTCTTAATGCTATATTTACTGCTACTGATGTTTTAATGTTTAAACTGATATCTAACTGTGTTTCTTCTAAGGATGCATGGAAAATATTGCAGGAACATTGTGAAGGATCAGAAAGTGTTCGAAGGACTAGACTCAGAATGTTGGGAACCAAGTTTGAAAACTTGAAGATGAAGGATGATGAAAACATTTCATCATACAATGAAAGGATAAGTGAGATTGCTAATGAGTCACACTCACTTGGTGATCCAATTTCTAACACTCGGTTAGTCAATAAAATACTTAGAACTGTTCCTAAACGATTTGATGCTAAAGAAGAAGCTAAAAACACTGATTTATTGAGTCAAAATGAGTTGATCAATATTTTGAAAACTTATGAGATAAACTCAAATATGTTAGATGATGATAAACATGAGAAAGATAAAGACAAGAAAGTACTTACTTTTAGAGGTGAAACTTCTGATAATGTTGGAAAACATCCTTATGTAACTGAAGTTGATTTTGATTAAGATGTTTCTGATTTATGTGATGAAAACATTTCTGAACAATTTGCTTTTATCACTAAGCAATTCAAATCTTATCTAAAAGGAAAGTTCAGAACACCAAATGGTCAATTTCAATCAAAGGATAAGTTTAATCAAAACTCTTCTCCCTCTGATTAAAAGGTTGTTCCAAGTCAGTCTTCCAGTTTCAATCAACCTAGACAAATGACAAAGGATAACAAGTTCAAATATGATCCTGAGTACAGGAAAAAGGTTAAATGTGATGCATGTTCTGGATATGGTCATTATTCTAATGAATGTGCTAATACTTTACTTAGGAAGAAGATGAACTTTAATGCAACCTTGAGTGATGATTCTGATGATGAAACTGATGCTGATAAATGTGAACTAAGTGTTATGTCTGCTAGAATAGTTTATGATGATACATTTGATGATGATCTCGATGATTATTGGTCTGAACCAGATTCAGATGTTATCACAACATCTGAAACAACATTCAGTAAAAATGATTCTGAGATTAACTGTTTTGCTGGAACTATTCTGAATGCTGAAACATCTAGTTCTGCTGATTGTAACTCTGAATATCTGAAGTTTAAATCTGATCTAGAAACTCAAAAACAGGTGTTGAGTTCCTTATCTTTAGAAAATTCAGATTTGAAAGAAAATCTTGTTAAGCTTGAAGTTCTCTTAACTAGAAAAGATGTGGAAATTTCTGCTTTGAAAGATGAACTTAAAAGCACTACTCTTAGCTTTAAAAAGTTTTCTGCTAGCACTACTGATTTGAATGATGCATTGATGATTGGTAGACATGGTAATGCTGAACTTGGCTTTGAAAAATCTTTTGAGAATACTCATATATCCTGTGAACCTATTTCTTTTGTAAAAGCTGGAACTTCTGTACCAAAATCTTTGAAAGGTAAACAAAAGAAATCTGATGGTTTGTTTAAAGAGTATATATGTTATTATTGTGCTGGAGTAGGTCACATTCGTCCATATTGTTCTAAGTTAAGAAGAGACTTAAAAGCTGGAATCTTTTTACCTGATAAAGTTGAACACCCTATAAAACAGGTTAACAACACTAAAAAGTTAATTCTTGATAACATGTCTTGTAATGTTGTGTATACATCTTTGAAAGCATGTGTTCCTGGATCTTGGTATTTTGATAGTGGTTGTTCTAGACACATGACTGGTCAAGTTAATCATCTGACTAATTATACATCATACAATGGTGGTCATGTTACCTATGGTGGTGGTTCAAAAGGTAAAGTTATTGGTAAAGGAACATTGAATGTTTCTGGTTTTCCAAAGTTGACAAATGTGTTACATGTAAAAGGTTTATTTGCTAATCTGATTAGTATTAGTCAGTTATGTGATGATGATTTACATGTGAAATTTGACAAGAATTCATGCTATGTGTTTGATAAGAATGATGAATGCTTAATGACTGGCAATAGATCTGCTGATAATTGTTATTTGATTGGTTCAAATCATGCTTGTAAAAGTGCTAAAACAGATGATATTATTTTGTGGCATCAAAAACTTGGTTGTGCAAATTACAGAAGTATTCAGAGATTGCATAGACTAGGTGTTGTTGTTGGTTTACCTGATCTTAACTTTGAAAAAGGAAAAATCTGTGGACCATGCCAGAAAGGTAAACAAGTAAGGACAACACATCAAATGTTGTCAACATGTACAACAAACAGGTGTGAGTTGATTCATATGGATCTAATGGGTCCTATGGAAACTGAAAGTTTAGGTGGAAAGAGGTATTCTTATGTTCTTGTAGATGATTTTTCGAGATATACTTGGGTTATATTTCTGAAAGAAAAATCTGATACTTTTTTTTAGTTTAAAATTCTTTACAAAAGGTTTAAAACTGTTTTATGTTTAAAGATCAGTAGGATAAGGTCTGATCATGGAAGAGAATTTGAAAACAGTTTGTTTACTAATTTCTGTGAAATGAAAGGTATATTGCAAGAGTTTTCCTCACCAAAAACTCCACAACAAAATGGAATTGCTGAAAGAAAGAATAGAACTTCGCAAGAAATGGCAAGAGTTATGCTAACCTCAAAAAGTCTTTCTAAGAAATTCTGGGATGAAGCTTTAAATACTGCTTGTCACATTGTGAATAGAGTGTATATTCGTTCTGGTAGTAATTGTACTCCTTATGCGATTCTTGTTGGGATTATACTGAAAACTATGCTTTTACTTTGTATAATCGAAACTGAATTTTCAGACTTATTTACTGAAATAAATTGTTTATCACTGATGCTTTAAATATGATTGAATGTTACATATATTTATTTGCATAACCTGTTCGAGAATTAAATGACGTGTTACATCAGTAGTTAATTTAGTGATACCGGATCACGAAGATTAAATTAACAATCCGCCTTTGTAACTAAAAAGTACGCCATTCACGACTCCAGATGGAAATGAACAACCATCGCGAAAGGTTGAGGTGTAAGGCTCGATTGGTTTGTCTTGACCAAGAGATTACACTAGTGCATGACCGATCTTGTTTGAATAGGACCCACTGAGGAGGATAAATTCTTCGAATCGAACAAGGAAGAATTAGACCTCGATGGTTCGTTATTTCTTAACCTTCGTCCCCTTAAATAGGATCACGTGAGATTGGTAACTATTGCTTTGACTTATCATGGGTAGCGAATCGAGAGAGAGATTCAATACTTTTTATCTTGGGCAATATTATTGGTCACATGTGATTGCTAAGATTTAATACGAAGAATCGTGTGCAAGTACGCTTGCTTGATTTGCCCCCTTGGGAGGTTCATAAGTTTTATCATACCAAATCTTGCAAGTGGAATTAGTTTCTGGTATGGATAATAATGTTGAACCGTTCCTCGACCAAGGACAAAAATATATTAATTAACGGAAAGCTATTTCAAAGCTTGAATTAATTAATGGGCTAGATAATCTTAAACACGGGAAATAATGACCGGAGCCATATTGACCGTAATATGGGTTAAGATGGATGGTGCAATATTAATTATGTAGTGGGATTAATTAATATTTATGGGCTTGAATTATATTGTGGCTCAATATTAGATATTCAAAATCCATTAGAAGGTCCAATCTTAATTCTCCTAAAGGCCCCCGAGTAGCCCAACATATAGTCCAATAACCTAAAAAGGTAATTAAAATAAAATAAATATTGTTGCTTATATTTCCTCTAAATTTTTGAAAATTATGGATAAAAAGAGGAGAAAGATTTTCTTTGAATTTTGTTATGGAATGAAGATATGTATTCTTGGAATACAAGATTATCTCATTAAATTCAAGAAATCTCCCACTTGGTTATCTATATAGTAAATTTCGAATTTTTGAAAATATAATATGGGCAAGAAAAAGATTTTCTTGATTTTCTTGAAAAGATATTATGGAAGATATGTATTTCTTGAAATACTAGAATATCTCATAAATTCAAGAAGATCCAAATCTTGGATTCTTGTGACACTTAATTTTTAAAAAATCATCCATAAAATAGAGGAGGTGAATTTTTTGGAATATTTTAATTATGGGAAAAAAAGAATATAAGAGATATATTCAAGATTTCTTGGTGACCAAGAAAAGTCTTTTCCCACATTGAAATATCACATAAATTTTAGGCCCACTCTCCCTCCTATAAATAGGGGATGATTAGTTCATTCCCAAGTACAATTCCATGTCTTTGGAAATATTAGCAAATCCACGAAAGGTGTGCAACAAAGTTTATTTTTTCTTTTTGTTAATTGTTCGCGAGTATCCTTTCACCGGATTGTCGAGCAAGGGCTAAGGGAATACTTGGGAAGTCCTTTTGGTTAGTCCGTCCGATCAAGTCATCGCCGTCCCGACCCCAATGCGCTCACGTAAAACCTCGTAGATTACGATCGTGGGTTTTTACGTGGCTTTTTATATGCATGATATGTTGTTGCAATTATTATTTGAATTAATATAGGATTAATTCATGCTAGTAATAATTATAAGAATTAAATTTGTATTTAAATATTCACCCTAATAGATCTCATGCAACTCATTCCCCAACAAGCGCACGAGCCACTTTGTTTTGCTCTCAATTTTTTAAATTGTAATTTAATTCGTGGACATTAAATTTGAAATTGGATAGTAGAACTGTTAGATACATTTTGCGGTATCCAATTGTCATGGATTATAATGTTTTATTTTGCATGCATATAAACCGGTGTTTATTTTAATTTGATTCGTTCGGTTGTTTTGCCTCGTGAGAAAATCCAATGAGCGGACTAGATTTGTTTGATGATTTGATCAATGTAATAGACTAGTCTAGATCTAGGTTTATTTATTTTTGTAAATAAATTATAACCGGATCGGGAAATCGAAGAGACGAAGAATTAATGAAATCCAGAACTGGGCGTGGCGGCGATGGGCGCTGCTACCGGCACCTTTGGGCAGGGGTGAGGATGAGGGGCCGCCTTGAGGATGAGGGGCGTGCAGATCGGCGCGCGCTCCCTCAGTGGCCGAGCCGGAGGGCGATGCAAGGGCACGACGGGCGCGCGGGCCTTGATATCGCTGGCATCGCCGAGGACGCGGGCGGAGGCGGCTTGAATCTTGCGATGCTTGTCGCTGTCGAGAATTGCCGGACCGCCGATACCGCCAAGGCGTGTCGAGGCATCGGCGGGCGGCAACCACTGCCGAGGTCGCTTAGGTCGCCCTGAGCCAAGTGGCGGCGGGATCTGGCGTCCTACCGCGAAGTACTTGGCATGGCGGTTCGAGACAAGTATTTTTCCTGAGACGAACGAGTGGGAGAAATTGAGACGTGTTTCTTCAAGATCAAGCCAAGAAAAATCAAACCATGACAATTGGATAATTTGTGCCCAATATGTTTATTTTTTACTTTTTTGCTTGATATATTTGTGCTATCTTATGCTTTATTTAATTTGTTTAAATGTGTTTGCATGAGGGTTGCCAAATGAAAAAAAATCTCAACTTCAAAATTACTAAGTATGTTTAAATAATTAAATTGACAATTTTATTCCGGATAATAAAATTGAATTAATTTTGACCTCCATGATTTATTTATTTGTGAATTCTTTTGGAGAAATTCCCCAACGGAGACGGTCAAAAGATAGGTTTCACATGAATGAATTCCAAAACGGATGATTGTGGGTTATTACTAGTGGCGGCGATGACCCTCCCAACGAGGCTCGATCAAAGTGAAATAGTAATCCATATTTAATCATGGTTATTATTTAGGTATAAAATTGATATGCATATATTCTCCAAAGTCATTTGTCGATTTTATATTGGTCAAGTGAGAGCCAACTATTAATCTGGATATTAAAGGTTTGTAATCGTTCTTGTTTGTAACACGCTTGAATGTGTTTAAATAATGACCCACCCAACGTGGCTTATTTAAACTGTTTTGAGATGTTGGTGATGCATGTACATATTTTTTTTCGAGATTTTAATATGATGCATGTGATCGAACCTTGTGATATACTTGTGCTATTGCATATAATTGTTTATTTCGATTCGGCAAAGATGTCGCTACCTTTTAATCCATTGTTATTATACTTAAAGTCAATACAATATGTATGGAAACTATATTGATTGGAAAATTATAATTGTCCTAACATTAAAAAACAAGTGGATTTTGACACACCAAAATCGATGAGCCAACTAACGAAGTCAAAACATGCGGGACTCGTCGATCACCTTGTGAGAGATGTCGTCAACAAAATGGTGGAGGGAAAACCAAGAAGGGATTATGTCCTCAAAATAGATGGCCCATCCGAACAAACTTGAGATTCCGAGCGCAGATTATGATCCGGAGACTCGGATGAATTTGGTACTTCATTCTCTCTGGAAAAAAGTTTTTGAGCATTTTGGCCTCGCTAGATAATTTGTTGCAAGCTTTTGGACTCGGCGAAAATGATGATAAGGCACCAAACTCAAGCTTTGATTTCAAGTGGTCCGCTCTTCATCTTCTGGGCCAAGGGTAGGCAAGATAAAGAAGAGGACCAAAGGCCATAAGCAAGAAAAAACTCAATCAAGTTGCCAAGGGCAATGGTAAGATGAGGAATGCTTGTTGAAATCAAGGAAAATCCAAAGAGGAAGTGCTTAAGTCACTGAGAGAGAGGACAATGGAGGTTTTGCTGTTCCAACCCCAAAAAGGGGAAAAAAAAGGTAATTCTCACACACTAGTTGTTGAAACTTGTTTAGCGGCGTATACTTCTCATTCGTGGGTGGTTGATACGAGATCCACTAATCATGTTGGCTTCACGGGTTCTAAATGATCCGACAACGTGAGTGGGGAGTGAGATCCTCATCACACCGGGCAACGTTATTTAAAGTAGAAGACATTGCAATGCTACGTAAGTGGCGATATTGCAATGCTTTCACGGTAGTAACGATTATTGCAATACTATGCAAGTAGCGTCCTCATTGCAATGCTACATGAGTAGCGATTAAAGCGATGGGAGAAGTGCACCTATCTTTTAAAGATAAAGTTTTTTGAGATTATCTTTGTGTTCCCGGTTTTAAAAGAATTCACTTTTCGGTTTCTAAAATTCGATTAAAGGACACTATGTTTCTCTAATAAGAATGACATCATTTTTGAAATGATGAGTGTATATGTTATGGGACATTGATGGAAAATCTCTATACAATTAACTGTGCACACCACTCACGAAAATGTATCCTATAACACATCAACTATTTCCGAGAAAAGAAAAACGGTCATCGACGCGTGAACGAGACACTTCTTTGGCATCTAAGATTAAGTCATATAAATCCAAAGAGGATCCAAAGGTTGGTGAAAGATGGTTCACTTTGGAGCTGTCTCCAAGTTGAACAAATTCCAACCTCGCGAATCATGTTTGGAGGGTAATATGACCAAGATGGCATTTGGAGCCAAGGGAATGGGGCTAAAGAAGTGTTAGAGATCGCTCACATAGATGTCGTAGTTTAAATGTCAACCAAAGCAAGAGGAGGTTATGAGTAATTTTATTGATGATTACTCAAGGTACATTTTCCTATGAAGCATGAACACGAGACCTTTGAGAAATTCTAAAGAATTTAAGGCTCAAGCAGAGAATCATATGGAAAAATGTATCAAGTCTCTACGATCCGATCGTGGAGGCGAATACCTCAAATGATGAGTTTTAAACTACTTATCCGATGAAGGGATTGTATCCCAAATTACTCAAGACCGGAACCCCTCAACAAAACGGAGTTTGCGAGAGCGAAAGCAACATAATTCTTTTGGAAATGGTTAGATCAATGATGAGTTATACGGATCTTCTCGAGTCGTTTCTAGGGTCATGCCTTGAAAAAGCAAACTTACATTCCGAACTTGGTGCTATCCAAATCGGTTCCCAAAACCCCAAAAGAATTGTGGACCCAAGCGCAAGTCTAGTACTGAGACACATGAGAACTTTGGGGTGTCCGCCTCGTGTTGGACAAGGAAACCCAGAAATTGGATCCTCGATCGTAATTAAGGTTGTTTGTAGGATACCCCGAGGAACAAAAGGGTGTATGTTCTATAGTTCAAGATCAAAAGATGGACATCCGCACCCACTTTAGATTTTGGAAGAAAACTATATGAACCAAAGAAAACCCGTATGAGATTACCTTAAATGAGCTTAGAGGGCAAACCTCGGTTATAACTGCATTTAGATAATATACCAAACGATACATTTTCACAACCGAGCCTTGTCATAGTGGGAGGGTTGTTTGACAAATTAGAGATTCATGGGAATAGGAGAGTCCTCGGACTTGATTCCCTAATCGCACCCATGGACATATGACGAGGCACTCCAAGATAAGGATGCAGCTTTCTTGGCAAAACAAAGAAATGAAAGCCAAAAAAGGGTTCTATGTTTCATAATAGAGTGTGGGAGCTAGTCGAACCACTTAATGAGTTCAAACCCATTAGATGCAAGTGGGTATATAAGAGGAAAAGAGGATCGGACGAAGGTTGAAACCTTTTAAAGCAAAGACTAATGGCGAAAAGGTTATACTCGTAAAGAAAGGGATCGATTATGAGGAAACTTTTTTCTCCCATAGCCATGCTTTTAAGTCCATCCAGATTCTCTTATCGATTCTCACGCTTCTTCGACGTTGAAATCTGGCAAATGGATGTCAAGACAGTTTTCCTTAACGGAAGTCTTGATGAAGAGATCTATATGCAACAACCCCAAGGTTTCATTGAAACAGGCCAAGAACATCTTGTTTGTAAGCTCAAGAAGTCCATTTACGGACTCAAACAGGCATCCAGAGCTTAGAACCAATGTTTTGATCATGTGATAAAGTCTTATGGGTTTGATCAAAACGGTTTTGAAGGTTGTGTGTATAAAAGCGTGTCGGGACTGCATTGGTATTCTTAGTACTATACGTAGATAACATTGTGATCATCGGGAAAGATGTGAAGGTGTGATCAGACGTAAGGGCATGTTTTTCAAAACAATTTGATATGAAAGACTTAGGGAAAACCGGACATATCCTTGGGATCAAGATAACTCGAGATCGCCAGAAAAGGATGATGGGGTTATCGCAAGTTTCATACATAGACACTGGTTTTGAAACGATTCGGCATGCAAGATTCCAAGAAAGGATTCATACCTTTCAGACTTGGAATCCATCTATCCAAGAAAATGTCCCCTAAGACGCAAAAGGAGATAGATGACATGAAAGGCATTCCTTGTGCTTAGGCTGTAGGAAACCTTATGTATGCAATACTGTGTACGAGACCGGATATATGCTTTGTCGTAGGCATGGTAGCAAGATATCAGAGTAACCCAGGGAAAGCGAATTGGACGACAGTTAAAAACATTCGAAAGTATCTCGAAAAGAACTCGGGATAGAATGTTGATTTATCGATCGATACTCCAATCCCCATCGGCTACATGGACTCGGCCAATCGATTTAGATTCCGTAAATTATCCGCCTCCGCCAAAGTGTTTCCATTTGGGAAGTGTAGCCATCAAATGGACGAAAGTGTGAAGCGTAAATGCATCATTCAACCATGGGACTCGGGTAAGTAGTTCCAGAAGCGTTGAAAAAGAACCGATTGGGCTCTAGATCTTCTTAGTTGACTTGGATGGTGTTACAATTTGTCTAGCAATATCTGCTAGGGCGCTTCTTGATTCAAGAGAATCAAGAGTCCACGAGTCAAACAAACACATTAAAGGAAAGACATCTTATACGAGAAATCGTTAAGAGGAGATATAGATGTGGCAAAGATAGCGTCCCGAGGAAATGACCTAGCGATCCATTCACAAAGTCTGTACTCTGAATACATTCGAGAGACATGTGAGTGGAATGGGTGTCAAGACCATTGTCAATCTTCTTTGAGTATAAGTGGGAGAAATTATTAAGTTCGTGTAGGTGACATTAGATGTCACGGACTACTCGAGACGCGTGTTGTAGTATACTTAAAAGCGCATTTTGAGTATAAGTGGGAGATTGTTGGGATTATACTGAAAAGTATGCTTTTACTTTGTATAATCGAAACTGAATTTTCAGACTTATTTACTGAAATAAATTGTTTATCACTGATGCTTTAAATATGATTGAATGTTACATATATTTACTTTGATAATCTGCTCAATAATTCGTGACGTGTTACATCAGAGTTAATTTAGTGATACCAGATCACGAAAGATTAAATTAATAAAATCCCTTTGTAACTAAAAAAGTACGCCATTCACGACCAGATGGAAATGAACAACCATAGCGAAAGGTTGAGGTGTAAGGCTCGATTGGTTTGTCTTGACCAAGAGATTACACTAGTGCATGACCGATGCCTCTGAATAGGACCTACTGAGAGGATAAATTCTTGAATCTCAACAAGGAAGAATTAGACCTCAGTGGTTCGTTATTTCTTAACCTTCGTCCCTTAAATAGGATCACGTGGGATTGGTAACTATTGCTTTGACTTATCATGGGTAGCGAATCAGAGAGAGATTCAATACTTTTTATCTTGGGCAATATTATTGGTCACATGGGATTGCTAAGATTTAATATGAAGAATCGTGTGCAAGCACGCTTGCTTGATTTGCCCCTTGGGAGGTTCATAAGTTTTATCATACCAAATCTTGTAAGTGGAATTAGTTTCCCAGATGGATAATAATGTTGAACCGCTCCTCGACCAAGGACAAAAGATATTAATTAACGGAAAGCTATTTCAAAGGCTTGAATTAATTAATGGGCTAGATAATCTTAAACACGGGAAATAATGACCGGAGCCATATTGATTTGTAATATGGGTTAAGATGGATGGTGCAATATTAATTATGTAGTGGGATTAATTAATATATATGGGCTTGAATTATATTGTGGCTCAATATTAGATATTTCAAGATCCATTAGAAGGTCCAATCTTAATTCTCCTAAAGGCCCAATTTGGTAGCCCAACATATAGTCCAATAACCTAAAAGTGATTAAAATAAAATAAATATTGTTGCTTATATTTCCTCTAAATTTTTTGAAAATTATGGATAAAAGAGGAGAAAAGATTTTCTTTGAATTTTGTTATGGAATGAAGATATGTATTCTTGGAATACAAGATTATCTCATTAAATTCAAGAAATCTCCCACTTGGTTATCTATATAGTAAATTTCGAATTTTTGAAAATATAGTGGGCAAGAAAGATTTTCTTGATTTTCTTGAAAAGATATTATGGAAGATATGTATTTCTTGAAATACAAGAATATCTCATAAATTCAAGAAGATCCAAATCTTGGATTCTTGTGACACTTAATTTTCGAAAATCATCCATAAAATAGAGGAGGTGGATTTTGGTGGAATATTTTAATTATGGGAAAAAGAATATACGGGATATATTCAAGATTTCTTGGTGACCAAGAAAAGTCTTTTCCCACATTGAAATATCACATAAATTTCGTCCACCCTCCCTCCTATAAATAGGGGATGATTAGTTCATTCCCAAGTACAATTCCATGTGCTGAAAATATTAGCAAATCCACAAAAGTGGTGCAACAAAGTTTATTTTTTCCTTTTGTTAATTGTTCGCGAGTATCCTTCCACTGGATTGTCGAGCAAGGGCTAATGGAATACTTGGGAAGTCCTTTTGGTTAGTCCGTCCGACCGAAGTCACTGCCATCCCGAGAGGTCACGTAAACCCGTAGATTCCGCATGCGTAGGTTTTACGTGGCTTTTTATATGCATGATATGTTGTTGCAATTATTATTTGAATTAATATAGGATTAATTCATGCTAGTAATAATTAAAGAATTAAATTTGTATTTAAATATTCACCCCGAATAGATCTGTGCAACTCATTCCCCAACAATTCTGAATAACAAGAAACCAAATTTGAAATACTTTCATATGTTTGGTTGTGTTTGTTACATTTTGAATGATAGAGATCAGTTGCACAAGTTTGATTCTAAAAGTGATAAAAGATTTTTCTTAGGATATTCTAAGAATAGTAAGGCATATAGAATCTATAACTTGAGAACTGATACAATGCAAGAATCTGTTAATGTGGTATTTGATGAACTTGCAAGTCTTGCAGGAAAAAGTGTTGAAGGCAATGTATCAGATTTGATAGAAGCATCCAAAGATACTGTTGACACTGAAGATAGTAAGGATGTTAATCAGAATGTTCCTTCAACATCTGATTCAACATTATCCAAAAGTTCAAATACTGAAAATCTGTCACAAGATTCACAGTATTCAAAACAGTTGGTTCCCTCAACAAAGGTAATGAAAAGTCATCCATCAGATCAGATAATTGGAGAAGCTACCACTAGTGTACAAACTAGAAGAAGAATGTGTATTCATATCAATAACCTTGTAAGATCAGTTTGCATGTCATCCATATGCAATCAGGTAACTTTTGAGTGTTATCATTCTGCAATTGAGCCTAAGAATGTTAAAGAAGCTCTTAATGATAAAAATTAGATAAATGCTATGCATGAAGAGCTTAATCAGTTTGAAAGAAATGATGTTTGGACACTTGTACCTAGAACTAATTCTGATATTAATGTCATAGGAACAAAGTGGATTTTCAAAAATAAAACTGATGAATCTGGTAATATTGTGAGAAACAAGGCTAGATTGGTTGCTCACGGTTATACTCAGATTGAAGGAATAAATTTTGATGAAACATTTGCTCCTGTTGCTAGAATAGAATCTATTAGATTACTTCTTGTTATTGCATGTTTCATTAACATTAACTTGCATCAAATGGATGTTAAAGATGCTTTCCTAAATGGTATTCTGGATGAAGAAGCTTATGTTGAACAATCTAAAGGTTTTGAAAATCTAGAATTTCCTGATCATGTTTACAAGTTAAAGAAAGTCTTGTATGGTCTAAAACAAACACCTAGAGCTTGGTATGGTAGAATTACTGATTTCTTACTTGAATTTGGATTTTTGAGAGGTGAAGCTGATAGAACCTAGTTCATTAAAAATTCTAAAAATGATATCATGGTTGCTCAAATATATGTTGATGATATTGTATTTGGTTCAACTAGTAATGATATGTTTGAAAGTTTTGTTAAAGAAATGACCTGTACTTTTGAAATGTCCATGGTTGGAGAACTAAATTTCTTTTTAGGTCTTCAAATCAAACAAATGAAAGATGGTATTTTCTTTTGTCAAAACAAATATGCTAAGAATCTGGTGAAAATGTTTGGTTTGGAAAGTGCTAAAACTATGAAAACTCCTATGGGTTCAACTCAAAAGTTGAGCAAAGACTTGATTAGAAAAGATGTTGATCCTACCTTGTACAGATCAATGATTGGAAGTCTTTTGTACTTAACTTCTAGTAGGCCTGATATTATGTATAGTGTCTGTCTTTGTGCTAGATATCAAGCTAATCCTAAGGAATCACATCTCAATTCTGTTAAAAGAATTATAAGATATGTGGCTGGAACATGTGATCTCGGTATTTGGTACTCAAAGGATACTAATTGCTCTTTAGTTGGCTATAGTGATGCAGATTGGGCAGGTGATTGTGATGACATAAAAAGTACTAGTGGAGGATGTTTCTACATGGGAAACAATATTATCTCCTGGCATAGTAAGAAACAGAATTATGTTTCACAATCGACAACTGAGTCTGAATATGTTGCTGCTGGAAGTTGCTGCACTCAACTGCTATGGCTTAAAAAGATGTTTGATGATTATGGGTTGGAAAGTGGTATTTTGACTGTTTATTGTGATAATACTAGTGCTATCAATATTTCCAAGAATCCTGTGCAACATTCTTTGACTAAGCATATAAGTATAAGACATCACTTTATAAGAGATCTTTGTGAAGTTAGAATACATTTCTACTGAAAAACAAATTGCTGATATTTTCACAAAAGCCCTTGATTATGAGAGGTTTTCTTCACTTAGAAAATCTCTTGGTCTTTGCTATATCTGAAAATATACACTAGATGTTGTGACAAATATTTCCAAACATTTGAAGCAACATTGTGGTTCTGATAATAAGTTTGTCTGCTGTTTTGCTTATTTTTTAGCTTTAAATGATAGTGTTTTGATCTTATGGTTTGAATCATCGTTTAGATACAGAGTCCTGGACATATATCTCTTAAATGCATTAAAAATAAAACACAACTTAGATGTGTAATCACTGACTAACTATGGGACACAGAGCTCACTACTACGATGTTCTCTTTTCAAAAGGTGATTAAATATACATCCATGTTTGTTCACAATCCATTGAGTAACTATGGGGCACGGAGCTCGCTACTACGATGCACTCTTTTGAAAAGATGGATCAATGTGAACATGTGTTTTAAAAAAAATTCAAAATATGCAACACTTTGATGATGAATTTCATGCAATATTGAGTGTTGAGATATATGTGTGCCGACATTTTGTGAAACCTTAAGTGATTCGAACTTTATCTATCATACATGATTTATTTAATGTTCTGGATAAGTTGAGTTTGCGGTTTAAACAAGTTATTTGAACTGATTTGTGTCTATTTATTTTTGGATATGGTCTCCTGTTTTTTGAAAATGTTTTTGGCGGCCTTCTTCACATCACACGATCACTAAACTACATTTTAGTGGGTGGTTACTTCTAGTTCCCACTCCTGTTCGGTTTTGTGGATGTGTGTAATAACCTCCGCTTTAACCTCTATTTTATGTTCGTCTTATTTGTGTTTGTTTCATACCCAAAGCTGAAAACATTGTTGTTGCACATAGGACTCGAGGTTTGTTTGGTGTTCACTTATATTATTTCATTATTTCATTATTTCGGTCATATACTTCCTTTTTCCCTCCTATATTTCATATAACATTTTTTTAATTGCTGTGTATTTATTTGATTGGACAGAAAGGTGGTGAAATGGCTGAAAAACAAAACCCTTCGAGTTCTCCTGATCAGCTACATACTCACGCAAACCCTTCTCCCTCAAAATCTTCCTCTCCAGAAAATTCAAACCATCTAAACCTTCTCGCTGAAATGGTTTCGCAAAATCCAGATTATGTTTCCACTAATGTTGGTGGATCATCTTCTTCTTCCGTACCAAAACCCACTCCGTACGAATTTCCTGAAGATACTCCTCAATCTCTGGTTCGACTGATCATTGAACAAATGCTTGAGAAAAATCTTCCTGTTCTTCCTGATATTTTTGTTGGCAAAAGACAAGTCAATATTAATGACTTTGTTGATCTTTCTGCTAAACCCTTAGTCACATAAATTCTTGAAGAACCTTCTCTAGAAATACCCTCAGAAACTCCTATTGCTGACCTTGTTTCTGAAAACCCTTATGAAAATCCAAATCAAACAGCCGATGTTGAAATGAAATCTGCTAACTCCTCTGATTCAGAAGGAATGGGGGAGAAATTGAAGAACATTAGGCTAAGAAAGAAGCAATTAGCTCCTAGAAGAGGTGTTGGTAGATGGGGAAAAAGAAGAATATCACAAAGAATCTTAGGGAAAAAGGTTGATTATACTGGGAAACGTCCTAAGAGAACTGATGGTGGTTCTGATGATCCCATTCACGTTGAGGATTATGATGAAGAAATGACTGTTCCAAATGTTCCTGTTGCTGAGCCAAAAGATTCAGATGATGACTTGACCATGCAAGAATTGTTGGCTAAAAAGGAAAGGAGAACCAAACAGAAAAATGATCCTCCGGTGAATGCTGCTACAAATGTTGATGAATCATCTGATTCTGAACCAAACATTGATCCTCAAGCAGAGGATACTGAGGAAGAGGAACCTGAAGAAGAGGAACCTGAAGCTGAGGATACTGAGGAAGAGGAACCTGGAGAAAAGGAACCCGAAGAAAATGAACCTGAACAAAATGAGTCTGATGATGAACTTGATCAAATCTTTGATGAGGTAATGGAATCTGACTCTGACTCAGATGATAAGGTTGAATATGATAGAAAATCTGTTGTTGTCAAATCCATGCTTAAGAGAGTCATTGTGGATGAAAGGATAATCAAAATGCCTGATTTTGAAGCTCAAAATCTGATAGGTTTTCTTGAGAGTAGATATTTGTTGCATGCTCTACAATATGCC
Organism: Stenogyne calaminthoides; assembly: GCA_037126765.1. Taxonomy (NCBI): domain Eukaryota; kingdom Viridiplantae; phylum Streptophyta; class Magnoliopsida; order Lamiales; family Lamiaceae; genus Stenogyne; species Stenogyne calaminthoides. Next base: position 13,668,835 of record JBBCBC010000006.1, read on the forward strand.
AAACCTTATTATGTTACTTGGGCTGCTGAATTTTACGCTAATATGAAAAAGAGTTGTGGAAATAGGCAGTCTTCTAACTATGGGAAAGTAAGGTTTAGATACAATATTGTTACCAGTACCTCTAAGATCATAAACATCTTTCTGAAGACTAAACAAGTGGAAGATAATTCCAAAGAATTGGACATAGGGGAAGTGATGTCTGTCATCACTGGTGGTAGACATTCTGTGTGGACTTTACAATTTTCTGCTGCAAAACTGACCTCTTTATACTCTGTGATGCATAAGCTGCTAGTCTCTAATTGGTTGCCTTCCAAGAATTCTACTGTGTTAACCAAGGAACAGACATTCTTGTTGTACAAGATTGTGCACCTGAACAAATTCAACATGGGTCAAATCATATTTGACAACATTGTATCCTATGCTGGTAAACACTCTGAAGGAACTATTCTGCCATATCCAAGTTTGATCTGTCAACTCTTGGATAGACTGGAGTTTGAGAGACCTAGAGGAGAGAGGATCAGTGGGTATATGCCGAGTTTTGGTATCTCACATGTACTGAGGTCTGAAAACTGTACTGTTGATCTAGCTTTGGAAGATCCTGCACCGCAAGCCGAAAATGTTGCCCATCCTATTGACAACATCCCTTATACAGTAACCAGAAAGAATGGTACACCCTCTGTTCATTTTACAAACTCTTTCATTACTGATCAGATTACTTCCATCCAGCAGAACATATATGCTTTACTTAAACAACAAGCCTTCTAGAGGAACTTACTTTCTACTCCAACAGGGGAATGATCACCTGATGATGGTCCTGATGATGGTGGTGATGATGAAGCTGATCCATCTGGCCATGCAGGTGAGAAGGATGATGCATCAGATGCTGCTGAAGATGATGTTGATGTTGGTGCTGATCAGAATAATGCTGAAGATAGAGAGGTGGAGGATGATGTACAAGATGTTGTTAATGAGGTTGTGGAGGATGTTGTGGAAGATGTACTCAATTCTGAACATGCTGTTGCTGCTGAACAAATGGTACCTGATGATGCTGAACCAGTTGATGATAGCCCTGCTTACACTGATGATGAGGTGTTGGTGACACCTACTAGGGAAAAACTTGTTTCCAGAGAGCATTGCTATCATTGATCAGCTTTATGGAGCTGATAACTGGTGATTGGATTCAAGACAGCTGGGAAATTTGAAGTATGGGGGAGCATTTGCAGATTATGAAGATGCAGTCATTCCTTGGCCCAGTCCTTCCCTTTATTTCTCTTTAAATTTCCTATCTGTGTTGTAATCTTTTGTTTTCAGCTTTTTACTTTTTAAACTCTGTTAACGGACAACTAGTTGATAGGTTTATATTTCTGTCATTTACTTTATGTTGTTGGATACTTTGGCCTAAGTACACTGCTGATGTACTTGGTGCTTGTGTTTGTTTTTATATTATGATTTGATTGAATAGTAGTTGTTCTCTGAATGACTATTATTTGTTTCTTTCCTGACACAAGTTCGGATGTTGTTTTTAACATCAGGTGTGTTGTAGTAGAAAGACCAAATTGGGGGAGTTTGTTGATGTTGCACGGATGTTGTTCCAGATGTTGGACAACATTCTGCAAAACATCATAAATTTTTCCTTTCTCCTAACACTGACTCCGGTTTAATAGATGTGTTTCTCTATGTTTCCTACATTGCAAGATGAAGATAATCTCGAATTTTATCAAGCGGTTGCACTGATGGAGTGAGAATAGAGAGATCATGGGTGGTTACACCAAGATCATGGAGATAGTGGAGGAGAAGTTCAAGGCTGTTCACACCAAGTGGATAGGACAATGCAGTTGGTCCGAAAGTCTTTAAATAGACTGCATTGGTCGACATTCAAGTTTGAGTTAAAGTGAAATCCCATTTACTCTACTTCAAACTTAAGAGAGTAACATCCAAGACACAACCAAGAGTGAAAAACCGAGTGTTTGTAATTCTAGGAGTGTGAGGGTCGTTGTTATTCTATGTGTACTGGTCGAGGGAATACAATCTCTCCTATCAGTATTGATTTTATCTTATTAGATCAAGTTTTAGGTTGAATAAGATCACTAGTTACTTGATTGAATAGATTGATTTTGGTGTGTGGTTTTTCATTACACCTTTTAGGATCTTGTAAGAGATTCGTGTGTATCTCACTACTTGTTATAGTGATGTTTTTAACCATGAGGTTAAATATAGTCCGGATTACGGACTATACAAAATTTTGAAATCCTTTGCACTGCGTTTTTATGCTTCTGCTGTCATATGTTGTTTCACATGTTGTATAACATTTTCAACAACACTCTGAAAAAATACACGCACACACACTGTCAATGTAATATGATGCTCCACCAAGGAATGTCACTGGTGCTGGACCCCACAAGTCACTGTGGACTAACTCCAGCTTCTGCTTCTTCAAAGTTCTGCCTCCCTTTGAAAAACTCACCCTTTTTTGTTTTCCGAATACACAGTCCTCACATAACCCAATGTCAACTGTCTTGAGGTCTGGCAGTTTGCCCTTCGAGAACATAACTTTCATCCTTTTTCTCACGCATGTGGCCAAGACGACAATGCCACAAATCTGCATTCCCTTTTTCACTTGCAAGAGCAATGCTTTGTCCGGTGTTGCTGTCATATACAACGTTCCTCCTTATTGCCTCGAGCCACTACCATGACACCTTTGGATATCTTCCACGTGTTACACCCAAAAAGTCACCTTGTAGCCCTCATCATCAAAAAGTCGCCTAACCGAAATTAAATTCCTCTTCAATCCGTGAATATGTCTCACATCTTTCAACCGTAACCTGATCCCATTTTGTGTCTTAATCCGAACATTCCCCTTCCATTTGATTTCCAAAGGCTCATCATCAGCTAGATAAACCCTCCCAAAGTTTCCGGAAGTGTACTTCTCCATTACGTCAGCACTGCTGCACGAATGAAATGATGCTCCAGAACCTATCACCCACGATTCCAATGGACTGCTTACGCTCAAGATTAATGCATCCGAGCCCTCATCGATGTGGCGTTCACGAGAGTTGTCATTCTTCTTTGGTGCATTCCCTTGTGCCTCGCACTCCCTTTTGTAATGACCAAGTTCATGACAATTGTAACACTCAACTTGACTTTTGTCCTTCTTGGGCTTATCTTTGCCCCTTGACTTTGATCTACCCCGATTTGGCTTCCCTTTGGATTCAGATCTGCCTCTGTTTCCCGCACTCAAGGCTGATCCTGTGGCCACACCCAACTCTTTCCTGCGATTTTCTTCGCTCATGATCAGATCTCTCATCAAATTTTAGTTTCACTTTACTGTTTGAAGCACTAACGGTTGAATTCTTTAGTCCCCAATCCAACTTTTTGGTAAAGACAACAAAATTAGGGCTTGAACCTCATCATCAAAATCAATCTCAACCGAGCTCAATTGGGCTATGATCATATTGAACTCGTTTAGATGATTGGCTACAACAGTATCCTCTGCCATCCTCAGGTTGAATAACCTCCGCATCAGATGAACCTTGTTCGCTGCAGACGATTTTTCATACATCTCAGTCAAAATCTCCTGCATCTCTTTTGTGGTTTTTGCTTTCACCGTATGGAGGGCGAAGTTTCTGGATAACGACAGACGAACCACACTCATCGCCTTCCTGTCCAGCAACTTTCACTCGTCGTCCTTCATATCTTCAGGCTGTGAACCTAAAGGTTGATACAAATCTTTACCGTACAGGTAATCCTCGATCTGTAATTTCCAGAATCCAAAATCCGTTCCATCAAACTTCTCAACATGCAATTTCCCTTCATCCATCATAATTGCTCCCACCAGATCCCTTGAACCAGATGCTCTTGATACCAGTTGTTAGGATTTAAACAGCAATTATGGAGAAAATAATGGAAACACGAATTAAGGAACACACAATTTGGTTACCCAGTTCATCAGGAATGACTACGTCTGGGGGCACTACCAAGCCAGGAGATCTACTATTTTCGTGTAATATGAGTGATGATGTACAAGAGGCAAATACAATGAGTCAAAAGTATTTAAATATGGAGAATGGGCCTCAAACCCTAAAATCCGAGTGCAGGCTTCCGAATCCGCTCGACCACGGGCCTTGGTCGAGCGCCTTTACACATCTGCAAAGGGGGGTGCTCGACCGAGCATAAGTGCTCGACCACGACCACTGGTCGAGCGCCTCCCGCGCGCTGCAACCCCATTTCACTCAGACTCCAATAATCCCAACAAACGTCTCATACGAGATTTTATCTTTATTTGATAAACATCTAATTGTTCAGACTCAAGTTGACTTGATGAATTATCATTTGACAAACATTTAAAATATTCAAACTAGTTTGCTTTTATGTTAATTGAGTTCAGATGAGCTTTTCATAAATACTCAAGGATCATTTTTATTTTAAACCCTAATAGTGAGGTTACATTCAATATAACATTATTGAATATAGCATCCTGCTTCTAGAAAAGTCAAGGCTTGTTTTCAAACACCAAACTTTGTTTAAATTTCATAGTGTATCTAACTTGTGAATTTGAAATTCTGCCCAATAATAAATTTCGGTTTGATGTAATACATATGTGCAAATAAGTGGTAATAAATTTATGTTTAACTTTTAGAACCATGTAATTTGTTGTACTGAAATTGCAATTTATTTACACTGAACTATGCAATTTATTTTTCATATTAATAGTTGTACGATCAGTGTAAATAAATTACATATTTTAATGCAACAAGTTACATGATTTTAAAATATATTATAAAGTGCACAGTGCACTTAACATGCAAGAGTTAACCAATTTTGAAATGAAGATATAGTAATCAGTTTTTCTTTAAAAGTTTTTAAGGGAAAGTAATAAAGGGGTTATTACGATTTTTCGTCTGTAGATTTCTCACATTATTGTTGGGCCTAAGACTTGTAACAAGCTTTGAGTTAATGGGCTAAAGTATGAACTTCTTGTTTTTTAATTTAAGGCCACGGTTATTGACACCCCCAATTTTAAAACACATGTGTGAAAAGACAATATTATCCTTTTTAAATTTAAATAAATCTAATTAATTCAAAACTGAATTTATACATTCACTAACTGCACAACGAGTCAGCATGCGAGTTGCCGTCGAGTCATCAATGGATTCGCCAGCGAGTCAACCACAACAAATATGTTTGGAAGAAACAATCGAAATAAACCAAATATATCGAGAAACAAATTCGAAAATAACGAAAAAAGTCTGAAAATATAACTGAAAATATATTATCTATGTGTTTGAATATTTTTTTTGGAAAAAATCAAATATTTCGAAGAAAAAAAATCCGAAAAAAACAATCCAAAAATCGAGGAAAAAAATATGAAACAGATCGGTTCGAAAAATCAGTCAAACAAATATATTATGACAAAAACTCGTATGAGACGGTCTCATGCATGAGACGGAATAGAACTTAGCACAATCAACACACATTCCTACTAAAGTGTTAAAGCATGAATGACTAAATTATATGAGACGGTCTTACGCAAGAATGCCTCATATATTATTTAAATTGTAGTCTGAAATAATTAAATGTGAAAATGGAGACAGATGTTTCTGCAGAGATCGGGGTGGGAACAAATACGGGTGGCGGCTTTGGGGCGCTGGGGTGCTGGGGGAAAGGCAGGTGGCGCCAGTAATGCTTTGTTTGAGAAGAAGAAAGGGAGGGATGGGGTAGGCATGAAATGAGAAGAAAGGAAGAAAAATTATTAGGGGCTTTAGGAGATTGATAAATTTGGTATTTTGGTGGAGGCACTACTAATTATATGAGAGGTACACTGATGTAGAACGAAAGACGTGATACAAGGGCAATGTTAAATCTTACGAGAGAATAATTTTATTTTTATAATTCATCAAAATTGCTTACAATAATCTCGAGACTCCTACTTATAATAGATAGTTCGGCCCTAAAAGCCCGACCCACTAACAATTAATTAAAACATCAATAAAGCCCTAAATTATTAAATATAAATAATAAATAATTACAATGCAATATTATCTCCGATTCTCCATCATATACTGGAGGTGTACTTACTAATTAGGTCGGTGTCAATAACCGTGGCCTTAATTTAATAAGAAGCGCCCATTTAACTAAAGAATAGACCTCTTTAAGTTTGAGTCAGCATAATGGGCTTAAGGCTTCCGTTAGAAACGATTCATAAATAAACACAATTTAATAATTAATTTTAAAATAGGAATTTAATTTTTTATAGTCCTGTAACTTTGCTTCGTTTTGAAATTGATCTCGTACGTTTTGATTTTTTTATTTTGGTCCTGTAAATTTTTAAAAATTTTGAAATTGATCCGGTAAGTTTCTAAAAATTTTGAAATTGGTCATTTTCACCTGCTACAATAGGTTACCAAGCAGGTAACCGCTACATATGTAATTATTTTGTTATTCCCTTTAATTTTGAAGCGTCACTTGAACTTTTTTAATCATAATAATCTTAGCCAGATTTTTTATCGGGTTTAAAAACAATTTGTAAATTAAAAAACAAAGCAAATCAGGTCAGTTTATTGGGTCTAAACTGACCAAATAATAAAAAAATAAACTAAAATACACAAAAAACCACAATTCCTGCCTTAAAAAACACGCAAAAAATCCCGATATAAAATTATTAGGATTAAAAAAGTTTAGGTGGTATTTTGAAATTAAAATAAAAAATAAAATAATTACAAATGGTTGTTACCTGAGTGGTGACCTGCTATAGCAGGTGAAATGACCAATTTCAAAAAATTTAAAAATTTACAAGACCAAAATCAAAAAATCAAAACGTACGGGACCAATTTCAAAACGATGCAAAGTTACATGACTATAAAAAACCTAATCCCTTTAAAATATTAAAACATCGTTTCCAAATCATGTTTCATCCCACGGAAAAGCTGTTCTTTTATTTTATACTATAAAATTAGTTAGCTTTTCATTTTATAATATAAAATAATATTATTAAAAAAAGGCCATTGGAGCAAAGCTGAGTTGTTGCAAAGAAAAACCAACCTACTCTCTTGGTGTCACCGTCGTCTTTGTCTTTTAGACAGGAAGAAACTACACATTATCGAATTCCACTATGTCAAAACTCTAGCATTTATGTGGCTCCAAACCTCCGTACACTACTTGAATTCCATATATTACATAGACCACATCAATACGTAACAAAATAATAATCCAACATTACTAACAAATATTTCCACTGGATAATACAGAAAAATTAGAGGCCGTCTTTTCAAATACATTTGGCTGCTCTTGTACGACACCTTCAGATTATGGCTCCAAACAACACTACACGAAATTATCCAAATTGTGAAAACGAAAAACTTGTTGAAGCCAATGGATTGCATTTTGCAGCAGCCATCTCTTCCTCACATTTTCATCAACTCAAATTTAGCTCCAATTCATCCCCACAAAATCAGAAACCGGCCATGGAAATTTGCAGCCGTTGGATTATCATCAGGGAACAACAACATCTCCAATGATGATACCTCATTCAAGAAGGAAAACTCAAACGGCTCATTATTTGATGAACTAACTAATGAAACTTCCCCTGCCCCCTTTACAACAGTTGAAGCAGAAATCACTCAAGAAACCATCGATTTCTTCGTCAGCGATGCACAAGGCCATCCCGATTGTCCTTCTCAAGGATTCTCCTCCGTCGAACAAGCGCTTATCGCATTGCGCCAAGAAAAGGTTGGATTAATTATTTCAAAAACTTCACGTGAACTCCTTTTCGTAAACACTATCACTGTTATGTATATGTACTATCACTTTTATGTATATGAAGTGTCATTATTTAAAAAATTATTGGTTTCTAAACTGTGACATTAAACTGTGCTGATTGGGAAATTGTTGAAGTTTGTGCTTGTTGTAGATGATGATGGAGATGTTGAAGGGAATTTGGTGATGTCAGCATCACATGTGGGGCCCAAGAGTATTGCATTCATGGTTAAGCATGGGTCTGGTATAATTTCAGTTGGTATGAAAGAAGAGGATCTTCAAAGGTTAAACCTCCCTTTGATGTCTCCTGATAATCAAGAGGATTCCTCTGCTCCATCCTTTACTATTTCAGTGGTATAATTTCATTCTTGATAATGTCTCGTGATTTTTTATTTTTTTTTGGCAAAAGGGGTTTTTAGTCTTGTAAATTTGTTTACTTTTACTTTCAGAATACTATATTTTGCCGAATTGAATTTTGTCCTGTTAATTTTAAAATTCCAATATTTTAGTCCTTTGATCGGCTACCGCCAGTAAGCGGCCGATTTTGAGCTGACGTGGCAATTTTTTAAAATTTTGTTGTTAACTTTCAAAACCAGTTAGTAACTCAATGTAGCCGGACAAATGACTAAAGATTGAGTTTTGAAAGTTAACTGGATGAATTTCAATTCGGGAAGGTGGGTGTCCTATAAGCAACAGAGGATTAAAATACATTTTCCCAACTTTTTTTTGAGGAATACTTGGTTGCACCATGCACATCCAATACTATTCAGAGAAAACAACGAGTACTGACCAACAAATACCTTTAAGTAAATGTACTAATACCATTTAATAAATGCACTTGTGTTGCATGGTGTATATAAGTATTGACCTTTTTATTGTGTGTTTCTTTAATAATTCAATTTTGATTACTGAGTTTTGTGTTTGATTGTTAGGATGCTAGAGTTGGAACAACTACTGGTGTATCAGCTTCAGATAGGGCGAAAACTGTGCTTGCTTTAGCTTCTCCTAAATCTAGGCCACAAGATTTCATAAGGCCAGGCCATGTTTTTCCACTCAAGTATAGAAATGGGGGTGTTTTATGTAGAGTTGGTCACACTGAGGCTTCTGTGGATTTTAAAACCTTAGCGGGCTTGCAGCCCGTCTCGGTTCTGGCAGCCGTACTTGACCCCGAAGATGGTTCGATGGCCTCGATGCCTACTTTGAGAAAGCTGGCATTGGATCATAACATTCCCATGGTTTCAATCACTGATCTCATAAGGTATTAGCAACACTCTTGTACACAACTAATACTTTTTAATGGAAAGAGTAATACTTTTTAGTGAAACAACTTATACTATCTTAAAATATAGTAAACACTTGGATTGTGCAACATTATGCTCTCAGGTACAGGAGAAAGAGGGAGAAACTGGTGGAAAGGAGTGCAGTTTCTCGTTTGCCTACGAAATGGGGCTCGTTTATGGTGCATTCTTACCGTTCGAAACTTGATGGGATGGAGCACATAGCCATTGTGAAGGTAAAAGAAGATGTTTGATTCATACAATTTAGTTTTAGGATTACAATGGTTTTATATTATGCAGGGAGATTGGGAATGGAGAAGATGTTCTAGTAAGGGTACATTCGGAATGTTTAACAGGCGACATTTTCGATCAAGGCGATGCGACTGTGGGAATCAGTTAGATTTGGCAATGCAATTGATCGAAGAAGCTGGGAGAGGCGTAGTTGTGTATCTACGAGGGCATGAAGGGCGTGGCATCGGGCTTGGTCACAAGCTTCGGGCTTATAACTTGCAGGATCAAGGCCATGATACAGTCGAAGCTAATCTTGAGCTCGGTTTTGCAGCTGATGCTCGAGAATACGGGATTGGCGCGCAGGTCGGTTGATCAACTTCACGCCTAGTTTTATCAAGAGTTGGTCGGCAATTGGTTCACAGCTACTACTTTATAGTGAAACAGCTAATACTTTCTAATAGAACAACTAATACCTTATAATGAAACAAATGGAACAACTAATACCTTATAATGAAACAACTAATACTTTTTAATGGAACAACTAATACCTTATAATGAAACAACTAATACTATTTAAAAACACATACAACAAAAATGGTAAACATATGACTATGAATCAAATTATTATGAATCTTTCATCTTCTAATCATTTTCATTCATTCTATGGTCTCGATTTGTAGATACTACGAGACGTTGGAGTTCATACAATGCGGTTGATGACGAACAATCCAGCTAAATTTAGTGGTCTGAAAGGCTACGGACTAGCGGTTGTTGGACGTGTTCCTGTGATGACCCCCATCACGGAGGACAACAAGCGCTATTTGGAAACGAAACGAGTGAAGATGGGTCATATATACGGTTCGGATCTTCAGGGCCCGTCGTCTGAATTCATTAAATTGAGTACAGATAGTAAACAAGAGCCTCCTGAGGGAAAACAAACGAGCAGAAGACATGAATGAATACATAGTTGCATATTAACGCATTCTTGGATTGTATCTGCAGACATTGGTCGGTTGAAATTTTGATTGCAATGTAAAGAAAGGTATGCAAATGATGTACAAAAACTAATTGTTTATACTTTATAGCTCTCAAAATTATGATAACAAGGAGATGGCACAGCTAGCATTTGTTTTTCTCCATTTATGGAGTCATTACTCCAATGTAATTTTATTTACCCACTTTTACAAATTTATAGTAAAAAAAATTCCACTTCAAATTGAAAAAATATATATTCTACTCATTTTGCTATAGGTATTCAAGTAATTCTATTACCCTTATAAAAAAAAATCTACCCACATAGCCCATTCATGTTACAGAGACCCTCCCCCATTATAAAACTCTCTTCATTACCAGTTCAATTTTTTTGTATCACTTTTTATAGTTTATTTTGTGTTCCATTTATTCAATTATTAATATGTTATAATATACAGCCTGTTGATTTTTTCACCGTTCACGTGTCATACATCAAAATTGTGGAACATAAAAAATGGTACGGTACATGTCATTCTACATTAATCCTCCTTAATTTCTCAAAAATATGTAATGATTACTTCTTTTCTCTCCCTCCGCAACGAATCGAGGGTTGTTACTTTTTTTTTTTGAGAGCTCGAAATCAGATTACAACGTATGATGATTCTGAGCAAGGGACAAGATATGTCCAGGGATATCATCGTTCACCCAAGCATGAGGATGACGAGATTTTGTACCAAGCTGTGCAAGGTTATGTGCAGCTGTGTTTTTCGAACGAGGGCAATACCACAAGTCTTTCACTAAGGTGTGTTTGAATAGGGTGCGGGCCCGGATGATACTGTATTCTTCATAGCCTTTGTAGTGGTAGCCAGATTTAACGGCCTGAATAGCGTCGATGCTGTCTGAGAAAACAGTAACTGGATCTTGAAATTTATCCAAGAAAAAAGACAGTCCTTCCACTAGTGCAGTGATCTCTGCCGCCATAACTGAGCCCGACGGGTTAATTTTGTGAAAGCCTGCGCCCCGGGGGGATCCATTGTGATCGCAAATATAAAAGCCAACGGTGAATGAAAGAATCGCTTCGTTGTACGCGGCATTGACTTTCAAGGTGAAGTGGTCTAGAGGTTCCGATAGAGAAGGAGATCGAGAATGTAATGTTGCATCAGTCAGTCTCCGGAAAAGTCTGGACCTTTCATGATGGTATTGATCAAGTAGGGTATCAGTCCATTTGGCTTAAATAATCCTGGGATTAGTACCTCTTTTTTTATGAGTAAATTCGCATAGTTCTTTCCACACTCCCCACATCTTCATAGCTAGCTTCTCCATCTTCGAGGTTTTAAGAGTCTTGATACAGTGAATAGTCAAGCTTTCTGAAGATCCTTTACGCAATACTTTGATTAGTTTCCTCCAATCTGTATGTTTCCACGCTTCTTTGACCACCTGACACGAGAAAATAACATGATTAGTATCAGCCCAATGAAAGCCATGAAGGACACACCTGGGAGGGCAAGGCACATGGTGGGAAGCCAAGTTTCCTTCTGAGGCTACAATGTCTTGGGCCGCTTTCCACAAAAAAATCCTCACTTTGGGAGGGACTTCGAGTCTCCAAATCTTATGCCAGACGTCCGAAGTGGTGCTTGGAGAGCAAGTGTTGACATTCAGAGGCGTCGAAAGTAAGGAGCGGGCCTTCCAGTAGGCGGTTTTGACGGTGTATTGGCCTTTCTTATCATGAATCCAGAATCGTGAGTCCTTGTCACCACTCTGATCAATTGGGATTTTCTGGATGGCGTCTGCTTCGTGACTAAGGAAGAGATTATTGAGCTTAGGTACGTCCCAAGTGTTATCTGGGGTAATGAGATTATGGATCATGGTGTTGCTGTCATAGGTTTTATGAGAGGTAATTCTTCCACTGACCAAATCCGGGATCCACCTGTCCTTCCTGACATGTATCTCCCTGCCATTACTGATCTTCCAAAATAGACCGGCGGAGATGGCCTGTTTACTCCAAATAATGGAGCGCCAAATATAAGAGGGGTTCGAACCGATCGAGGCTTCCATGATATCTGAGTGTTTAAAGTACCTGGCTTTGAAAACTCTAGCGACCAGGGAGTTTGGATTCTGGATAATTCTCCATATCCGCTTGGCCAAAAGGGTTTTATTGAAGGTAACGAGGTCGCGAAAGCCCATCCATCCTTCATTTTTGGGCTTAGTAAGAGTTTTCCAGTCCTTCCAATGAATTTTTTTGTCGGAATCATTGCCGCCCCACCAGAATCTGGCGCACATGGTTTCGATATCTCCACAGAGGATAGTAGGAATCCTAAAACATGACATCACGTATGTGGGGATGGTTTGGATTACAGATTTGATGAGCACTTCCCGTCCCCCATCTTAGAAGAATCGAGGGTTGTTACTTGTGTAACAAAGTGAACTAATTTGCTACATATCCCCTTTAAGGGAGAGTGCATATTCATACTTCCACACTATTAAAACAATTCGAACTTATGATTGGTGGGCCCATTCGATTTTTATTTTTTCAGGATAATAAGGTGGTGGAGTATTTTATTTGACTTTTGACTTTTGAGTGGGACTCGATAACTTTTTACGATATTTTGGTTATTAGGTGAAAGTGGGTAAAACAATATACTTTTTAAAGTTAACGCGAGTAAAATATATTTTAGGAGTTGATAAATAAATTGATAGTGTTGATCATTTTTCTCAATGGTACTATATTTTTAATCTAACAACATTTAACCGAAGAATTATTGGACACAACTAATACCAAAGAACATAAAGTTGTTGTTATAACTCTAGTCTTCTTTTTTAAATATAACTCTAGTCTTACTTCTTCGTTTTAAATGTCAATACAAAATTTTGTTTAAAATTAAATACAAGGGATACTTAAAAGAAATAATTATTAATACATACTACTTCGAGGTGTCTATTACTAATAGATACTAGTTTTTTTTTTGTATTACTTTTAGATACAAAATTATGGTAAAAAAATATATTATGTCCTTATTCAATACTAATTTTAATTTGAAAAAGAAAAATCGCTCTCTCTCACTTAACATAAATGCACACTCTCTCTTTCTCTCTAAATTTCGGAATCATTTAATAGATAGTCTGAATATACGAAAAATTAATGATGAAAATGATTTTGCACTTTATCCAATGAGTTGGTTGTATTCAATTGTTTGTTATATTTAATTGGAACATTACATAAATAAAATAAAATTGAAGGTTAAGAAATGTAGAATTACTTTGATGTTTAATAGTTTTTTATTTTTTATTTTTGTTTCTAATTTGTGTTTATATATTGTTCATATTATATCATTCATTGTAAAGTCTAATTGTATATTAAAAAAATATTTTTCAGCAATATTTTTGTACATGTCATTATTTTAGAGTATGTGCAAAATTATAATCCCTCCGTCCACCAATCTTATACCTGATGCTTTTGGCACAGATTTTAAGAAAAAAATATATAAAATAGATAAAGTAAGGGTATTATATTGTGGGATTTATTTATTAATAAAGTGGTTGGTTGTGAGTGAAAGTACAATGACATTTGAAATAATTAAATGATGGTTGAAGGATGAAGATAAAGTGACTTTTTCCATAAATGGAGTGTGCATAAAATTGGTGGACTGACAAATAAGACAAGTGTGCATAAAATTAGTGGACGGAGGGAGTATTACACATCTTTAATCTCTATAAAGCAAAACCTCCCTAAGATGATGTGTCAAGTAATAAAATGATATGGCAGGTGATGTGGCAAAGCCTTAGGCCTCTATTTTTAATCTCTCTAATCTCATTGATTTTGAGTTTAAGTTAATTTCAGTCATTGATTTTTTCTTACATTTTCTATAAATTGTCACATCTCACATTTATTTTTCATTCATTGTCATTTGAAACCCTAATCATCTACTCTTCCTCTCATTGACTCTCGCCCAAATTTTCAATCTCCATAATTTATAGGTAATGATTTTTCTTATTTATTTGTAGGTAATGGTTTTTTTAATTCCTCTCATTTTATTTGTAGGTAATGATTTTTCTAATTTTCTTTTTCTATACAAATCGATGCAGACCACTGTTTTTTTTTTTTTACAGCAACAAGATGAGGAAGCTTTGTTTTATTTGTATGAAATGTTTTTTCTAATTTCTCTCATTTATTTGTAGGTAATGATTTTTCTAATTTTCTTTTCCTACACAAATCGATGCAGACCATTGTTTTTTTTATTTTTGCAGCAACATGATGAGGATGCAGACCATTGTTTCTTTTCATATTTTTTATTTGTTTATATTATATGGTTCAAAAAACTTTTTTTTTTGTTGCAGATATCTAATTTATTGTGCTTACGAAGAAAAATAGTAGCAAACGAGAAAAAAGTTATATATTTATCATCTTATAATGAAGAGTGTATTTAGAATTTTCTTCTAATGTTTAATGTGTAGATTTTTATATCGTAAGAAATGTATCTCTTCAGTCATTGTATCATCGAAGTTATGAATAAATTTATTTATTTATTCATCAAATTTATGTATATTGTATGAACGAGAATAACATTGCATGCAAACAATGACAATTAATTTTGGTGTAATTTTATAATATAAATTATTGTAATTTTTCAATATCTGATACTTTTGTATAGTGCATACTAATACTATATGTATTAATCATGTAATTCATTTTTGTATATCAATATTCTTGCATTAATTAAATATATAATGTGTAATTGGTGACATTATATTTATATAAATATTTACCAAAAATATCAAGTTGACCCAAAATTAATGGGATTGAGTTAACTTATTAATCAAGTATTTAATGATAATCTTGAACAAATCAAATTAATGGGATTGAGTTGACTAATTAATTAAATAATTAATATTACAATCACATACAATCATTCTCTAAATATTCTACATTTCCTATTTTTATGAAGTTTAAATTGAACTAATTGTTAATAATTTTTTAAAATATATTTGTTCAATTAATCATAATATGATAACATTGGTGTACCAAATATTGGTTCAATTTACATTGCAAATTTTACCCAAATGTGTTAATTAGTTCAATTATGTGAAGTTCAATCAATTTTATTATATATGTGTACGTATATTGCAATAATTTAATGTAAAATTAATTTTATATTAATGTTTTGGTGTGCTTTCAATATTTTAATTTTGGTGAGTTTTTTTTGTGTGTGTGTTTAGTGTGGATATTAAAATTTTGAATAATTTTATGGATGAATAATTTATGGATTAAAGTTTTCTTTCGAATTCCAATTTGAATATGATTTTCCTTAATTATATGAAAATTGATGTGATAACATTTAATTTGTGTTTTTATGGTATGATAAAAAAATTATTATAAAAGTCTACAATTATTTTAGTAAATGAGTATGTTGAAATTAATATATACATATATATATATGTGTGTGTGTGTGAAAATTTTATATAAAATAGTAAATATTAGGAGTTTTATCAATTCAGGGCCTGAAAGATAGTAAATCTATCAATTTAAGGGCGGAAGGATTTTTCCTATCGATTCAAGGCCTGGAAGATAGAAAATTATCATTACAGCGCTTGAAAGATAGAAACTATTAATTCGAGGCTTACACGTTTTAAGGTCATGTTTGACACTAAACCCTAAACCCTGAACCGTAAACCGTAAACCCTGAACCATAAACCCTGAACCATGAACCCTAAACCCTAAAAATAAAAAATAAGGACATAAAATATATGTGTCGAACATGGCCTTAAAATGTTTGAGCCTCAAATTGATAGTTTATATCTTTCAAGACCTGTATTGATAGTTTTCTATCTTTCAGGCCTTGAATCTATAGGAAAAATCTTTCAGGGCTTAAATTGATAGATTTACCAGCTTTCAGACCCTGAATGGACATTTTTCTATATTAAATAAATTATTTATGAAAATATAAAATGAAAACACAAAATTATGTATGATATGTATGTATAAAAATATTTGTCAATTTATATTTATGTATTGGATTTTTAATGCCATGCACGGTTAATTAATATTTATTAAATATTTTTATTATTTATTAGTGTATATATATTGGGTATAATGCGTACTATTATAAGTATTAATTGTTTAATTTGTATTTATATCAATATTTTTGAGTTAATTAAATATAATGTTTAATTATTATTATCATATTTTTATCAAAAATATCAAGTCAAAGTTTATGTTGCAATATATTAAAGATGTCATGTCAAATATGTTAAAAAAATCCATATACAAACATTAATATGTTATTTTGAACGAATTTGTTATACAAGATATGCATTTAATTGCAAAGTATACCAAATTACCAACTAATGCAACCTAATTTAATTTAGGTCATATAAATGCTATAAATTTAATGTTTAATTTTTAATTATTCAAGTCAATATATATATATATATATATGAAGAATTGGTTGATATGAAGAATGATTACATTTTCTTCATTTACTTTGATTTTTTTTATTATAATAGTATATAATGTCATGCAAAATGACAATATTTTGAAGTGTCTATGTATTGATCATAATTTAAAAATAATATCTTTGAATTTATATAATATTAATGTTCATATGGTTGGATGAAAAATTATATTGCACGATTCATAGGGCAGGACAAGACTTCAATTTTTTTCGTATCAATTAACATGTTAAATACTAATTAATTGTACGATACATAATTTAAGATATAGTTTCATGTATTAATTTTAGAGCATTACCTTTTGAAAATAACATTAATCATGTACTTATAACTAACTATTGACATATATTATGCAAAGTCATACAAAATCAATTGGTTAAATATATTAATATACTTTATACGATTAATGACATCATTTATGCAATCAATAAAAAATAGATAAATATATTTTTATTAAATATATTATAATGAAGTTACTATCTTATACTTCTTCCGTCCTATAAATTCTTGCACCGGTTTGGCACACAAAATTAAAAAGCTGGAGTAATGAGTGAGTCTTATAGGGGTAATTTTGTAAATTTTTATGTATAAAATAAATAGTTTGAATTGTGTGTATTGTGGTACAAAAATAATGACATTTTATGTAAAATTATAAATATTGTAAGCATGAAGTTCATGGGATTTTTTATTTTTAAAGTGTGCAAGTTATTGTGGGACGTCCCGAAAAGGAAAGTGTGCAAGTATTTACGGGGCGGAGGGAGTATAATATTTGATAAAGCTGATTATTCAAATATTGACAGTTAATTTAAATTACAATTCAAAAAACATAAATTTCCAATATTTCAGTAATTAATCGCACACTCTATTGATGTATATATGCACTATCTCAAAAATATTACAATTAATTCTATTATGATATATATCCTTCAATTATCAATAAAATAATCTCTCTTATAAAATAAAATGTGGTAATTCAATAACAACTCTAGATTTTTTTGTTTTTTTTATCTACATCCTAATTTTAAGTAAACTTATTAACTAATTTCATATAATTACTCTTATTGAAGAAAATAAAGTTTCGTCTCTATTATTACTCTGATTGATTAACAAAGGTGTTCTCAACATTTCAATTAAAACTGAATTACATGATTTATGCAAATAATAAGTAAATATATTTTATTGTCTATACACCCGGGTATCTAATTTTTGCAGAGTAGTTATATTGTATGAAATAATATAAAATTTCATTTTATCTTTTTTATTATATTTATTAAGTATTTCCTTCACAAATATGATAAGGAATATATTCTTAATTCTATCTCAATAAATAGAAAAAATTATGGTAGTTGACTTAATTAATAAATAAGATAGAAATTTTATAGAGGTAATGCATCTTCAATCATGCAATTGATAATGCTTAATTGATTTAGTTATTTATGTAGTTGACCAAAGTTTAGGTTGTTTTGACGAATATCTAAGTACATAGATATGTAATTTCTGAATTTATTCAAATGGTACCAAATTTAATCAAATTTCTGAAATAATAAATATTCAAATTAATACGTAATTTCTGAATTTATTCATATTTTCTAAAATAAAAAATTAATATGTTTAGATTAATATCAACCGCTTTATTCTTAAATGGGTTCATAGTGTACTTCATAAATTTAGTCATGTGTGTAATATTTGAAAATGTATAAAATGATGTGAATAAAATAAAAATAGTCCATCATGAAATATAATATTTGTATAATTCAATTAGTATGTATTATATGACTCTCTAATCACTGTTTGGTAATGAAGATATGTGTGCTGATAATGTTTTTAATAAATATTGATCAAAAGGTTGAGTTGTGCAAAGAGATTGTTTATTACTAAGCTGGAAGTCATGTTCTCTAGGTTGGTATCATTTCTGGAAGGTTCCCTATGATTGACCTTGATCACTTCAGATCAAATATCGTCGATTAATTTTCAAATTAGATAATTTTCAATCTTTTTCTACTTCCGCAATAACGATAAATAAAAGTCAAGGTCAATCACTATCGATAGTAGGTGTGTACCTTTTCAAGCCAGATTTTGCGTAGAGTCAACAATGAGAAAATATTATTTTAAGGCTCCATGACTTAGGGGAGTGACAATTTAAGGATAACAAGTTTCAGTTTTGTAAAAGTTGGATATTAACAAAAATAGGACATTAATTATTAATTTTTTTGGCAAAAGTAGGACATTAACTTTTCTTTTTAGCAAATTCAGGTCATTTTTCTCACATCGACGTGCCTGTTGTAACATAGAATTCACGTCTATGCCACAAACAAGTAATTTATGAATTATGAACGAATAATGAATGAAAAATATAAAGCACGAACGAATTTGTTGACCCAGTTCGTCCGGAAGGACTACGTCTGGGGGCATACCAAGTCAGGATCATTTTACTACCTTTTTTTTCGTGTATCTTTCGTCCTCTTTATATAGAGTTTACAATATACAAATGAACATCAATGGGCCTCTTAATGGGCCTTTAAACATGGGCTCGTGAAGTCAATCTAGTCTAAGAACATGAAAGTAATGTCGGATTATCTCTTTGTACCGGGCTTGTCGACTTTGCTTGTGGAGAGACCTCAGAGGAGGTCGCCCGCTCAGGCAGCCTTCATTCTTCTCTCTCCGACCTTGCCTATGGACCGTCCTCGGGGCAGGTCGCTCGTTAAGGCGAGCCTGATCTTTATTGCTCGTCGCCAGGTCGCCCTTTGAGGGCTGATATCGACATCTCGTACTCTTCAGCTGAGCTCGGTTCTAGCCGCCACGTTATCACCATTTGCCACGTCATCATCATTTTCCACGTGGCTGCTGGCCGATTATTATGGCTACAACAATTGCCCCCAAGAGCGAACTTTGACTTTGTTCGGAGGTCGGTCTTGATCTTTGTTCACATAAGAATTATCTGATTTTCACCCTTGATGTTGCATTCTTTGCCCCTGTGTATGCTCTGAATGCCTTCATGAGGTCTTAATTGTTCACACTTTGATGGTAATACTTCTGGTATCAAGTTTGGATCTTCAACTTCAGACTTGGGTGTATTTTAGTGGGCTCGATTCTCCCTCGTGCCCCCGAGTCAGGGGGTTATTCATCTGAGATGGTTATCTGCCGAGATTGAGCTCGTCGAGAGGCTGGGCTCGTCGAGAGTCTTGGTCGCTGGTTCATGCTGCGACTTGGTAGGTATTTGATTTTCTTTAGTTGTGCTCGTACTTTGAGGTGAGGCTCTTTTTGCGAGTCTTTTTTATGCTTTCGTCGATGACCATTTCTTGTCGAAATGTTCGCGACTTGATGTAATTAGCCTTTGGGCCTTGATCAATGAAACTCATTTCTTTTTCTACCTTTAAAGATGCCGACTTGATTTCCTTATCGACTTTAAAATTGCATCGTTCTTCCGTCTTATTTGGATGCGGCTTATTTACGACCTTTTGCTTAGTCGTCTTACAAAGTCGGGGGAGGACCGCACCTGCTGGGGTGGAGATCTCGCCGCAAGTATGTCGAAATTCGTACCTCGGGGGTTCTATGTTTATTCATGCGACCTCCGTCGGTTTAACACCCAGGAATTATGAAAAGAAAGGTAACATTTTGTTTGACTTGGCCAAACTAATACAAAGTTACGACCTCTATTGGCTTATAACGATAAAAACCAAAGTGAATCTCACGAATGTACCAGAGAGCCGACGCCGAGGTTGGCGGGCGACGCCAATGAAGGCGGACAAAGTAATCGCCAAGAAGGCGGAAAGCCGACGCCGAGGAGGCGGGCTGGTCGACGCCAATGAAGGTAGACAAAGTCATCACCAAGAACGCAGAAAGCCGAAGCCGAGGAGGCGAGCGGGTCGACGCCACTGAAGGCGGAAAAAGTCATCGCCAAGAAGGCGGAAAGCTGACGCCGAGGAGGCTTGCCGGTCGATGCCAATGAAGGCGGACAAAGTCATGGGGCAAGGCATAGGAAAACCGCGCCGAGGAGGAGGCTTAATCGGCGTCAATGAAGGCGGATAAAGTAATCACCAAGAAGGTGGAAAGCTGATGCCGAGGAGGCGGGCTGGTCGACGCCAATGAAGGCGGACAAAGTCATTGCCAAGAACGCGGAAAGCCGACGCCGAGGAGGCGCAGGGGTCGACGCCCATCGGCATACGGAAAAGTCATCGCCAAGAAGGTGGAAAGCCGATGCCGAGGAGGCGAGCGAGTCGACGCCACTGAAGGTGGACAAAGTCATCGGCAAGAAGGCGAAAAGTCGACGTCGAGGAGGCAGGCCGGTCGACGCCAATAATGGCAGACAAAGTCATCGCCAAGAAGGCGCATAAGTAAGTCACGCCGATAAAGGCGATTAAACCTACCTCAAAGGTGGCGTGTCCATGCCGGATGAAGGCGGACGATCTCATCGCCGAGAAGGTGGAGAATACTTTTCGCCGGTCCATGAATACACCTCGCCGAGATAGCGGAAAGTCGACGGTGCGAAAGGAGGCGGTCGACGCCAATAATGGCGGACGATCTCATCACCGAGAAGGCGGAGAATACTTCGATAAATCGGCGGAATACACTTCGCCGAGATAGCGGAAAGTCGATGCTGAAAAGGCACGTGTCGACGCCAATAATGGCGACAAAGTCACCGCCAGCATAGAAAGCCGACGCCGGCGAGGCGGGGCTTGGCCGACGCAAATGAAGGCGACAAAGTCATCGCCAAGAAGACGGAAGCCGCCGGCGTCAAAAAAGCGGGCGGGTCGACGCTAATAATGGCGGATAAAGTCATCGCCAAGAAGACGGAAAGCTAACGCCGAAAAGCTACGGTCGACGCCAATAATGGCGGACAAAGTCATCGCCAAGAAGGCAAACAAGTCAGCGCCGACAAAGGCGAACCAAACCGACCTCGAAGAGGTGGCGTGTCCATGCCGGCGAAGGTGGACATCTCATCGGCGAAGTGATAATTCTTTATTCATCGCACCCCAGATAGCAAAAGCCCGAAAAGGCGGGTGGGTCGATGCCAATAATGGCGACGATCTCATCGCCGAAGGCGGAGAATACCCTTCAATCGGCCGAATACACCTCGCCGAGATAATGGAAAGTGACGCTAAAGGTGGCGGGTCGACGCTAATAATGGCGACGATCTCATCACGCCGAGAAGGCGGAGAATACTTTTGCTTCATCGGTGGAATACAACTCACGAGATAGCGGAAAGCACGCGGAAAAAGGTGGGCGGTGTCGATGCCAATAATGGCGATTTATCTCATCGCCGAGAAGGCAGAGAATACTTCGCTAAATCGGCGGAATACACCTCACCGAGATAGCGAAAGCCGACGCAAAAAGCGGGCGGTCGACGCTAATAATGGCGCATAAAAGTCATCGCCAAGAAGGCAGAATAAGTCACGAAAAAGGCGTATTTCAGTTCGACTGACGAGGTGGCGGTCCCATGCCGATGAAGGCGACGATCTCATCACCGAGAAGGCGGAGAATACTTCGCTAAATCGGTGGAATACACCTCACCGAGATAGCAGAAAGCCAACGCCGAAAAGGCGGATGGGTCGATGCTAATAATGGTGGACGATCTCATCGCCGAGAAGGCGGAAGTGCCATGGTTTGTTCGACCATTTGAGGAAATTCTTTGCGAGAGAGATTTTAAGCTTAAACCTTTTGGAAATTTCGCAAAGAAATTATTAGTATGTCAGAGAATGTTTTTGATATTTTTTGGTAAAATTGACTTTTATCGGTGTTTGAAAAGGAGACTTGCATTTTGAAATTATTAACAAGATCTTTTCAGATTCTTGTGGAATAGAAATAACCTTTGAGATTTTTAAGGTTTTGCCCCTAGGATTGGGCTTTGATGTCTGTTAAAAACACCTTTCGTGGGTATGCAAAGGTTTGGGGTCCTTAGGGTTTTGGCCCCCCGGATGGAGATTTGATTCTCGTTTGTATAGATCGTCTGTATCAGAGCGATTTGTTGTTTCAAGAATGTGAAAGAAGATTGGCACATATGTTTATAATCATTTCGGACTGTATATGTTTATAGTCGTTTCAGACTGTATAGGTTTATAGTCGTTCCAGACTGTATAGGTTTATAGTCGTTTCGGACTGTATAGGTTTATAGTCGTTTCGGACTGTATAGATTTATAGTCGTTTCGGACTATATAGGTTTATAGTCGTCTCGGACTGTATAGGTTTATAGTCGTGTTCGGACTGTATAGGTTTATAATCATTTTCGGACTGTATAGGTTTATAGTCGTCTCGGACTGTATAGGTTTATAGTCGTTCGGACTGTATAGGTTTATAGTCATTTCGGAATGTATAGGTTTATAGTTGTTTCGGACTGTTTGTCAGTGACTTGAATAACTTCTGCGACTCTGAATTGAGCTATGTTCTTATCGTCTTATGAAGTCGTGACAAAAATTGAGTCGTTTAGGCTGCGACCTCATCGACCTTGGGATTTGAAAGTCATGGCTACAATGTGAGCTGGAGGATATTCCGAAATGTGACTTTAAACAAGTGTTTTAACTCGGTGTCAGCTTGGATTGAGATATTCGTTTGATATGAAAAGGTCGTTTTATTGAGGTTACAACTCTCTTTGATTTCTGATTTGAAGGGCTTATTTGTCGTCTTACATAAATTGCGACTTGATTGCCTTCTGGTTTGACCATCGCACCTGTCGAGGTCGACAGGGTCATTTTTTGGAAGTGTGACCTTGTAAATTTGAGGTCGTCGGGTCTTGTTTGTTTAAGACCGCGAGTATTTTCCTTAATCATTTGACTCGATGTAAGTTTGAAGTCAGATTATAAGTTTGTTTCATCTGTGTGAGACTTTAGAGTGCTCGTAGATGAATTTTGTGATAATCCCTTCCTAGGGTTTATGTTATTAGTGAAAAGTAAGGATTTGGAGTTTGTTTTAAATAACCCTCCAAATTTAGACATGCTAGTTTGAGTTTCTAACGTCAACTAGTGTTCTGAAATTAACTCGAATAGCTCGAGGTATGAGCATACATGCCCCCGCCTTTTAATATATATGAAAGTATGAATACTGTGATATATATTAAAAAGAATTAAATGAAATAGAACCTGATGCGAGTGGGCTAAAAGACTGCCCGTAGATTCTTTGAGTTGCCCCCGAGGCATCGCCCGTGCAATTTTCCTTTGCGAGAGTGGTGAGTATTTTTTCCTCGCAAAAAATAAATAACCTGTTGGATATCAAGTTATTCACACATCACGAAACCAATCTAATCTTGGGCTTATGTATTTAATAAAATCCAGAATCTGGGCACAATAGATTTAGAGATGAATTGTTCAAGCAACTGGGCCCAGGAACTTATTATTCCTAACTGATTAATGCAAACGAGGCCCAGTCAAACCCAAAAGGCCAGGCCTGATTAATTCATTTCGGTGGAGTCTGGTTTCTCTCTTCCCCAAATCAAGTTGTGGAGTCCTACCTTAATTTCCCTAATTCTCGCTGTAATTCCGCTCACGACCAAGAAATTCTACGCTGCAAATCCGTGAGGCCCCATCCGCAAACCTTTCCATCCAAAACTCCTCCCCCATTCACGCTTCTTCCTCAGTCAACGATGCGCGGCTTCGGGCGACGGATTGACGCCGCGAATCGCGGTGACAGGCGAGGCTTCGGCCCTTGCGACGCAGTAACTTCGCATGGTGGATCCGTTCGGCGAGAGATGCGGGAGAGGCGGTGATGGCATGTTGAAAACCATGGCGCAATAGATTTTATGACTACTGCGCTCTGCGGAGCACTCCAGCGAGGCTGTGAGGGACGGTTCGACAGAGGCGGTGCGACGCGGTCCCCGACTCGGCAGTCTCAGGCGACGGCGGCGGTAACCTGTGGATTCTTTGATCTGTAAAGGACCGCGGCGTGGCGAGAACAACACAGCCGTGGTGCGATTTTGCCTCTTGTATTGTTGGTTACGATGCAAGTTCTGGCAAAACCGTGCTCGAGGTTGATGTTGTCCAGTGGTTTTGACGATCAATCATGGGATGAAGTTGATTTCTACGCAAGAATGGTGGGTTGATGAAGCGACGACTTTAATTTTCAATCTTCAATTCGTGAAAAAGCCTTGCTACATTTATCTATCTAGAAAATATAGCCCCTGTTATGAAACCCAAGAATATGTGTATGTACAGATCTATGAACAACTGGGTTTGTTGTGTATGAACAACTTTGATTTTTCTGGTGATTTTTGGTTTGGGTGGGGCTTGATTTTTGTATGAAAGGGAATGGATTTTTTATGGCAGATTATTGACGATGGGGTCAAATTTTGGTAGTGGGGAATCTGAGTTTTTGGTGGCAGATTACTGATCTAGGGGTCGGATGTGTGTTCCGATTGTAAGCGGTTGATGAACAGTTTCTTGATGATTCTTTATGGATTTTGATCTTTCGGATGAACAACGAATGTTGCATCTGGGTTTCTTGTGTTTGGGTCCTAACGAATATTCGGTGAAAATTCATTAGATGTTTTCCACAGACGGCGCCAATTGTTGTAATATAGATTTCACGTCTATGCCACAAACAAGTAATTTATGAATTATGAACGAATAATGAATGAAAAATACAAAGCACGAACGAATTTGTTGACCCAGTTCTTCCGGAAGGACTACGTCTGGGGGCATACCAAGCCAAGATCATTTTACTACCTTTCTTTCATGTATCTTTCGTCCTCTTTATATAGAGTTTACAATATACAAATGAACATCAATGGGCCTCTTAATGGGCCTTTGAACATGGGCTCGTGAAGCCAATCTAGTCTAAGAACATGAAAGTAATGTCGGATTATATCTTTGTACCGGGCTTGTCGACTTTGCTTGTGGAGCTACCTCAGGGGAGGTCGCCCGCTCAGGCAACCTTCATTCTTCTCTCTCCGACCTTGCCTATGGACCGTCCTCGGGGAAGGTCGCTCGTTAACGCGAGCCTGATCTTCATTGCTCGTCGCCAGGTCTCCCTTTGAGGGCTGATATCGGCATCTCGTACTCTTCAGCTGAGCTCGGTTCTAGCCGACACGTTATCACACTTTGCCACGTCATCATCATTTGCCACGTGGCTGCTGGCCGATTATTATGGCTACAACAGTGCCTAAATCTGCATATACTTAAAACTTATGGGCCTACTTTTACGGAAACTCAAACTTTACCGACCTAAATTTGAGTAAACTCAATATTTATATGTCTTTTTTTTTTCAAATTGAAACTGTCAAACCTACATCTACATGTACTTAAAATTTATGGGTCTACTTTTACGGAAATTTAAACTTTACCGACTTGAATTTGAGTAAACTCAATACTTATATGTCTACTTTTTTCAAATTGAAACTACCAAACCTACTTATTCCAAACTGAAACTTATTGTCCTTAAATTTCCACGCCTATAGTTATGCACCTAAAAAATATTTTTCACCGTTCAACTACATAGTGTTTTCTCAAGAGTGAAGAGCAAAGAAGATTAAAGATACAATTTTGATTATAATGGAAAATTATGCAAACTAATGTTGTCTACAAATATGTATCTTTTACAAATTTTTTATTTTAAATATTAATTACTACTAATAATTTTTTATTTGGTGACAAATAATTATATATTTTTATTTTATTATTCTTCTAAATTTCAATTTAAATGTAATTTAGATAGTACACTTTTTTTTTTGGTATTTTACATATATAAAATATGATTTTGAAGGAAGGGGTGCCGATAATGATTCTTTAAAATATTGATAAAAGTTCAGGTTTCTGCAACAGCACGATGTTGGTAGCCGCAAGACTTGAAAATCATATTCTTAAAGCAAAAATAATTTCATGAAGAAATATTAGGAATAATGTGTTCGTCACAAGAATGACATTGAATAAATCGGAACACACAATATTTTTATAGTTTAAAAGGAGATAATTTTCAATTCTATTATTTATTGCGATGCCGATAAATAAAAGTCTGGTCAATCTCTTTCAAATGTAGGTTTATATCTCCCCAAGTCGATTTTCCTACACTAACAATTATACGTGTTTCGGTTTGGATGAGAAACCATACAAGTATACAACAAATGTTGTTTACAAAAAAGTCCTTTGAAATTTGTAATTTGACGTACTTTTTTTTTAAAAATGTATATTTGTGCACGCATTTACTTTTTTATATAGTCATCGAGTATAAAAAAACTTAATTTCAATTCATTTATATTTGGATTATATTTTTATTTTTAATATTTTGTGAATTACAAAAGATTTTAACTATAAAAAATATTAAATTATAAAAAGTATTCAAGTTTTATTTTTTATTTTACATGTATTTTTTTTCTTTCAACCCGCGAGGTTCGCGGGGCTAAGCTCTAGTGTTTAATATTCTGCAATTATTTTAGAGTATGTGTAATTCTTGTGGGTAATGTTCAATTTTTTTTTTTATTTAACATGTGCAATATTTTGTTTTTACGAATATAACAAGTCTGCACAAAAAAAAAAAATAATAAATAAATACATATATTGCACATACAAAAAAATTGCATCAATATTTTTTTGTGGTTAATGTTCAATCTTTTTTCATATGTTTAACATGTGTAATTTTTGTTCTTATGAATAGAACAATTTTACACAAAAAAAAAAAAAAAAATTGCACATACAAAAAGAATTGCAGTAATAATATGTGGGTAATGTTCAATTTTTTTTTTTCATATGTTCAACATGTGCAATATTTTTTTTAATTAATAGAATAAATTTACACATAAAAAAAAGTAAAAGAATTACATATATAAAAAATTTGCAGCATTTTTTGTGAGTAATGTTCAAATTTTTTTTTTTCGTATGTTCAACATGTGCAATAGTTCATATTTTATGGTTAATTTTAGATCAATTAATTAATAAATAAGAAAATTTACAATTTTTTTAAAATATAATTTTTCACAGATTTTTTTAACTTTGCTATGTGAAGGAATATTGTCTATAAATGTGAACGAATATTGTAGAACTTATAACTTTTAGTTGGGGTTAATTTTGTACATTTATAGTCAATTTTGTATTGAGTTTTAACTATTTTTTTGGTTAGTAGTAGATTGTAAAGGATCATTTCAAATTGTACCCACTAGTTATTCACTCTACTTAAAAACCGAACAATCAAACAAAAGTACAATAACAAGCAGTCTACTTAAGTCTAGAAGGGAAACATCTTATGGGGTCCGAAAACCATTCATGAGCAGAGTAACAAAGTAATCCTGGGAAAGAGCATTGGACTGCGGTTAAGAACATTCTGAAGTATTTGAAGAGGACACGGGACAGAATGTTGATTTATCAATCAGACAGTCTAATCCCCATCGGTTATACGGACTCAAATTTCCAATCAGACATAGACTCCAGAAAGTCAACCTCGGGTAGTGTGTTTTGCATGGGGGGAGGAGCCATGACATGGAGAAGCGTTAAGCAGAAATGCATCGCCGATTCTACCATGGAAGTCGAATATGTAGCTGCTTGTGAAGCAGCGAAAGAAGCGGTTTGGCTCAAGAACTTCCTGGTGGACTTGGACGTTGTTCCAGATTTGCCCAGCACGATCACGGTTTACTGTGATAAAGCCGGAGCAGTTGCAAATTCTAGAGAACCGAGAGCCCACAAGTCCAACAAATATATAGAAAGAAAATACCATCTTATACGAGAAATCGTTAAGAGAGAAGACATAGAGGTGGCAAAGATTGCGTCGGAAGACAACCTAGCAGATCCATTCACAAAGGGTCTGCCTCAGAGTACATTCGAGAGACATGTGGAAGGAATGGGTGTCAAGAGCGTTGCCAGTCTGCTTTGAGTATAAGTAGGAGAAATATTATTTGGTTCGTGTAGGGTGACATTAGATGTCACATAGAACACAAGACATGTTGTAGTATACTTAAAAGCAGACTTTGAGTATAAGTGGAAGATTGTTGGGGTTATACTGAAAAATATGCTTTTACTTTGTATAACCAAACTAAATTTCCTATTTATTTTACTGAAATAAATTATTTATCACATGTTGCATTAAATATGAATGAATGTTATATATATTTACTGCATATCCGTTCGATAAAGTCAGTACGTGTTACGTTGTAGTTAATTTGGTGATACCAGATCACAGAAGATCAAATTAACAGTTCCTCGTGACAAAGTACAAATTCACAACCCAGATGGAAATGAACAACCCATCATGAAAGGTTGAAGTGTAAGGCTCAGATTGACTTGTCTTGACCAAGAGATTACACTAGTGCATTATGATGCGCTGAAAAGAACCTATAGGAGGATAAATTTTTCGGTACTGAATATACAAGAATTAGACCTCAGTGGTTCGTTATTTCTTAATCTTCGTCCCTTAAATAGGATCGTGTGAAATTAATAACTATTGCTTTGACTTATGATGGGAAGAGAATCAATGCGATTCGATACCTTGTATCTTGGGCAATATTATTAATTACATGACGATTGCTAAGATTTAATACGGAGAATAGCGTGCAAGTACGTCTTGCTTGATTTGTCCCCTTGGTGGGCTTAGAATCTTTATCATACCAAATCTTGCAAGTGGAAATTTATTTCTGGTATGGATAATAATGTTGAACTGTCTTTACTCCAAGGACAAAGATATTAATTAATATAAAGTCTGTTCAGTGGCTTAATTAATTAATGGACTAAGATAATCTTAAACGCGGGAAATAATGAACGGGAGCCATGTTATTGTGAAGTCGTAATGTGGGTTAAGATGGATAGTTCAATATTAATTTTATAGTGGAGTAAATTAATATTAATGGGCTTGAATAATATTTTGGCTAAATATTAAAGCTTCATAGCTCATTGGAGGTATAATCTTAATTCTCCTAAAGGCCCCCCAAATAGCCCAAATTAAAGTCCAATTAATGAAAAGGAGAAGAAAATATTTTGCCTAATTTTTCACAATTATTTTTGAAAAATAGGGTAGGAAAGAGAAAAAGATATTTTCTTGATTTTCTTGGAAAAATCTTGTGGAATAAGTATTCTTGAGATACAAATTTATCACATAAGTTCAAGAAAGGAAAAAGATCTTATTTCTTCCCTATTTTCATGAAATTTTTCAAAAATAATGAAAGGCAAGAAGGAGGAGAAGATTTTGTTGGGAGATATTTTGGGAAATATAATATATTGGATATATTCTAGATTGTATCTTGATGAAGAAGCAAATAAATTTCTCAATGCCCAACTAGACCTAATTTTCGTCCCCCCCTTGCTCTATAAATAGGGGATGAATTTTTCATCCCCAAGTGCAATTCCATGTGTTGAAAAAATTAGAAATTCACAAAGGTGGTAGCCAAATATTTTATTTTCTCCTTTAAAATTAAAATCGTTCGTTGATAATCCTCCCACCGGATTACGTTCGTGGACGTGAGACATATTTGAGAAGACACTTTGGGTTGAACCATCGTCTCAACGGTTGTCTCTATAAGAGGTACGTAATCTCGTAACTCCTAGATTCCGCATGATTAGAATTTACGTGAATTACGTGTACGCATGATGTTTATTTGCTTATTAATTATTATGTTGAATTGGTTTAGGATTAATTCATGTTAGTTATTAATAAATTAATTTAAATATGTATTTAAATTCAACTCGAATAGATCCGAGCACCCCTAATTTCCCAACAGTATTACCCAGCCCGCCCCGACCCACCCGTCCTGACGAGGAGCGTATATCGATTTATACCTCAAATTTGAATACATAGTTCAAAATAAATTCACTATTTACTCAACTCACAAATATCAAATATCGATGGTTAGTATAAAATTGATATTAGTTATTTTTTCTTTTTTATTATAAAACAACATATATTAACTTAGGAGTACAATGGGTACTTCAACCCATATAAATATATACAGCAGATACCTATTTCTCTTTACTCCTCCCTGTCGAATATTACACTTGTACCAGTTCCTACTCCCCTCTTACAAAATACCATCACTAGATCAGATTATGTAAAACTCATATTCTAACAACATTTTCTAGGACTATCTAACCAATTTTTATATGAGTGAGTCTTGAATCTCTTGATACCTGGGCACTTCGAACATAACCACGATCATGATTTCACTTTGATTTCCTCGACCGTCTTCCATTTGGGAATGATGTCTTCAAAAATGCATCCGTTTCTCACTATCCAAATTGACTAAATGACGCAAGCCCAAAGTGTTGGTGTAATTTTACCGTTTCTCATTTAGTAATAATTAATTAATAAAGTAAAGGGGAGTGTGATTACAAAACAAAGGACAAAACCAGGTCTTTGGTGTCACCGTTCTATTGCTGATTACTCTATTATTGAATGTCTATTTACTTTTAAAATTAAATTCATTCGTAGAAGCAAATATGTACCGTAATTTCGCATCTAAAAGGTTCAATAATTAATTTTTCTTCGTTTCTATTTATTTTCATTTTCCTCATTTAGTTTTTTAATACTTGAGTCTTGATTATTAAAATCGAATGAATAACTGAGCGATACATTTACTCTTATTTGTGCTAATTAAATAATGTTTGGGTTAACAAAAAAAATCATAAATTAAGAACTAAGTCAATATATTTAGAAGTTACGGTGTACTAAGAAATGAGAAAATATTTAGTTAGGAATTTATGTATGAGTCGTTTGATTAATGGTCTGCGATTTCAATTCTTGTAAATTCCGAAAAATAGAGAAAATACATAAAGATATAACAATTAAACTGTTTTGGTAATGTGGATTAATGGAAGATGTTATTACACTCGTTATTCAAATTAGAAAAATACACAAAAAACATCAACTTCCTTTATAACAGTGAAAGTTATTGGCTCATTAGCTGATAGTTATACATTGATGATAAGAACATGAATTTAAAAAGATACCACTATTCAAATGGTCGGTTTAATTATAATTAAAAAATATATGCAATCATTTGTGGACCCTGCTCCACTTCATGGTCGGCTATAAGAATTCAAATTTAGTGCTATACCATCTATTTATTTGCTTGTAATAAATAATTAAAATAGCTTGGTATTTCCAGTACATCACATGTCATCATCAAAATTAATAATTATGCTATTTGTTAATAATTTAGGCTAGCATATGTGAGTTTGAAAGGGAGAATAACGGTATTATTAAAGAGTCGGATCACTGTGAAGTTAGTGATTACATTATTATTATTTAATTATAAAAATATCAAGTAGGATTAATTTGAATGACTTCTCATTACTCCTTATAAAAATATCAAGTAGGTAGCTAGTATTAGAATTATCGAATTTTCACATATTCACATGGCCACGTGGGCAATTGTACGCACTTCAATACCGAACAATATCATCTGTGTCAATTTTGATGTTCAACTCTATATTCATAGTTTAAATGTATGACATATGAAATATTAAAATATATTCAATAAATTACCAAAATTCTAGATTCGTGTATTAAAAATTCAGGAAATGAAAAACCAGAGAAATCAAACTGTACTAATATTACAGTAAATAATGCAATTGATG
This sequence comes from Stenogyne calaminthoides, assembly GCA_037126765.1. NCBI lineage: Eukaryota > Viridiplantae > Streptophyta > Magnoliopsida > Lamiales > Lamiaceae > Stenogyne > Stenogyne calaminthoides. Next base: position 13,700,990 of record JBBCBC010000006.1, read on the forward strand.
CAATTTTCGCAGAGAGAAAAAAAATATAAAAAAAAAACTCCATTGCTTTGTTCATTGAGCAACAAAATCCTTGCCCCCACAATCCCACGTGGCATCATGGTAATGAATTGGTGGCATCCCTATTAGACAATGATAAGTGGCATCCAACAATGCAGTCTCGTATTAGTTACTTCCACTATATAAACCAGAGCTTCTAAAGAGCAAAAACCACACAACACAAAATTACAGGCATCACTTGAAGAAAAAGAGAGAGCAAGAGAGTGTGTGAAGAATGCCGATTTCAAAGATAGCAATCATATCTCCGGCCGAGCTCAGCCACCCGGATTCCATCAAGGCCGTGGTGGCTGAATTCACTTCAATGCTCATTTTCGTTTCGCCGGTGAAGGCTCCGGCATGGCTTTCGGTAACCGAATCATGCCTAATCACCAATCATATATATTTACTCTTAATTGAAAATTAAATTCACGTACGTTGAAAAAATTTCATCTTATGTAAAACTCTGAAATTTATTGAGAGGTGGGTGCGAAATTCAAACATGTGTAAAAAGGTGTGAAATTAATTAATTAAAATTATTTTCCTAACACTGGTCTTTTTTTACTATCAACAGCTAAGCTGACAGATGGCAGCCGCAATAGCACATGCTTTCGCCCTGTTTGTGGCGGTTTCCGTGGGCGCCAACATCTCCGGCGGCCACGTCAACCCCGCCGTCACCTTTGGCGCCGGCGGTCACATTTCATTCTTCAAAGGCCTTCTATATTGGATTGCCCAATTGCTTGGATCAGTTGTCGCATGCTTGCTACTCAAGTTCGCCACTGGTGGGTTGGTAACCACACTCATTTATACACATTAATTGATTTAATTTAGTAGATATATATATATACACAAAGATTTAATTTTACAAATCGTATGATCTCAAATCCAATTTTAGTATTAAAAATAAATAAATTAATGCGTGTAGGTTCCTATGGTGTTAGTTTTGACCCAAAAATGGCTGAAAATGAGTAGCACACAAATGACACGAAAAAAGTATCGAAATTCTCACTAATACACATTTGGGCTTGGACAACATGAAAAAATTTGGAGAAATTGGTTATAACCGCTTATAAAGATCAATCGCCCAAGCTTATACCGATGAAAAAAAGCGTTGTCCAAGAAAAGATTTGGACAAATGTTTTTCAACCGCACAGAAGTTTTACTTGACAAACGATTATCAACCGCATTGCCTAAGTTAATATATATTTTTTAATTTCATTTATATGTTATATAGACAATGGTTATTAACCATTGTCGATTAATTTTTTTTTTTAATTATTAATTTACATTTTAAAAATCCTTTAATAAAACTATAAACCAAAACTTATATATACGTCCAATACCATATAACATAAACCAAAAATCCTATAATAAAACCATAAACCACATATATATATACCAAAACATCGAAATATATAAACATACAATCATAAACATACGTCCAATACACCAAAAACATGAAATATATATCATCACAAATATATAATTTAATTACATGCTACCAATATTTCAAACAACATTCACTCAATATCGTATGAATATAAGAATCGATTGTAAATGTACCCATCCAATCGTTTTTCCATTTCTCCGATCTTTTCTTAGAGTAAGACTTGAGCTCACGTTCATAGACAAAATCGCAAAACAACGAATCAATCAATATAGTATGAATTTTTATTCAATCAATAATGATTTAAATAAATCAATAAATTGACTTACATTGAGAGGAATGTTCGTTAGAGAAGCGCGGATTATATCTTCTATAAAGCATCACACAAAATGTCCACAATGGTCATTATCTCGTTTTTTAACACGCTGATTAACAATTATAATCACGTATTACAATTATGATTTCTTTCTATTAATTAGTTTGATAATTTACTAAATTAAATTTACCTTAATGTTAATCTAGTTCACTTTATTTAACTTGCATCTTGAACCTTGACTCTGAAGGCGACTCCGATACATCGTCATCACACTATTATAATTATAATTAAAAAATAAAAATAGATTAAATGTGCATAATTTTAAAAGTAAAACAAATCATTGTATAGAATACTAAAAATGAACTTACGCTTCCATATATGAAACGAGATCAGGGCGATTTGAATAAACTCCATCATGAGATGGGTCCATAAAATACACACTTAATGTATTCATGTGTATGGCGACCGGCACCCAATGGTTCCTATATTATATTGAGAATATTAAAATTAACTGCAAATTTAGCATATATATGTACAAATATTATAAACATGAATACAAATTTTAACGAAATGTTTATCACTCACCCCACATCATCTGTTGGCCAAAAAAATGAGATGATACCTCCCAGTTAGATTCAAAGATATGATTAATCGAACCCATCCATGGTCTCAGACTTATCACCCATTATGCAAGACACTTGGGGGAGACGAAGGAGTACATTCCACTTGCTTGTTATCTCTGGAGAGATATACCTCACCCAAATATCTTTAACCAACATATATACGCTAATTAATATTTAAAAAGAAAATTAAACTATACAGAAAGTGAATATTGAGTATTAGTAAACACATACCGAGGTAAAGGGCTATGGTGGTTGCACTCATTCACTTCGCTATTCAAGACTTGGCGACATATGTTCCTCAATAACGATTTAATTCTTGGAAAGTATTCTCATGAAAGTGAGCAAGCATGGGAACCGTGACGATATCGAAAAGCATTAGACGATACCATCCGGTGCACCCTAGACCTGTAAATGATCATCGCGATCTAAGTCTCCAATCATGGGATAACCAAGTCTCGAGCGCATGGGAGTCCCTCGTTCTCCCCTCGATTTCTCTTTAGCCTCGTGTGGTCTTGCGTGATTCTACAATTAATTTGCAATATTATTTAGAACCACAAATAAGATAATGAACTTTAATAACAAATATTTTACCCTCATGGTGCTAGAGACCAAGTTGCTCGCGCCATTCGATGAAGTGCCGCATCCGTTGTTCGATTGTGGCGGTTATATTGATTGGTTTTGCACCGCCAATCCTCTTGTCTCGACATGGTACATCAAGTGTGACCCTCACGAAACCAGAGTGATGGGATGACCATGAATCATTCCATGGGAGTCAGGTAATGAGCCCGTGGGCCACCAACCCATTGGGATCCTCCAAATAAAGCTAGCAAAAGGTCGTTGATTGTTCAATAAGATATTTAGTTAGAAAATTTTAATACACTAGTCTTTAATTAAAACAAATATGAGACATGCATATCTCGATACACGAGAGACGCTTTTGAAGTGCCTCAATAAAGTCGTCCCTAGGGTTAGCCGAAAACATAGCATTAATGCGACACTATGTTCACAACTTGCTCCACTTTCGACGATATTTCGGTGGCTCGTTCTTCTCTCGGACCTCAAATGTTCCACATCTTTAGACAACTTGGCAACTTTGTTCGTTAGTATACCCACCATATTCATGGCTTGAAGACCAGTGTCATTGCTAAAGATGTCTTCGTCATGCCATATCCGACACTCCGTAAGCGATCGGGATGCTCCTGGCGACCTATAGCCCGTCCAAATAGATCATCGTATTTGAACATGCGGATGTCGCCGGATACGGCATGGTCCGAGATAGACGCCTCTTAATCACAAAAACAAAAAATTATTATTTAATTATTTGTTTATAAATAATAGTTTGTAATTGAAAGATAAATTAATGGATAGATTACCACTTCTTCGATGATGCGTTGTGCCTTTGGGATCGTGAATATTCCCTCCTCCCTTTCTTCGTAGTCTCAAATAAGTCGAAACGGGTAACAATAGGTTCACTTTCTCCGGTTTTTCTTCTTTTTCTTCTTTCTACGATAGTGATGAACGTGTCCCTTTATTAGATATATTAAAAAGTGAATATATAAAAAAAAATTAAAAGTTAGGATTTTGATCTCACCATATTTTCTCTTATTCGCATAACCTTTGTTCGATCCATGATATCGCACCTCCATCGACTTGGCTTGATCGCGATTTTTATTACTTGATTCTACAAAGATAATAGAAATATGATAAACATTTAAAAACTTAGGGCATTAGAAATTGAGGAAATGACATTGATCAATTTTACAAAATCATCCTCCATAGCTCGCTTTCACAAACTCCTCCCAAAGATGGAGCCACCATAGGGCTATTCGACACGTGGGAGGCGACTAGCCGAGTAAAGACCGGTTCCGGATCTCGTGTGTTACTTCTCAACCAAGTCCGTAAATTCTTGGCCATTACTCGACTTGCGACAATATTTGCTTCTTCTTTGTGAGGTCAAGACCTCTCAATGTAGTCTATACTTATATAACATAATAATTTAATAAATTTAAGGATCATACTACAACTTTCAATAAATATATAATTAACATACCGTAAGCTCGTCCCATAATCTTTCCTTCAAAGCGAGTCGGGTTTGGGGCTACACCATCCTTGGGCCGAAGCACGATAGGATCACGCTCCCATCGCAGCTCCAATGTAGAAGGACAACGACTCACTCTCTTTTTCCTATTGCTGTCCAAACTCATTGAACGATAACTCGCAATAACATAGTATTTAATTAGGTTCAACGATCAATCAATATATTTATCGATTTCAAACTGCTTCAATTGTAATAAAATTACCTCAAGTGTTTTCCCTCGCTACTTTAGCTCTCTTAATAGATGACATGGTGACTATACCCGAAGTCGCTTCTTCCCGGAGTCGCTGGTGGTGGTGGAGCATCGGTGTCACACTCTCACAAGTCATCGAGGATGTTTGTCGATCATATGCACCATGATCATATGCCATGATCTCCATCGAAATATCCATCATCATCTCCATCATCTCCTGGATATGGCAAACGAGACATGATCCTCAGCGTAGAAAAACAACATTTAATAAACAAAAAACAAACAATATTCAATAAACTATAGGAACTAGAGATGCCTATAGGAAAGACAATATGAAGACTGATTCTCAAAACAATTATCTTAAAGTATTAAACCTAAAAGCATACCTAACCATACTTAATCTACGTTCATTTTAATTTTCTAATTTTGAAATCCTTCCAATTTTTCACTCATTCACAATTTTTGTTACTTCTCAAGACAATATGTATCCTAATGTATCACCATTAATCATCATTAATCATTAATCACTATCCATTCATTAAATTAATAACCAAAATATATCCTAATGTATTAATTCTAATTTATGCTTAAATCATCACACAAGCATATTATCAAACACCTTAAGTGCATTATTCATCTCTAACAAAATGTTCATTTCTAACACTAACAAAAATGCATTCAAGCCACTAACAACAATTAATCCAAGCTACTAATAACAACAATATAATTAAACCAACATTAATCCCACACTAATAACAATTAATCATAACAAATTAGCTATATATATCCTAACAATTAATCTCAAACATATATATATAAACACATTTATATATATATATATATATCCTAACAATTAATCTCAAACATATATATATATATATATATATATATATCCTAACAATAATTAATCCCAAACATATATATATATCCTAACAATTAATCTCAAACATATATATATAAACACAATATTTATATATATATATATATATATATCCTAACAATTAATCCCAAACACACACACACACACACACATATATATATATATATATATATATTAAAATATATATACATATATACATATATATAAAAGAAAAAATACCTATATATATATATGGAGGAGGAAGGCGGCGACGGCGGTATGGGAGGATGGCGACGGGGGGCGGGGAGGCAGCCAAGGCGGGCGGGAGAGGGAGGGAGGAGGGCGCGAGGATTTGGGGAGAGGGAGGTTTAGCTAGGTCAAAATCAGCGGCACGACGGCGATTTGGTTGGAGGAGGAAACCGACGACGATCTACGCCGATTAAAGTGAGAGGGATGAGCTAGGTCTTCGGTTTTAACGGCGATTTGGGGGGAGAGGAATAATTGGAGAGAAGAAATGAAGGCAAAAGAGGTTCTCGACATATATTTGATATATAAAAAAAAAAACAGATTTATTAACCGTTGCGGCAGTGATCTTGACAAATGGTTTCAAACCGCCGTTTTTTTTTTAATAAAACCGCTCTCCAAGCTATAACTTGGAGAGTCATTTTTTTAAAAGAGTCATTCAAGTGCAAATGTGCAAGCCTAAATGTGTAGTAGTGTATATATCTCAGTGAGAGGAAGAGAATACATATAAGTCTCGACTCTCACCTTGACGTATAGCTAGCAACTAGAATTGACAAATTTGTGATTTTTGAAATGATGATATGGGGGGAGGTATATTTGAAACTGGCAGTTGATTGAGAGATGAGAGGCGATTTAATCGAGGAAATGGCCCGGCGGAAGTCGACGTGGTCATAATTAAAAAAAAAGGATAAATCTCCCGCGAAATTTTGAATTTGCTTTAGAAAATGACTAAAATTGACACTAAAAGACCCTAAATTGAATTCAGACAATAATGTATATATTTCCACTTACGTCCTCTCAATAATGTATTGATCAGGAAACATCCGCTTTCGCGCTTTCATCAGGCGTGTCAGTATGGAACGCGCTTGTTTTTGAAGTGGTGATGACGTTTTAATTAGTGTACATCGTGTACTACGACATGATGGATCCGAAGAAAGGCGACATAGGGATCATTGCGCCGATAGCCATCGGTTTCATAGTGGGTGCCAACATCCTGGCCGGTGGGGCCTTCGACGGTGGATCCATGAACCCAGTCGTATCGTTCCAGCCCCCTTGTGGTGAAATTTGACATGGGGACGACCATTGGGTCTCTCGGCTCGGCCCCTTAGGCGGGCCATATACCGCTTTCGTTCTAAATCTTCTTCATTGACCAGAGTGGAGGCCATGAACAGCTCCCAACCACTGATTACTAACAAACTAAGGGATACCGTGTCCGTGTGGTGGTTTTTCAGTTTTATTTTATTTTGTGGTGAATGTGGTTGAAAAATGAAAAGGCACAAGCTTTGTTGTATCATGATGTTTGTCTTGCTTCTGTATTTGAAATCAATTCTTGGACTTATTTTCTTTTGTCATCATGTTCTCTGTTTATATATAAATCGGAGTTTTGCTGCTTAAAGTGGTTTTGGTCCCGAGTTAGTCGACCTCTGAGCTGGATATCTAGTTATAAAAAATAAAAAAATGAATAGCCTAATACCTAATTGAACATGGGTTGATTAATACTTGGGGTTAGGTAGGCGAAGATAATTGGGCCAAATTGTGACATACAAAAGTATCAGGAATCGATTCAAATGATTAGGAAAAAGTCAAGTGGGGCAAAATTTAATTTATCAATATTTTACCCAAGTTTGGAAGAGTGACGGCTAAGAGTAGATAAATGGATTAAAAGTATTTACCACTTGTTTTAAAAAAAAAAAATCAAAATACTACCACACTAAAAGCGAAAACCCCCAATCTTCTATGGGTATGTTTGCAACCACTACACTAGGTATAGAAGCACTTTTTTTTTTTTTGAAAAAGTTGGATCACACTAACTTCTCAAAAAAGTGCTTCTACACCTTTGAGATGAGAATGCAAACACCACCTATATAACTCAAGCCCTTCAACGGCGTTTTGTAAGACCCCACCATCAATTCACCATTACAAATCGTATTTTTACTTTTAGTTATCACTATTAAGGGTTTGTTTTGAAACATTTAAAATAACTTTTAGAATCACTTATTTTCAAAAGTTGTGAGAGGGAGCTTTGAAAATAGAGTAGGTCTAGTGTAAAAATTTTCATGTATAAAAAACTATAAATCGTCCTAAATCATGATCTATTCAGGCCGGGTGAACCATCTACACCCTAAACACTAAATAATGAACCATAAATCATGACCTATTCGGGCCTGGTGAACCATGAACCACTCGGGCCGAGTGAAACATGAACCACTCGACTTTGTCTTACCTTTACCATATAAGTGTTTTTGAAAGCTGTTTTAAGTGTTTCAAAACACACCCTAAAAGTGTTAATATAGTCATATAGGAATCTCCCTCTTCATGGAGATTTAATTCCAAATAATTAAGATAAACTATATATATGAATCAATAATAAAAAAAATTATTAATTAGCTCATGACATGGTGATATGGCAAATTTTACGTTGGCTGTTACAAGCCTACCATTTAGGCTTATGAGTAAATTCATAAAACATCCCTTATATTACTAATTGAGAGTTTTTTGTGCTGATGTGTCGTCTCCTCCTTCATTTGGATGATGTGTCGCATTATTAGAAAGTCTCATCTAAATGTCATTATATATTGTATTATGTGGCATGATGGTATTTGTTACATAAGATATATGAAATGATGTGTAAATAATATAATGAGGATTGACTAAAAAAAATTAAAAATCAAACAAAAGAAAAATTTTATAATAGGAAGATTCACTAAATTTATTGTCATTTATTTTCTTTATTCTATATACTTTTTGTTTTTTAGACTTTAGAGGATTTATATTTATAACTATTTTAATCAAATGTGGTTGAATTTTATAATTATCATAATAACCATTGAAAAAATAATTTTATTAAACTATAATGAAATGACTATTTATAAAATATCATTATTTGCCTATGTTATAATAATTTTCATATGAAAAAAAAAATTAAAATTTATCAAATTCAAATATATTAATTTCAACATCAAATATAATAAATGTTATGATCAATATATGAATATATATCCCCTATATTACTAATTGCGAATTTTTCTGCTGATGTGTCGTCTCCTCCTTCATTTGGATGATGTGTCGCATTATTAGAAAGTCTCATCTAAATGTCATTATATATTGTATTATGTGACATGAGGATATTTATTACATATGATCAAGGGTGCAGAAATTGGTAGGCACCAGGCGGGTGTTTCTTGGCCGCCTAGCGCCTAGGCCGTCTAGGCGCCGCCTAGTTTTTTTTTTTCAGATATTAATTTTACTTTGAAATTTTCAACATGAAAAATCAAAAATCCCAACAATTAACATAAAATCATAGTTAAATTACAAAATAAGAACTCAAAAGTAGTGTTTTTAATTTAAAAAAAAAAAATCGTCAGCCAGCGCGATTTGCCATTTTTGTCCGCCTGACAGATCCTAGGTGTGAAAACACACAGAATGACCGATTTTGTAAAAATCACCGCGGGCCGACTGGCGCCTAGCGCCTAGGCGCGATTTCTGCATCCATGCATATGATACATGAAATGATGTGTAAATAATATAATGAGAATTGACTAAAAAAATTAAAGGTTTAATAATCAAATCTAGCACATGCTTGATTTTTCATAAATTTTAGCATATGCTTTTTTCTTTTTCCAAATTTAGCACATATTTTTATTTAATATTTAAAAACGTCTCAAGTCATCATTTTTAAAATTAAATGCGATGTGTTTCGTTGGAGGTCATCTGTCTTGCTGACGTGTAAATATTAAAATATAAAAAAAATAAAAATATCACTACCTTAAATTAGAAAATGCGGGATATAAAAACATCTTGATTCACTATTTCTTCATTTTAGGCCACAATATGTATTTTTTTATTTTAATATTTACACGTCAACAAAACAGACGAACTCCACTGATCACATCAGATGAATTTTGTCGAAAATGATGACTCGGGATGTTTTTAAATATTAAGTGAAAATATGTGTTAAATTTGGAGGAGTGGGTCTCCTCACAAGACAAGGATGCACTGCACCGCAAGACTTTAAGATGGGTGACCCATTTTAAAAAATGGGTCGCACTTCCTCTTCAAATTATTATTTTGTCATAAATTTTGTAATGAGAGGGCGTGGCCCAGCGCCTGAGCTCTCTTTCCTCATCTTGTAGGTACAAGGTTCAAATCCCAGGTTTTCTTTTAATTATTATTTTTTAATATTTTTATTTGCCAAAATATTGAAAAAATTAGATAACACAAAAAATTAACCTAACTAATATAAAAGTATACAACTATATAATACAGAAACATGCAATTAGTTAATACTAAATCGTGCAATTAGATAAGTATGCAACTAGCTAATATTGAAGCGTTCAACTAGATAATACATAAACATGCAACTAACTAATACAGAAACATAAAACTATATCACATAAACATGCAACAAGCTAATATTTAACCGTGCAACAGAAAAACAAAGAAACATGTAACTATTTAATATTGAATACAGAAACATGAAATTAGTTAATATTAAACTGTGCAATTAGATAAGTATGCAACTAGCTAATATTGAAGCGTTCAACTAGATAATACAGAAACATGCAATTAACTAATAAAGAAACATAAAACTATATCACAGAAATACAAAAACATAAAACTATATCACAGAAACATGCAACAAGCTAATATTTAACCGTGCAACTATAAAACATAGAAGCATGCAACTCGATAATACAAAAACATGCAACTATATAATATAGAAACATACAACTAGCTAACACTAAAACGTTCAACTAGATAACACAAAAACATGCAACTAGCAAATACTGAAACTCTGGAAAGCTCTAACAACAATTACAGGTTAAAAAATGCAACTAAAACAATAATATACAATAGTAAATTGATGATAATTTGGATTTTATTAAGTCAAACAAGGATACGAACATGTTTTTCCACTAGTATTCTTCATTTGATGCATGATTGTTGAGATTGCTGCAGAGTTACTAAAATCTAAAAAAAGATGAAACTATTTAAAGGAGGAGATGAAAAAGAAAGAAAGGCGCAGCAGTTGAGAGATAAAGTGGATGATTTGAAATAAGTGGGTCGAGTTGCTTTGGTTTTTTTTTTTGTCTTCGGATTTCCGCTAATTTGCTCATTTGAACAGCAGGGTACAAAGAGGAAGACGGGTCTTTTTTTTGCTAAATCCAAAATTTATAAATTGTGTAGGGTCAAGGCGAGTGCACGGATCTAAGATCCATGCACCTGGTGCATATGAGATCTTGTCAATTTGGAGAGAGAAAAAAATATGTGCTAAATTTGATGAAAAATTAAAAGTATGAGCTAGATTTGATTATTTATAATAGTAAGATTTGCTAAATCTATTGTTATTTATTTTCTTTATTCAATATACTAAGGATTTATATTTATAACTATTTTAATCAAAATGTGGTTGAATTTTATAATTATCATAATAATCATTGAATTTTTTTTTTTATTAAACTTTAATGAAATGACTATTTATAAAATATCATGAATTGCCTATGTTATAACAATTTCATATGAAAAAAATTAAAATTTATTATATTTAAATACATAATTTCAACATCAAATATAATAAGTGTTATGATCAATATATAAATTTATATATATGTTATATTTAAAATTTCGCGTAATACGCGGGTTCTAAACTAGTACTTTTATAATATTACCTCAGTCCCATTGTAATTTATTCCTTTCAAAAAATGGTCCTCCACAACACCTAAAAATTGCATCTCATATTATTACTTTTACCCAAAAAGAATATCTACTTTAGTAATAAAATAGAAAGAATTATAATACCCTCAATCAAAAATCAATTTATCACTTTAAATATTACTCCCTCCATCCCAATCAAAAACTTGTGCCGAAAGCAAAGGGCTAAACAACTATGGGACGAATGGAATAATATCTATTAGCCACAATTTCAAGTAAGCATCACAATATACGTACATATAATAACACCCAATAATCACCTAATTAGATTTACATGGATGTTTAATAATGCTCTTCTAATTTTATTCAATGTTGGGTTGTGGAGCCTGAGTCGGAGAAGGGATCCAGCAAGGGCGAGGATCTCGACCATGGTGTTAGGTCGAGAACTTCTACTCGACCAAAGGAGGTCGAGCGCGACGGGAAACCAGAGCATTGGAGGTGCTCGAGCTAGAGATCTGATCGAGCGGAACCGCTCGACCAAGGCCCGTGGTCGAAGGGTTCCGCAAATTGCACGTGAATTAGGGATTTGACCCATGTCTTATTTAAATACCTTGACTCATCAGATTTTGGTTCTTTATACGAAAAGACACACGAAAATAGTGAATCTCCCCGGCTTGGTAGTGCCCCGGGCATTTAGTCATTCCCGATTTAACCGGGTAACCAAATTGTTTGTTCCTAAATTCCGTAGTTCCATTATTTTCTCCATAATTGCTTGCTTTAATTCCTAACAACTGGTATCAAGAGCATCGGGTTAAAGGGATATGTGGAGAGCAATTATGATGGTCAAGGGAAATCGTTGAAAGTTTGATGGAACGGATTTTGGATTCTCGAAATTGCGGAATCGAAGATTACCTGTACGATAAAGATCTGTATCAACCGTTAGGTGAAAAACCTGAAGTGATGAAGGACAACGAGTGGAAGTTGCTGGATAGGAAGGCGATGAGTGTGGTTCGTCTGTCGTTATCCAGGAACGTCGCCCTACATATGGTGAAAGCAAAAACCACGAAGGAGATGCTGGAGATATTGACTGAGATGTATGAAAATCCGTCTGCAGCGAACAAGGTTCATCTGATGCTGAGGTTATTCAACATGAGGATGGCGGAGGATACTGTGGTAGCCAACCATCTCAACGAGTTCAATATGATCATAGCCCAATTGAGCTCGGTTGAGATAGATTTTGATGATGAGGTTCAAGCCCTTATTTTGTTGTCTTCTTTACCGAAAAAGTTGGAGTGGACTAAGAATCTACCGTTAGTTGTTCAAAGAGGTAAAGTGAAACTGAAATTTGATGAGGTGAGGGATCTGGTCATGAGCAAAAAAATTCGCATGAAAGAGTTGGGTGTGGCCACAGGATCTGCTTTGAGTGCGGGAAGCAGAGGCAGATCTGAATCCAAGGGGAAGCCAAATCGGGGTAGATCGAAGTCAAGGGGCAAAGATAAGCCCAAGAAGGATAAGAGTAAAGTTGAGTGTTATAAATGTCATGAACTTGGTCATTACAAAAGTGAGTGCAAGGCACAAGGGAATGAACCAAAGAAGAATGACAACTCAACCAACGTTGTCACTGATGAGGACTCAGATGCATTGATTCTGAGTGTAAGCAGTCCATTGGAGTCGTGGGTGTTAGATTCTGGAGCATCGTTTCATTCGTGCAACAGCGCTAACGTAATGGAAAAGTACACTTCCGGGAACTTTGGGAATGTTTATCTAGCTGATGATGAGCCTCTAGAAATCAAAGGAAGGGGAATGTTCGGATTAAGACACCAAATGGGACTGTGTTACAATTGAAAGATGTGAGACATATTCCTGGTTTGAAGAGGAATTTGATTTCAGTTGGGCAACTTGATGACGAGGGCTACAAGGTGACCTTTGGGTGTAACTCGTGGAAGATATCCAAAGGTGTCATGGTAGTGGCTCATGGAAATAAAGAGGGGACGTTGTATATGACAGGCAACACCCGGGATAGCATTGCTCTTGCAAGTGAAAAAGGGAATGCAAATTTGTGGCATTGTCGTCTAGGCCACATGAGTGAAAAGGGGATGAAAGTTATGTGCTCGAAGGGTAAAATGCCAGACCTCAAGACAGTTGACATTGGTTTGTGTGAGGACTGTGTATTCGGAAAACAGAAAAATGTGAGTTTTTCGAAGGGAGACAGGGCTTTGAAGAAGCAGAAGCTGAAGCTGGAGTTAGTTCACAGTGATTTGTGGGGTCCAGCACAAGTGACATTCCTTGGTGGAGCATCATATTACATGACTTTCATTGACGACTCTACGAGGAAGGTATGGGTTTATTTCTTGAAAAATAAGTCTGAAGCCTTTGATGCTTTCAGGAAATGGAAGGCTCTTGTAGAAACTGAAACATGTCTCAAGGTGAAGTGTTTGAGATCTGATAGTGGTGGAGAGTACGAGCTCTGTGAGTTCAAGGAATTCTGTGAGGCGAATAGAATTCGGATGGAGAAAACCGTGAGAGGAAACCCACAGCAAAATGGTGTGGCAGAACATATGAACATGACCCTATGTGAACGTGCTAGGAGCATGAGATTGAAGTGTGGGCTGCCAAAGATGTTTTGGGGCGAGGCGCGCTAACACAAAGCAGCCTACTTGATAAACAGAGGACCCTCAACTCCTTTGGAAAATGGCATACCGGAGGAGGCCTGGTCGGGAAAGGAGGTAAATTTGTCTTTTCTTCGAGTATTTGGGTGTGTTGCATATGTTCATGTTGATGCTATGAGTAGAAGTAAGCTAGATGCTAAATCTGTTAAGTGTACGTTTATTGGATATGGCGGAGATGAATTTGGGTATCGATTTTGGGATGACCATAATCGAAAGGTAATTCGTAGTCGAGATGTCATATTTAATGAACAGGTGATGTACAAAGACAGGTTGGAGATATCCAAAACAGGTGGTTCTGAGAAACAGGTTGTTGAGTTAGACATATTGAACTTGGGTGGGAGCAAGGGGGTTCTAGATGATCAGGTGATTGTTGAGGAAGAACCAAGTACACCACCACCAACAATTCTGTTGTGGAGATCAACGAGGGAACGGAGATCTCCTGATAGGTATTCACATTCTCTTCATTATATATTGTTCGCTGATGGTGGTGAGCCCGAATGTTATGCAGAGGCTACACATAGTGAAAGCGTGTGACCAAGTGGAAACTTGCGATGGATGGTGAGATGAAGAACAGGAAGTGAGAATCCTCGATATATTGACTAAGGTTGTGACCTTAGAGAAGTTGAAGTTATGCATGACTTCAACCCGGCCTTGGAAAAATGAGCATAAGGCGAAACACTACTACTACCATGAGAGAAAGCGGTTGGAACAGGGAGACAAGTTCTGATTGAGTCGATCTCGGTGGGAGATTGTTGGGTTGTGGAGCTGAGCCGGAGAATGGATCCAAAGCAAGGGCGGGGCGCCGACCATGGTATTAGGTCGAAACACCGCCGACAAAAGGAGGTTGAGCGCGACGGGAGACCAGAGAGCATTGAGGCGCCGAGTCAAGGCGATCGATCGAAGCGAACCGCCGACCAAGGCCCGTGGTCGAAGGGTTCCTTGCTGTCTTGGCGTGAATTAGGGCTTTGGCCCATGTCTCATTTAAATACCTGACTCATTGTATTTTGTGTTTTTGTACGAAAAGACACACAAAAATAGTGAATCTCCTGGCTTTGTAGTGCCCCCAGACGCAGTCATTCCTGACGAACTGGGTAACCAAATTGTTTGTTCCTTAATTCGTTGTTTCCATTATTTTCTCCTATAATTGCTTGCTTTAATTCCTAACATTCAACACCCTTAATATTCCATTTTATTTCGCTCTTATTGTTCCCTTTTCTTTTGGGCATCATGCGTTCATTAATCTTTATCTAGAGCTATTAAAGTGAGCCCAAGAATAAGGCTAATTTGGGTTCCAATTTTTACTGCCCGAAAAGAATCGGGCCGATTTGCCCAAAGGACCGTTCGAGCTCAAATTGATTTTGGCCCGACATTTCGGGCCTTTTATTTGGTGAGCCATTTTTTATTTTAATTTTTTAGGCTTAATTGTATACAATTACATTTTTTTTCGTTTAATTACAATTTAATATAAAATTTTGAATAATTGTACATAAATTATATTTTTTAATTATTGTTACAAAATAAGTTTACCAATAGTTCATTTTGTGCTCGGATTTATCGTGACCAATCTATATAGTCATCCCTTAATTCAAATGTCATCATTTTGCATAACGAATAACTTTTTAGAATTTTCACGTAAAAGAAAAGAGCACATAAAGAATCATCTATAATCTCAATCAACAATAATATTTTAAAATAGTGATTTATTTAAAATTTAAAATTAAATTACAACTAAGCGAAATACGATGATTTATTTGCAATTTGACTATATATTTTTTTATGACAAAGTCTATCAAGCTCAACACTCTCATAAACCCCAAATCCCATTAAACAAAGCCCAACGCTTCATAGAAGCCACTCGGCCACCACCGCCCACCGCGCCTCCCGTCTGACAGACGCCGTCTCCCCTCCTGTGTCGCCCGCCACCACAAACTGTAAGTTCCATTGTTTTATTAACTTTTATTATTATGAATTCATATATCTTATTTCTTGAAATTTTAGGAACGATTGGGATATTCAATGAATTTTTTTACAGTGAAAATAGAGATCCTTATAATTTTGGAATAAATCTACAAATGCTATTGGGAAAATATCTATATTTTAAGCTCATCGATGTGCGACCTACTGCTATTATGTATTCCATCTTGATTTAAGGTTTGAAAACAATTCCATGTGTATGTATTTACTGGAATGAACCATAGTTGAAGATCTTACTTGCATTTTTGTGCATTGAAAAAGAAAAGGCGGTTTATGTGTAAACCCACCCTTTTATTTTTTAGCATTATTAGATTGAATTTGAATAGCTGATCTTGGGGGCTGCTTAGTTGGAAGTTGCTGCACTTCATTCTAAAATTTTTAATTGTAGATTATTCTTGTAGATTTTAATTATTTTTGTGGTTATACTTTTTTAGTCCAATTTTGTAGCATTATTAAGTCTTGAATGTGACCATGGATATCATAACCCTAGAGTAAACAATATTAGTTGGTCATTACTTGTTGTTTTCACTGAACACTATTAGTTGTTTCGGCTGAAAAGTATTCGTTGTGTATAGTTGCACCGTACAACTGGTGCACAAGAGACATACTCTAACTTAAGAGGCACACTTGCATGAGACGATTTCACGGTGAGACGGGACATTAGTTTGGCATTGGCGTTTTAACACTTTTGGGAGGGGTGGGTGTGATTTGTGCTAAGTTGTACCATGTCTCATGCATGAGACCCGTCTCATATGAGTTTTTGTCCTAACTTTAAATAGATTTAAGTTGTCAAATTCATGGATATAAGTATTTTTGCTTTTGCATGTAGAGCTTGCAAAACGTCTGGTTACCATGTCTTTCGCTGATCGTGTTTTCTTTTGCAATTCCGGAACCGAGGCCAATGAGGCAGCAAATAAGTTTTCTAGAAAGTTCCAAAGATATTCACGTCCTAGTGAAAAGGATCCTCCTATGGGGTTTTATTGCCTTCAGCAATTGCTTTCATGGTAGAACAATGGGCGCTCTTGCATTAACGAGCAAAGAGCATTACAGGACACAGTTCGAGCCTGTTATGCCTGGTGTCACTTTCCTAGAATACGGTAATACTAAAGCAACAATAAAATTGATCAAGAGTGGAAAAATTGCTACGGTGTTTGTCGAACCAATTCAAGGGGAAGGTGGTATATATAGCGCAACAAAGGAATTCTTGCAATCCTTACGTACTGCCTGTGATAATACTGGTTGTCTTTTGCATTCGACGAGGTAATCATTTTACAGAATGGCATTCTTGATTTTTTTAGATGTTAATTAATATAGATTAAAGAAAGACTCCTGGTGTACTGCTTATTTGAATCACTCAAGATATTTTCCTCATCAAACTCTTGTATGCACTTGGTGATTCATGCAAATCAAGTGCATTTTTAAACAGTATTAGTTGTTTTCAGTGAATAGTAATAGTTAGTCAGTATTAGTTGTTTTCACTGAGCAGTATTAGTTGTGTATATTTGCACCGTACAATTGATGTACAAGAGACATACTTGGTTGCACCATACAACTATTTTATAAATTAATTAATACTTTTATATAAAACAACTGATACTGTTTAGTAAAGTAATTAATATCTCTTAAAAATACACACTAGTTGCACGGCGCAACTGGTGTATACATGTATTTGCCCTACATTATACGTTGTATAAGTTCATTTACTTCTTAATTGATGTTGTTTATAATTCAGCATTCTTCTTTCCTGTTTTCGTATATTTTTTTTCGTCGTAACACTTAGACAGACGTGTTGGTGCATCGTAGGTACAATGTGGCTAGGGTAGAACGGGCTATCTCTGGGCCCACAAAGCATACGGTGTATACCCGTATATAATGACTCTTGCCAAGCCTCTAGCCGGAGATCTTCCCATCGGAGCTGTTTTGGTCACCGAAAGGGTTGCTTCCGCCATCGGTTACGGGTAACCCTCTTTTTGCAGCGCCGGAATCGCAGTACTCGACAAAATATCAAATCCGAGCTTTTTATCCGGCGTTCGGGAAAAAGGTCAGTATTTCAAAGATTCATTAGTCGAAATGCTAGGATCAAACAGCCATGTAAAAGAAATTCGATGTTTTGGGCTCATCATTGGTGGATGCATGTCAACAAGCCGGCCTTCTTGTTTTGACAGCTGGAAAGGGAACATTGTTCGGATAGTTCCATCGTTGATCATCTCGAAGCAGGATTTGGATCAAGCAGTTGGGGTATTGAATAAAGTTGAGATTTCAGGTTCGCTTCTTCTTTTGCTGTTTACCCAGTTTAGAGCGTCGTTGCTTGAATAAATGAAGGTAGAGTTTCATCCATAGAAACAGATAGCAGAAAAGCAAAGCCTGTACACAAAATGAACACATTTAAACCAAACAAGAATATGATGATGCCAGTTATCATGATAGAACCTAATAAAGTGTGAAAAAGGAACGTGGACACAAAGGGACACATAATATAAGATTAAAGTAATACAGACAGTGACAAAGTAATAGTAGCTGAAAGGAAGAGTATCAGCATAGAGGTTCTCCTTCTTTATGAATGGAAGTGCTTGGTACATGAGCCACACTACAACGGGTATATACGTGCATCATGTTAGTACACATAGGCAAAGGTCCGTCTGGCGAATTGAAAGAACAAGGAGCATAATATGTTAAAAGCTTACTTTCACCAGGAAAAACGCCGACAGGGTACAAGATAATGAATGCATTGTACCTGACAACACAAAATTATAACGCAAGTGTATATAATCATGTTTTCCCCGCCGTTGTAACTCACATTTCTAGTGCGTGTGAGCGTATAACTTGAAACCGTACCTGATAAACGTGATCCAATGTGGTGAACTACCGATGCTGTACAGCGCATAATGCGAGTACCTGATTGCCTACAAATAGAAACAACACATTTATAAAAAGTTGTATGCAGAATAAAGGATTATAAGAAAAATGTAGGAGATTAGGTAAAATCAGAACAATGTTTTAGATTTGAATACATGTCAAGTGATGCAAAATGTTGAATCTATGTGATCATCCAAACTAAAAGCAACAACATTTGTTATTTTTTTCTCTATTGTTTTCAAAAGCTCACTACTTATGATCTTATTAGGGCAATTTCCATAGGAATCTTTCGATGTTTCTACTTTATTCGTCTTTCATACAAATGGAAGGCCTAAAACATTAAGAGAGAGCAAGACCCCCAACTCACCTCAGATAAGCTCCAAGCAACGAATGTTATGAAGACCGCCGGTAATTCCTGGACCTACATCAAGAAATACAACAAGTTTCTATAACTGAACAACTTAATGAATATGCTAAAAAGTAATTCACAGTTCATACAATTTCACTAAAATATATACCCAAAACAGTTATTGAAACAAACATTGTGAAAATACCTCGCGAATTCGCCAAACAACAGCAAATACAAAGTGAGTTCTTCCGGCCCATTGCATCAGAGGAAGCAGAACACCTTGGAACAATTCCTTCAATTTCAAAAGCAGCAGGAATTCAAATACATAAATTTTCATATTTAATATATAAAAAACATAAGATTATGAACCTGAAATTTACCTATAGCCCAATGAATTACTTCCAAGAATGCAACACTTTGCAAAAGGCCTTCATACCAAATAAAAAAACAAGGATAAATAAATACATAATTACTCCCATGTACACATAAAAGAAGGTCTAGTTTCCTTCCGGGTTACTCACAGATTAAATTGCCGGCAGAAGAAAAGGCGCCATTGGTTGAGTTGGTGGAGAAGAAGCTGCTCAAAATTCTCAAGAGAGATAAAGCCCTGAAAAATAATTTCAAAATTCAGTGTGTTGTGTGTGTGAGAGAGAGAGGGGAGGGGGAATTACCATCCAAAGGCCTGAAAGAGATTATAGAAGCAGAGATACAAGTTCCGGAACTGTGACATGATGATTTCGGTGTGCTTCACTACTTCGGTTCTGGAGTTGCGGTGGACAGTTGGGGGCGTTGTAAACTATAATGTCTCTTTACTCATTCAATGTATGTTGATTTAAATTTTTACGGCCATCATTCAAAGTTGATGATATTTTTCTTAAAAAATATGTGTATATATATATATATATAAACTTGTATACATCTAGTTCATGATATGATTTTATTTTTAATTTATAACATTTGATGCTACCCAGAGTATAATACATTAATACAGTCAAATTTAGTGATTTAGAAAAATTTATTGAAAATTAGTGAAATTGGTCAAATAATTCAAGTTCATAGAATATACCTAGTTCATGAAAGACTAACTCATATATATATATATATATATATATATATATATATATATATATATATATATCATTCAACCTATATTAAGAAAATAAATTTATTACTTTTGATATTAATAGATAACAATTCCTACCTTAGATGAGAAATTCCCCGACCCTATGCATGGCGTTCCGTTCGTACTAGGGATTTAAACTTGTGTTGTCGGGGAATTTTTCCTCACATCAACACGTGTCTTACCACTCAGTTATGCCCCTTGGACAATATACTAGTACATTTATAAATATATATAAAATTATATAAAAGTAGGAGTCAAGAGAGAAGACAATCTTTGTTTGAGCAAGAACTCCATTTACTTTATTGTGTAACAGTGAGTCTCACTCTTCACAAATA
Organism: Stenogyne calaminthoides; assembly: GCA_037126765.1. Taxonomy (NCBI): domain Eukaryota; kingdom Viridiplantae; phylum Streptophyta; class Magnoliopsida; order Lamiales; family Lamiaceae; genus Stenogyne; species Stenogyne calaminthoides. Next base: position 13,721,697 of record JBBCBC010000006.1, read on the forward strand.
ATTTCAAATTTCAATTTTAACATGCTATATATTAAATAAATTTTTTTTAATAAAAATCTTCAATTTAACGTCTATATTACACATATAAATATGTTCAGCGCTGTTAGGTAGCTCGTCAGTAGTTGGAATTCTTTGACATTGTGAGGAGCGCTCGTGTCTACGATTACTTTGATCTTTGAGGGGTTTGCCTCGATCCCACACTGACTGACCATATGGTCGAGGAACTTCATCGATTTTATCCTGAAATTGCATTTCTTCGGGTTCAACTTCATGTTTCTGAGGATGGCGAAAGTTTGAGCGAGGTGGTCTTCTTTCTTCCCGCTCTTTACCACCATGTCGTCGGTGTATACTTCCATTGTCTTTCCAATTTCGTTGGCGAACATGTGATTTATTAATCTTTGGTAAGTTGCCCCAGCATTTCTAAGATCGAATGACATTCTTTTCCAACAATACACATTTTTTCTATGAGAAATGATGTGTGCTTCTAATCATCCTTGTGCATAGTTATTTGATGATAACCGACAAATGCATCCATAAACGACGTCATTTCATGTCCCACCGTGCTATCAATCAAATGGTCGATGTGCGACATTGGGCATGCGTCATTCAGGTCCGTAAAATCAATGCAAAGACATCATTAGTTATTTGCCTTCTTGACAAGCACCGCATTGGAAACCCATTTAGGTTTATCCGCATGCTCGATCAGTTTATTGTCGAGTCATTTCTTGACTTCTTATGCGAAAATTACTAAAGTTTACTCTATTAAATTCTATATTTATTGAAGAAGTGTTCTTCATTTATTATCAATCATCAACATTTATTGCTCGCAGTCACATTAATTACTTCTTTATTAGTCAAATTCCTAAGCCACACTAAACAAATCCACTTCGTAAATTTGACTATCACTACAATTTTACTAGATTTTCTTTTGAGATTCCTTTCAATCTTCAAATCTTCAAGTCTCCAAGCCATTTATCTGATAATGGAATCCATCATAAAACATAATTCCGATAACCCGAAGGAGTCCTCAGCTTACTTTTGTAGTATCAAGTTTCCTACCCCCGGGACAATTGTCACCATAAAAGTTAATCAGAAAATGGAAAGACAATGTTCAATGTACACCAATCTTGATTTAAATTTCACATTTCTTTCTCGCAAATTAGACCAAATACTTTTAATAGTGCAAGATCCTGAAATGATAAGACTCTACTGCAAGTAAATGGACCAAATGATAACATGCAAATTGATCCATCAACCGAAGTGGTTAACGAGCAAGAAACAAACATGCAAGTCGACTTACCAATCGAGATAGTTGACGAGCAAGAAATAGTCATGGAAGTCAATCAATCTTTTGTTCAAGTCAAACAACAAGACTTGGAACCAAGATTAAGATTCAAACCGATGTAAGAAGACTTTACACCAAAGGGACCAGTTGATGATCCGAGTGGAAAGAGGGCAACGAGCAACACTAGTTAAGGAACTCAAAAATATCCCAATAGACCTAATCTGACAAGAAAATGAAGCAATTATCAGCACAAAGATACCCGCCGAGTTGCAAACTCAGGTGATCTAATTCCTCAAAGTGAACTTGGATGTCTTTACTTGGTCACACAAAGACACAGAGTGCATCGACTCCGAGGTTGCTGTTGGGGTTATACTGGAAAGTATGTTTTTACTTTGTATAACCAAACTGAATTTCTGTCTTATTTGCTGAAATAAATTATTTATCACTGATGCTTTAAATATGATTGAATGTTACCTGTTCAATAAATAATACGTGTTATATTGTAGTTAATTTAGTGATACCAGATCACATAAGATTAAATTAACAGTCCCTTGTAACCAAAAGTACAGAATTCACAACCTAGATGGAAATGAACAATCCATCGTGAAAGTGTTGAAGTGTAAGGCTCAGATTGACTTGTCTTGATCAAGAGATTTCACTAGTGCATTATGATGTGTTGAATAGGACCTACATGAGGATAAATTCTTCAGTACTGAATATAAAATAATTAGACCTCAGTGGTTCATTATTTCTTAATCCCCGTCCCTTAAATAGGATCATGTGGAATTAATAATTATTGCTTTGATTCATGTTGGGTAGAGAATCAAGGAGATTCAATACTTTGTGTTTTGGGCAATATTATTAGTTACATGACGGTTGCTAAGATTTAATACGGAGAATCGTGTGCAAGTACGTCTTGCTTGATTTGTCCCCTTGATGGGCTCAGAAGTTTTATCATACCAAATCTTGCAAGTGAAATTTGTTTCCGTTATGGATAATAATGTTGAGCTGTTCTTACTCCAAGGAAAAATATATTAATTAATATGAAGCTATTCAGTGGCTTAAACTAATTAATGGACTAGATAAATTTATATTTAAATATTCACCCCGAATAGATCCGGGCAATTAATTCCCTAACAGTTGTCTGTCATCTCCTCAACATCGACCCACTAGGAGGCCAATTTCTAAAAAATGAAGAAAGTTCGGTCCGAAAACTCTCCAGCTAACTCTAGGTCGAGCATTTAATGCACAAGTACAATATATTTAATACTGTTGATACTAATTTGGACTCTATGATCTAGCTATAGAGCTCTCTTGCAGGACTTTGGTCGTCTACGCTTCGACACATGGATGTATCCCGAGATCATCGCCTGGCATTCCTGAATGCTACCTTAAATGGCCGTTTATGGCAGTCATGTCCCCGTTCGAGATGTGATCTTCCTTTTTAATGAAGATCTTCTGCCCCGATCCTCGGTTTATGTGCCTTCTTGTATTGAACTCTCATCGTTTGAGCTCGTATATCTTTTTCCTGTCCGATTTATCTCCGAGGTGGCATGATGTTGTCTATTTCAAGTCATCAATCATTTAGTCATATATCGAGCGCGCTTGAAGTTCACTAGTTCTTGCTCGATGTCTTTAATGTGTAGGTCATTTTGATGTAACACTCTTCATCAGATTTGACTTCGCACAACAATTATGTTAGAAACAATTTTGTATTCAAATGTAGTATATTTTTTTTTTTTTTTTGGAAAACCAAATGTATTGTAAATTAAATTTAAGAAAATAAAAATTTAAGCTTATCTACCAAAAATCGCTCTCCAAAGCACGCAAAGTGATTCCCATTAAGTCAATTGTTCAGGCCATCCCATCTTATGCTATATTTTGCTTTAATCCTGATAATATGGTAAACAATATTACCTCTTTTATTTCTAGCTATTGGTGAGAGGAAATAAAGGGGGAAAAGAGACAAATTTCTAATTTATGCTGATCCTATACTTAGTGATATTTTAATTATAGTGTTTTTAATGTCTCTTTTGTTGGATTAGTAGAACTCATAATATTTAGCCCATGAGCCTGCTTTTTTTTCGAAACAAACCTTATCTTGTAAAAGCTCTTCTTCTGACTTTTTGTCATTCAATTGGCTAATTCCAACATTTTTAATATGATTTATTTTCCATTAAAAATAAATTACAACATAAGCTTTTAGAAAATGTAGAACTCATAATATTTTAGCCCATGAGCCTGCTTTCTTTCTGAAACAAACCTCATCTTGTGAAAGCTCTTCTTCTAACGTTTTGTCATTCAAAGTGGCTAATTCCAACTCCTTTAATATGATTTTTTTTCATTAAAAATAAAATACAATATAAACTTTTAAAAATCGTAGAATTCATAATATTTTAGCCCATGAGCCCGCTTTCTTTCCCAAAAAACCTCATCTTGTGAAAGCTCTTTTTATGACCTTTTGCCATTCAATTGGCTAATTTCAACTCCTTTAAATAAAATACAGTATAAACTTTTAGAAAACCAGACATTTTTCTTTGAGTATGTATCAAGTGAAATAATCAAAATTAATCAATTGCTTAAAAATAAGAATGTGTGTTTTTTTTAAGACAAATGGTGACTTGAACAATGACCTCTCGACATATGTAGTTGTGTGCTATAACCATTTGAGTTATTCCACTTCGTCAATTTTTTAAAAAAAGAATGTGTATATACACTTTGTTTAAATTGACTCACACTATATCATCTAAACTAGTTTAGTGCCCACATGTTCGTTCTTTAATTAAAAAATGCAATATTCCCAAAAAATAATATATTTAATACTTAAAAATATAAATATATGCATAAATACACTAAAAATGAATTAAAAATTATTTAAGATGTATATTAGTAAATTTGTTTAAACCTTAGTATAAAATTATTGCATCAAATATTATTTATCCATTTTAATATGAAGTTAAAACCTGCAAATCAAAACAAAATAACTCGATTAAGAAAAAATTCAAAAAGAGAAAAAAAGCAATATTTTAAAAATGTATTAATATATTAATTAATATGTAATAACGAAAAAAATTCAAAATAGATAATTGTGTAAAAAATATAAGTCGCAGCAGATGTAATAAAATTATTATCTTAAAATATTTTAATGTTTATTCGGAAGGGTAGATCAAATCCAGGTAACAGTTTCAATAGTGTATATAGGAGCACCAACTTAGGTTTAGATATGATTTACTAAAATTATTACCAGAAATTGGGCCTCATAAAATTATTAGAGAGAGGAGCAAGATCTTAAGTTTACTAGAGATTGGGCCTCATAAAATTATTACCAGATTGGATTGGGCCTAAAATCCACCGAGGCATTTCAAGGGGTGACTTGGTAATTTGACATTAGAGAAAAGAAAATGAAAAATCGCAAACAAACTCCATATATAACTCCAAACCCTAACGCCTAAACCTCTTCACAGCGGAAATAAATTAGCACAGAGAAGCGGCGGCGTCCAATTTCTCTGTTCAGGTACTCTTTTTCGATCTGATTTTGATCAGCAGTTTCGTACGTAAATCTTAGTCTTGTTGTTTGGTTGAATCATATTTTTAAATGTTTGATTTGTTGTCTTTTTATTGTCTTTGTGTTTTTAATGGATGGATTGCTTGTAATTGACTAGATCCACATACGCATCATTGGAATTTGATTTGAGTGAGAAAAATGTGTCGAATCTTTTCTCAAGGAAACTAATTGGAAAACAAATTGTCGATGTATATTGATTTTGATAGTATATCGTTGTTTTAGTCTCTTTCGCTGTTTCTTTGGTTTGAAGAAGAAATGTGTTTTTCTTGGGAGTTTCTTTAGTAGATTCAATTTCCTTTCTATCTAACCAGAAGACATGATAGATTACAAAACTATTATATATCAATGCCTGACACGTTTTGCGTCTCACACATTATTATTGGGTTTTGAGTAGCGTCCTTTCGTAATTTCTATAGTTAATTAAATGCAAAAAATGATCTTATGGAGTTGTCTACACATAGAGCTTTACATCCCACAGATTATGAAGTAGATTAGCCATTTTCTAGAATGTATTTGACATATTTGTTGTAAAAGGAAGAAATTAAGAAACTCATTTTATGACTTTTGAGACTCTTCTAATTACTAATGAAAATGTTTGATTTGTGTATGAACAATAAAATTTTCCACTGTTTATGAATTTATCTTATATGTCCAGTTGTCCACACATGATGCACATCCCACATACTTTCACTTATTAGTGATTTGTAGGATACACCTTATTGATTTGTCCATTATTATATACATCATGTATAGTCATACAGACTCCTCAATATTGGTTGGTATTGAAATTGTAGAAATTTTCTTACATGCCTTCTTCCAATTATGATTTTTATTATATCAGGTAGAAGAAGATGGTGAGAATCAGTGTACTGAATGATGCTCTGAAGAGCATGTACAATGCTGAAAAAAGGGGTAAGCGTCAGGTGATGATCAGGCCATCATCAAAGGTCATCATCAAGTTTCTTCTTGTCATGCAAAAGCATGGTATGAACTTCTTTCATAATGGCACCCTCTTTCCTTTTTTTGATTGATTAAGCTTTGAATTAAAATCACTGTCTTTCCGGGTTTCTTTTCAGGATACATTGGAGAGTTCGAGTATGTTGATGACCACAGGTCTGGAAAAATTGTGGTGGAATTGAATGGAAGGCTAAACAAATGTGGTGTTATTAGCCCTCGGTTTGATGTTGGAGTCAAGGAAATTGAACCCTGGACTGCAAGACTACTGCCATCTAGACAGGTATAAGTTTAGTAACATTTTAAGTCCATCTTGTTTTTCTGAATTGATTTGTTTTGACAATGCTTGTTAAATCTCTTAAATCAAGTGAAACATTATTTATCTGACATTTGAAGGATGATTTGTTAAATTCAAAATAAACAGTGTTGAAATTTTGATTTCATTTAACTGAAAATTAATTTCAACTACTCTGTTTTTCATCTTGCTTTCGCTAGAGCTTACAGCAAAACGTAACTTCACTAGACTAAAATTTTGAGTTATCAATTTTTTATGGTTGGCTGGTTGCTGCTACTCAAACCTCTATCTTTGCTCGACACAACATATGTACCAAATTTAAGCAGCTTGGACCCTTGTATACAGAAGTACAATTTGGTGTATTAAGCAAATATCTGGGTGTCAACTGCACCCTTCATTTTATTTTTGCCATTACTCTAAAAGTTGGTTGCTAATACAAGAATATTAACCTTTTTGTCCTTGCTGTTTCTATTTGTTAAACTATTGATATTTACTCTGAATAGTTTGTGCAGTTTTTATTGAATGTTGTATGTTACATAATTGCTTTTCTTAGATCATCCTGCAGAATTCAGTTAAAAAGTTCTTTGTGGCTTAGAACTAGCTATATCTCTGAATTTTGTTGTCAAATTGTTTTCATACACAAATTTAATTGAAAATGATTGGACTATTGCTTAAAACGTTAAATGATGATATAATCTGATTAGAATTTGGACAACGTGATATTTATTTAACACGTCTGAATATCTCTGCAGTTTGGCTATATTGTGCTGACAACATCTGCTGGTATCATGGATCACGAAGAAGCTCGTAGGAAAAATGTTGGAGGCAAAGTTCTGGGGTTCTTCTATTAAGCGTGGTAATGAGGTTTTGGCCTACTGAGTTGCTGTGACACATTTGCCTATTGTAGTCTTTAGAGATTGTGGTTATCTTTTCATATTGCATTTCAAATTTTGTTGCGAAGGATGTTTTAAATTATGATAAGATTGTTTACTTTGCTTGATATACAGTTGGGTTTCATTTGGACTCCTTATTTTATGAATCAATTTGAAATGTTGAACCTCGTTTTATCTAAAATTTTGAATTCCAATGCAGTAGCCTAATTAAGTTGGACTTGAGATCTGTTGGAACTCCCTTGTTTGTGAGTTGAGAATTCAAATCTTTTATCAGATCAATATATCCGAACATCATAAATGAATTTTTTATGTAGTTGAAAGTTATAGCTAAATCATTAACGAGAAATCCCAAAATCAGTTTTCAAAGCTCGGTAGCAAATTTATCTACGATTGTGGATTATCTTGTGTAGCATTTTACTTTTTCCAAGAAGAAAGAAATGACTTGATCTTAGTAACAATCTTTACTAATCTTTTTGATGTCTCATACTTTATTACCTTGCAAAATTGGGTAAATATAGTGGGGCTTGTTTGAAAATGTTAGTTCACTCCTGTGATGGAGATTATATCTATGTTCAAAAGTTTTACGTATAGCACGTTGCTCAATTGTTGTTTCAGCACTATTCTTGGGGATATTATTGCTGTGTGTAAACAAGACTAAACTAGTTTTCGGCACTGTGTGGTGAAGTGGGTTAACCTTGACGCTAATGCTTTAGCTCATTGTTTGGCGAGAAAGGCTAGAAGTTTTGCTAGTCCTTATTGTTGGGTCGAGCGTCCTCCGTTTGTGGATGATTTTCCCGATATTTGTTTTTCGTGTCCTGTTTGAGAGACTTGTGTTTTTCTCAAAAAATAAAATAAAATTGTTGTTTCAGCACGGTCAAAAGAGATGCCATGTCTATCTTCAAACATCAGGGGTTTGCAAACTCAATTGAGGGGGGAAGAATCACAATTTTTGTTCATAAATTTAGGTGCAAATTTGACAAACCTCCCAAATACAAATACAAACATCCAAAGATTGCATAAATCTCTCTTAAATTCTAGAAATGTTGAATTCGAAGTGAAATTGTGGGGAGAAAGAGTGAAAAAGGTTCCATCCCAAGAGGCGAGTGAGATAAATGTTAAATTTGCATTCCAAAAAAAAAAAAAAACTTAGACAAATCCTTTGTCTCGTTGAAGGGTGGGTCTTCTATGCACCAGATGCACCATGAATTTAATAGTGTATTTTAGAAATGCACCTTGAATTTAATAGTGTATTTTAGAAATGTACAATTTATTATATTAAAACACACAATTTGTTTAGATTGAAATATATATGTTTCAATGCAATAAGTTGTATATTTATAAAATACACTATAAAGTGCACGATGGAAGACTTAACCCCAATAAAATATTATAATTAGAGTTAACTTTATTACCAATCGGGTAATAACTAATAAGCACTTGAACAGTGGAGATGAGAGGGACCACTCACGAATCCCTACATATATGATACATGTCCTAATAATCATTCATCATCTCATCAACCCAAAAAATTAAATGGAACAAGTTGCAACATACTTAATTCTCTTTCTAGCAGGTTCCATTGCATTCCACCAAAATTATATTCTACTGAATACTTAATTATATTTTATAATATATACTCCACTGGTTCCATTGTAATTGTCTCATTTAATTTAGTTCAATGATTTAAAAAATAATATTAAAATTGTAGATGAAAAGTGAGGAGTGACATATTAAGTGGTGGACCTTTTTGCTTTATTGGGGATAAAAATATAAGGTAATGTAGTGTTATTTTTTTTCATTTATGGAATGAGAAAGTTATAGTGAGACGTTCATAAAAAAAAAGCGAGAAAGTTATAGTGGGACGAAGAGAGTATTTTTTATATTATATTTCATTGCTCCAACGTACGTAACATGCATTAGTGATGTCACTATAAATAATAATATATGGGATAAACCATCATCTTTTTCTAATTAAGATTCTAAGTGGGAGGGTTGTTTTACAAATATGTATACTTTTTGACCAAGTTTTTACAAATGTATTTGGTATTTTGAAATTAATGACCCTTTATGAGTGTCCTAATTATCATTCATCATCTTAATAAGGAACTTTATGAGTGTCCATAAACTTGACCTGATGAGAAAGCCAAGTAAATGACCATTTCTCCAATTGCATGCATATATATTTTGAAATGAGTCAGTATATGTAAAGTAATATACTTTTTCTCGAATTTCTTGTAAAATCGATAACTTGGCTGATCAATTTTGCTAATAGAGTCAGAGTCAGACGATATAGAAATTGTTTGCAAACTCAACCAAAAAAGTAGACACTTTTTTCTAGAGTCTAACGACTTAAAAAAAAGTGCTTTTATACCTCACTATTGGTTTGCAAACCTGACTTTACAAGCAGACCTTAAAAAAAAGTTATGAGTGTGTGTGAAAATAAGCTCAATGTATGATAATCATGACAACTTTAAGCTTATTAGTTGAATAACTATTAATCTTAGCTTAACAATTAAATATCAAAACAATGCATGACACAATATTTTTATAGTGGTTCTAAAATATTTATTCTACATCCACAACAGTAGGGAAAATCCATTAATTTATAGTGGGCACACTTGAGATCTTTTCTCCTGCAATAAGGATATTCGACCACTAGAAATTTACAAAGTTCTAGTCCTGTATAATCAACTACCTTTCGTACCAAAACGAATTAACTTTAGTTAATTAAGCAAAATATACAGTACCACACGTATAAACTAAATTAAGCAGTAGAACTATTATCTTGTTGGATTGCACCAATAAATATCATTTGAGAGAATTTCTAATGATACTTCTCATTTAAAATGAATCATAATTCATCAATTAATTAAGAAAACTGTAATTTAATTAGTGAGTAAGTGCTACCTTTTTTTAAAAAAAAAAATTGAATTTGCGTAACAATCTTTTTTTTTTTTTTTTACATCACATCGTCCCACCCAAGAAATTGTTCCATCAGGTGTCATCTAAACTCGATTCATGGACCTGCAAAAGACACGACTGGGAAAGCCTCGACATGGGGAGTCCAACGCTCAAGTTAGTTCTGATTTCATATTTTATTGAAAAGTATAACTATTTAGAGAAAAAACATTAGTAGAGAAGTAGAGAAGACAACATAAGAAAGTTTTTATGCGGCCTTCATATATGTTTCATATCAAAGAGTAATAGGGTCATTTTGGCATAACTAGGGAACCCTTGTTATTGTGCTTGTAATATGCTTTTTTGCTTGGGTTTGGGTTATGCATGCATTTGTTATGGACTTCAACTGAATTGGATAATATTTATTCTTTGTTCGTGTTTTGATGTGATTTGGATTTGCACCAATAGCGATTAATTATCTAGTAATAGCCGGTTTCCTCATTTTCGAGGATGATGTACATTGCTCATCAATTTTGCTATCATTAACCATGTGCTCTTTCAATGGTTCAAAAATCAGCTGTACTTGACTTTCTTTTTATTAAAACTATACTTTTATATTTAAATATCCATTCACCTACTTAAAAGAAGCATATACCCTAGGATATGCACCAGAAAAAAATTCAGATAAACTTTTTGATGAACAATACCCTATCCGTCCCGTGATTATTGCAACATTTGCCTTATTTGGACGTCCCAACATTACTGCAACACTCCAAAAATGGAAATAACACACAACATTAACACCCTAACAACATCACTTTATTTTCAAAATTGCCACTCAAATCTCTTCTTTATTTCAAGTCAAACCCACTAAAAGTCAACATCTCTACCTTGAATTACCTACAATATCCTTTCTTTATTACATTTAAACCCACTTTTCTCCTTGGCTTGCGTGCCGTTTTCAATGTTGCAGTTATCTTGGGACGGAGGGAGTATTATTTTCTCCTGTCTCACAAGAGAAGTATCCTTCACCTTGCTTTTTCATTTTTCAAATAAATTTATATAAAAATCAATTTCTAACCCTTTTTAGATATGGAAAGTACAAGATGGCTAGGGAAATCATCAGAATATATATGATACCACCAATAGACGACTATTTCAATATCCACAATGATGAAGCACTTTATGAAGTACCAATCAAATGATCAAACTAGTGGCTAATTATTCTTGATGAATTTAGAACCATCAATAGATTAAGAACACCCCACCCCGCCTCACCCCACAAACAAAGTAAGAAGACAAATGGTATTGCCTTTACACTGTTTAAGGAGCATACCATATCTTGCTAGTAATATATATGTCACACTATCATATATATATATATATATATAGAAGGTACAAAAGGGTGATGATATATTATTATTTGAAGCTCACTCACTCCACTATTAAAATTAGTTAAAAACCCCACGAAAACAAGCTATTCGATACTCGATTACACTGACTCGACGCGCAACATAATACATGAACATGCATAACTATTGGAAAACCTAAATCTATGCATAAAAGGGTTAATTAGCACTTAATTCCCTGCAGCTTCCTTAAGTTTTATGAACAAAATGAATAAATTTTGTTGTTAGCCAATCATATGATTGTAGTAATTAGGGTAAGAATGAAATTGGTCTCCCACCATGTGCTGCATCATCATTGAGACATGATTTGGTCCAAAATCCCATATGGGAGAGTTCATGGCATGGTGTGTGAGGCTCTTGCTTTCTTCACTTAATTCTATGTCTTTCCATATCTCATCCATGGAGTAAACTTTGGTGCTCTCCTCCAACGCCGGCGAAATGACGTCCTTGCCCTTCCCGCCCGTGTCGTAGAAACTACGTCCCAGGGTCTCCGTGACCGGGGCGAATTCCATGCTAGGGCTAGTGGTGATCGACGACGAGGATGACGATGAATGAGAAGTAGGGGTTTTTTTCTTCTCTTGAGCCTTTTTCCTCATGTGGGTCCTCCAGTAGTTCTTGATCTCGTTGTCCGTACGACCGGGTAATTTCCGAGCAATTCTTGACCATCTACAACCATATTAAATTCACTCACATCACACTAAGATATGAAAAAGAAAAGAGATAAAAGGTATTAGTCATTTCACTAAAAGGTATTAGTCGTTTCACTAAAATGAATTAGTTGGACAAGTATTAACTATTAACTTCTTTCACATCCACTATTAGTTATTTTTATCGAATAGTATTAGTTGTGCATCCAAGTGTTACTAACTATATATATCAACTATGTATTTTCAGTGATGAGTATTAGTTATTTCATTGAATAGTATTAGTTGCGCACCTGCTGCCCCATTTGGAGTGAAGCTCAAGAACAAGGCGTTCCTCGAGGGGGGTCATCTTCCCCCTTTTGAGGCCAGGGTGCAGGTAGTTAACCCAGCGCAACCTGCAACTCTTGCCTGTTCTTTTGAGACCTATATGCAACAAAATCAAAAAAGGTTAACTTTTGGGCTCTATGGAAATTGATTTCCATGCCCCAAACAAGCCTACCTCTATATCGTGTCTCCCGCCACCTTCAAACCTGATACTTGTGCAATGAAATCCCAACGACGGTCTCCGAACAAGTTCACGTAAAACACCAACTGCGCGTCTTCTTGCTCCGTCCATGGCCCCTTTCTCGCCTCTTCCTTCGACTCCATCATCAATTAATCACTTCTTCTTCTTCTTCTTTCTCTTTCTCTCTCGCTTTCTTTCTCTCTCTGACTCACCTACACGACGACTATGGCCTTCTGGTGTGCCCATATATATACTAGTCATTTTTGGATGTAGGGTATGCTATATAATAGATATTTAATATAAATGAATCGATTCCACACTTCTATACATGTTCAGACTTTTAAATAAGAGTAGGTCTAGTGTGAAAATTTTCATGTATGAAAATCTATAAAATTGCCCTAAATCAACCATCTACACCCTAAATATTAAATAATGAACCCTAAATTATGACTTATTCGGGTCGGGTGAACCATGAATCACTTGGGCCAAGTGAACCATGAACCACTCAATTTTGTCTTACCTTCACCAATTACAGAATTTGGTTGTAAATTAAAGTTTTTTCATATATGAAAATTTTCATATTAGACTTTGTCTTTAAATAATTATGAGTATCAGATGTTGAAAGTAACTATCCCGGGATTTAAATAAAAAAGGTCCCGTATCTTTGCACCTTTATTGAAAAGGTCCCGTATATATCACTTGTTTCAATTTAGTCCTGTATGTTTTCAATTTGTGCCGATTTAGTCCCAAATCGATGGAGACCGGTCAAACAAGCCAAAAAAGGACATCGTTTTTGGCGCGTGTGATACACGCGCCCCTAATTTGGGACTAAATCGGCGTGTGATACAGTGTTTCCCGATCAAAAATAGGGGAGCGTGTATCACACGCCCCAAAAACGGCGTCGTTTTGGGGTAGTTTGATCGGTCTCCGACGATTTGGGACTAAATTGGTACAAATTGAAAATATACTGGACTAAATTGAAACATGTGATATATACGAGATCTTTTCAATAAAGGTGCAAAGTTACGGGACCATATTTTGATTTAAATCCCCAACTATCCCACTATAATAAAATTGATCTTTAGTGACATAATTCAATCTTGTCATTAAAGACTTTTAGCTAGTGAAATAATAATGACCGGATGATGACAAGAATTATGTCACTAAAGAATCAATTTTTTTTGTAGAGTCCACCAATATTAAATTGTCCACTGAACGAGTCTTGAAAAATTAGTAGTAGAGAATTAACAAAAATGAATTAATTGTACGCCTATTTACTACCTGTTTGGATTTTAGATGATATTTAATTATGTCATATTATAGGGTATATATGTGATAAGGACATGATGTGTAATGGTGAGTTTTTATATCTTAGCATGTGGTGTGAATTAATGATCAACAATGTAGTGTTGATTGAGGGATCATGGCCTTACATGTGGTATATTTTATATGCATGATAGGACAATAAGGCTATATATTTGAATTTTTGATGGAAACCATTATAAAGGTGCGGGCTTCTTTTGCTTTAGATAAGTGGTTGATATGTTGACGTAACTTTCATAAGTGGCCGTCCATTTTTTTTTTTTGAAAAATATTACTGTAATTGTTTAGTGCTATCTTCTTGCTAGCTGCTGTTTCATTTTCTTGTGGTTACTTTACTAAACCCACTGATTTTTTTTTTTTGACAGAATCAATCCACTGATTTCAGTCACGAGTTTTATAATAATATGCGATGTGCATGGGCTAGGAATATACTGGATTAATCTCTATTAATCTATCAATTTTTTTTTTTAAATTTCATTGATAAATATCATGTATACAATGATGATATGCCATCTCATACATGATATAAGTAATTGTGAATGAATTATACGAGTAAAAAAATTATTTGACTTGTTGCTAATTTTATTTTCTAGAAAAAAAGGAGAAATTAAAGGATTCAAGATAATATATAGAGGTTTGAGATTCCTCTTCCCTTTTTTAGCATTCTGAGATTGGAAGGGGGTGGATCCTAGCTTTGTGAAAAGGTGTACTTTAAAGCAAAATAACCACCAGAGCATCCTTCTCAAAAAAAAAAAAGAAAAAACACATGTACAAAGGCAAACATGCACCTATTATATCTTTGAAGATTAATAATAGGACAGTCATATTAGCTTAGATAAATTGTGTTTAAGTGTATTTTTTTCCTTATGTAATTTATGTATATTTTTAATATTTCTGAAATTTGTGAATTCAAATATATAACTATTGTGTTGGACAGTGACGTTATAAGGTGGGTAGTCCCATTAAAATGATTTTATTTTGAATGGTGATATATTATAACAACATATATTGTTAACACATTATGAATTTTTTTAATGAGATCGATATATATATTCACTACTACACATTTGAAACTGGAGAAACTGACAATTTTTTTTTTAAATTTCTCCAAGTGGTCCCTGAGAAATGATTCTATTCTATTAAAAAAAAAAAAGCGGTTAAAAACCATTGCCCAAGATCAAAAAACTTAGATAAATGTTCATAACCACATGAAAGTAGATTGAGAGCGATTTTGAACCATTTGCCAAATAAAAAACTTGGAGAGCGGTTCATAACAACTCTCCAAGTGAATTAATTTTTTTTTTTGTAAAGCTTGTATTTTTTGTTTTATTTTTTCGTTTTTGTAAATTCTTTTTATGTACAATTCAAATATTTTATTCTTTAAATTCTCGTGTTATTTATTTTTAATATTCGTCTTATATAATGAGATTAACACAAACCCTTATGTAAAACTTGTTCATAATATTAAATTCATAATATTACACTTACGAACTTGTATCACTATTAATTCTTATAAATTAATACCTATAATATTTAATATTCTTATAAATTAATTCAATTTTATCTAAGTATTACTTATTTAGATAGAAAAGTACTATTACTTGTTTAAATAGAAAAATATTACTTGTTTAAATATAAAAGTATTACTTGTTTAGATAGAAAGGTATAACTTGTTTAAAAAAAAGTATTACTTGTTTAGATGAAAAAATATTACTTGTTTAAAGAAAAATATTACTTATTTAGATAGAAAAGTATTGCTTGTTTAAATAGAAAAGTATTATTTGTTTAGATAGAAAGTATTACTTGTTTAAATAGAAAAATATTACTTGTTTAGATAGAAAGGTATAACTTGTTTAAAGAAAAATATTACTTTGTTTAGATGAAAAAATATTACTTGTTTAAAGAAAAATATTATTTATTTTGATAGAAAAGTATTAATTGTTTAGAAGGAAAAATATTACAAGTTTAAAAGAAAGGTAGTTAAAAAAAGTACAAGTAAAAAATATAATTTTAATTTAATTTAATTTAATTTAAATTTATATAAAAAAATTATTATATAAAAATGTGATTGAATTAATAAATAAGATAATTGAAATAAAGAATTTTAAAAAAATTGTAAGAAAAAACGATTTTTAGAACATATAGAATTAATTTCATTAAGTAAACGCAAGAAAGCAAGTGCCCGAGCGGAATTGATCCCCGCTCAGGCGCCCAAGGTCCCGTGTTCGGTCCCCCATAGGAGCGAATAATTGCCTCAATTAATTGGGAGACTTGGTGACTTATATATAGAGATCTTGGTAGTGCATGTCGCTTAAAATCAATTTTTTTAAAAAAAATATTAGACAATGGGGACAAATGGGTTGAAAACCCTTGTCTAGTGCAATCTAAAAAATCAATTTTTTAAAAAAGTTATATTAAGATGCTTGGGACAGCTGTTGAAAAATCAATTTTTTAAAAAAAAATATTAGATAATGGGGGACAATGTTCAAAACCCTTCTAAGTCTGTCCAATCTTTTCTTCAAAAACCGTCGATTTTTTGACAACGGTTTTTTCACTTGTCCAAGCTTGGACATCTGTTACTTGGAGAGCGGTTATAACAACTCTCTAAGATCATTTTTCACAGCTGTCCAAACCCAAATGTATATTAGTGATTATTCCTCTTAAGAAAAACAAAAGTAGATAGTTTATAGTACTATTTGGTATCAGTTTCCGCCCGTTGGCTCGTTTATATTTTACTTTTCAAGTTTGTTTAGGCTTGTAATTCCATGGTTAATTAATAGAAAATTTAAATTTCTCTTAAAAATTGTTTAAAAATCATATTGTTTCTTTTTAAAAACATTTGCGTGTGAGGACCAAATTATTGCCGTCTTGAGACTTTTATTTGTGGGTTAAGTTATTGGCTTATTAGCAATTTCAATTTTTTATATAAATAATTAAATATCTCACTCATTATATTTTTTTTATGGAATGTGATCACCAATTCCAACCATCTCTTAATTCTCTCCTGCAAGCAGCCAAATATTTTATTTTTGTCGCCCCCTAATTTTTTCTCTCTCTAAAACATTTCCTCTGCCTTCTCTTTAAACCCAATTAAACCCACCACCCTATTCCACCGCCTTATTCTCATCGCCGTCACACCGTTGCCTGCCATTTTGAGCGCCGTTTAGAGGTCGTGGCTGGTTCGTCGGACCGATCTCCCCCACCGGAGTCACGACAATCGATGGGCGGTTTCGGTCCGACGAATCTTTATTTTTTTGTTTTATTTTGTGCTATCTTTACCTTTTGTCCTTTTTGTGCTTTAGGTTTAGATTTATTTTATCTTCTATGCTTTCTCCTAGTTAGAGGTTTGTTGTGAGATTCCTCCCTCTTTGGGTGTGCTCTTTGTTTGTTTTGATGTTTTCTTTCGATTCTGGGTCATGGTGGTTTGTTAGTTGTGCTTTGATTGATGCAATCCTAATTTTCTTTACGGACATGGTTTAAGCCTTTGTGTGGGGCTTCCCTTTGTCCTTGTGATTTGATCTGGATTGTGATTCTCTCCTCCTCTGTTCCTCAAGATTAGTTCGAGGTAGGTGATGTTCCGATCGGTGTTTCGATCGTTCGCCTGAAGGACTTGTGCTTCGTTTGATGGATTTGTACTTTGTATTTCTCTTCATCTGTAGGATTTGTACTTTGTACTTCTCTTTACCTTTTCATTCTAAGTCATTTTCTCAAAAAAAAAAAGATCATCAATTCCATAATTAGTGTTCCACTCCCCTAAACTACCATCATTTAGATAAAATATTTATATTATCCATCATTAGATTAATCTAAGCAATTTAAAATAAAACTCGCAACATATTCCTCAAATCTAAGAAAAACTAAACGGTAAATATTCTATTTTTTTATTTAATCTTATAACGATTTATATTATTTGTTTGAATTTTTTTAAAACTATCAAGTAAAACAGAGAATTTAAAAGAGACTACGTATCTTTTTTTTCGAAAACAAAGAGACTACATATCTAAAGTAATAATAAAAATCTGAATAACTCTTTAATCAAATATCATAATAATAAACATAAAAATCACAAATTTAAAACCTTTTGAATTTAAAGATATTAAATAAAGTCGTAATGCCACTTAAATAAATATAAGAAACCAAAAAGCAATCGGTTTTGGTATGAAACCATATGGTGAATTTTTTATGAACATGCATAAACAACCACCATCGAATTCCATATCATTATACACACACTCTCTCTATATAATAATAATAATAAAAGACAAAAAATCTTATGAGACGGTTTCTCATACTTGAGATGGGCTATAGACCAACACAAATCAACACTCACCCCTTTCAAAGTGTTAAAACGCTACGTCCAAATTATCTTTCCGCCTGCAAATGGTAGAGGCCATCTCATCTGAAGTGTATTTCTATAATAAAATTCTAAATATCATGAAATTAAAAAAAATATATGTACACATTAAAGAAAATCCAGGACATTTCAATTAAAAATAAAAGGCAAAACACCAATTTATTTTTTTTTGTTTACTGTACAAATGGAATCTTTATATCTTCAAAGGCGCCAACCAGTCATCAAATCGGCAATTGAACCCATCTTATCCCATGCGTGTCTATACATATGTTATATATATATATATATTTTATTTATTTATTTATTATAAGTATATGTAGATGTATGTTTGTTGTGGGGTGTGGTTCTATTATATATATACTGTGGCATTGAAAGATAGGTGTCTGCATATTACATGTATTATCATTTGAATATGATAAATAGCACTATCTATGAATACGATAAGGAGATATATATTGTAAGTGGAATATTGCATCATGCAATTCGTTTTGGTGTGACCTGATCCCATTACTCTCTATCTAGCTGTATGTATTGTATCAATCAAGACTAGATGTGTTTCTATTTCATATCTTAGTCATGTTCATACTTTATCCCAATGTATCTTCTTAAATTTGTTTTTATTATACTACCGCTAAATATGGTCAATTTTATTTCTAGAAATCTCTATGAATCATTATTCAGTAAATCATGAAATGTTAATTTATTTTATAAAATGTGTTGAACCTTGCTACTGGTATTAGTTCGTACTCGGAAAAGTATCAGTTGTAGAACTAAACAGTATTAATTGTAAACCCGAATGAAAACTGAACAAGAAACTAAAGAACAATGAATTTACGTATGTGGTTCGATCAGATTGATCTACATCCACGGAGGGTCAAGACGCTAATCCACTACACACAATCGAGAACTAATTACAGATTACATCAACCAATACCCAAGAATCAATATGAGTTTCCTCACTCTATCGTAAGAGCCCTACTTCTCTAATTGACTGATAATCCAATCAACACTCAAAGGGAAAACCGTAGAATTATACACTCTATTACAATGGTGAATGAAGCCCTACCATCTAATACGTCGATTTGATCTTAGCCGTTCTGGAAGCTTTGCCAAGCACGTGAAGGCGCACACATGACTCAACTGATTTGAAGGCTCTAACTAATTATGTTATGACCTTGAACCGATTTAAGGCTTGTGGGTCGGTTCACGCGGTTTAGCTTCTTAAAGAGGCCAGTTTCATCAAGTATCACTTCTAGTACGGTAAGGTGTTACTTCAAGTAACACACCAAAACAACCAACAATTGTATTTAACTCCACAATTCTCCACCTCAAATGCAATTGTCTATCCTTCCCTCAATTCATCACTTCATAAACGAGCAAATGAAGTCAACTTCACCAGACTACAACAATGTTTGAACTTGTTGCTTGGTAAAGTCTTTGTCATCATATCAGAAGCATTATCTTCTGTACACACCTTCTTCACAGTGATTACCCCCCTTCTCAAGTATATCTCTTATAAAATGGAGCTTAACATCTACATGTTTAGACCGTTCATGGAACACCTGATGTTTAACCAAGTGAATTGTGCTTTGATTATCACAATGTATGACTACTGACTTCTGATTTATTCCAAAATCTTGAGTGATCCCTTTCAACCACATTGCCTCCTTCACAGCTTCAGTCATAACAATGTATTCGACTTCAGTTGTTGAGAGAGCAACCACAGATTGAAGAACTAATCTCCAGCTAACAGTAGTGGCATGGAGAGTGAATACATTACCTGTGAGTGATATTTTGGCGTCTATATTACCAGCAAAATCAGAATCAACAAACCCTTCCAAAGGATTTTTAACATTCCCACTTTAAAGACTCCCAATGAAACCTTCCTGGATTTTTCATATATCTGCTAACCATGCTTACAACATAAGCTAAGTCCGGCCTTCTTCACACCACATCATACATAAGCCTCCCAACACCACTAGCATATGGGACTCCACTCATTTGTCTTCTTTCCACATCATTTTGAGGAGAATGCTTCACAGATAATCTAAACTGCTGACAAAAAGGTGTAGATGCAGGTTTTGATTGATGCTTATAGTACTTATTCAACACTTTTTTCAAGTAGTCCTGCTGAGATAGAAACAATGTCAAACCAACATTTCTATTCCTGATAATGTCCATTCCAAGTATTCTTCTGGCTTCCCCAAGTTCCTTCATCTCAAAAGTAAAGTTCAGTTTTGCCTTGAGATTATTAATTTTGGAACAACATATCATACTAGTTCCCTCCTAAAAATACACACAACTATCATATTTGCACCTTATGAAACCAATAGAAGTCATAAAATGATCAAACTTCCTATACCACTTCCTTGGACCTTGCTTGGGCCCATAGAATGATTTCTTTAACAAACACACTTTCTCTTCATTTCCATGCATTATAAATCCCCCAGGTTGATGCATGTAAATAATTTCAACTAAGTCCCCATGGAGAAATGCAGTTTTCACATCCAATTGTTGCAATTTCAGATTATCTTGAGTCATTTTAGATAACAGTAATCTTATTGAACAATGTTTAACAACAGGAGAGAATATCTCATTGAAGTCAATGTCCTCCCTCTGAAAAGCCTCTGGCCTTAAACCTTACTTTTTATGCCCATCAACATTTTCCTCTTGAACAACCATTTGCAGCTAAAGCCTTTTGTTTCTGAGGCCAATTAAACCTTACTTTTTCTGTAAAGAATGTATCTCCAATTTTTGAATTGTTGAACAACCATTTTTTCTTTGTCCAAATTTAAATTAGATATATTTTTTCTTTGAGGTCATCTCACATAAAACTATTAAAATTCAACAATTAATCCAAAAAAAAGGCATACAATTAAATCGATAAATGGTTAGTAATTTAAAATATATTTAATGTAAATTCATTTCCCTTTACACTATCTCAAAAAAAAAAAAAAAAAAAAAAAACCACTGTAAAACACGTACACACTAATATTGCAGCCCATGATACTTACGTAGGTACTCTACAGCCCAACCCATCATTTAAAGATCGAGACCAAGTCTAAGGAAGTCCATTCAATTCTATATAAATATCTGATTTTCTTAAGTAGTATTTAATTTGCAGAGTTATTAATTTCTTTAATCTCTAGCTGACTTCAACATCAAAAGGTTTCCACGGTCTCATAGGGGTTTTAATTTCATAATACGTGCATGATCAGCTGCAAAATCGTATACCATTTTAAAATACTAAGGACCCACTTTGTTGAGGTAATGAGAATCATTTATATTGATGTTGCTTGGTAATGTTGATACACAAGTAATGTGAATATATAGAAGTGGACAATTAATTACCCTCACCCCCACTATCAACTCATCTCACATGATTCTCATTGTTGATGTGATAACCAAACAATAACAATGCAATCAGGGACGTTCCCACTGTAGGGCCAAGGGGGGCACTGACCCCCCTGAACTTTTGATTTTTTTTAATGATGATATAGTATATTTATATTTCGAATTGGTTAATATGAATAAGAGTTTATTAGATAAATGAAATTATTGGTGCGCTAGTGACCAGAGTAACTATCTGTTCCTTTTTTTTTTTAAGAGTCATTTGGTTCAATATTGAATATCTTTTAGTTTCTTTAATTTCATAAAATATACATAAATTCAAAGAATTTTATACAAATTAAGTTTTTTATAAAATATTGAATATACTTTAGTTGACAAAAATTTGTATGAACTTAACACAAATCAACATCTATCTCTTCTAAAATGTTAGATCGTCAATGTTCAAATTATGTTCAATCTCACCGTGAGACTATTTCGCGCAAGTGTGCCTCATTAACTTTTGTTAATTTATGAGCTATATCGAATTGCTTGACTTATTATGTCTATTATTACATATTATATATATTTTTTTTTTTGAGTGAGCAATAAATTATTGAATAATTATTTAGTAGCATAATAAAATAAGTTATACTTCAAAACATTAGAAGTTCATTTTTACTTTTAGTTGGGCCCCCTGACTCAGAATCCTGCGTCCGTCCCTGAATGCAATCAATAACCTTTAGTGATTGACCCCTCAATGATACCCATTACCATTGTCATTTTTGGGTCATACCAAGCGGACCCTAAAATTGGTTACAACTTGTTAATTCTAATTTAGATCTCGATGGCCAGGATTATTTAGAATTGCAGCAGCACCCCTTAGTAACGAATTACTCCAAAAAAATCCGAACAATTAGAAGCTAATTAAGCAACATCCATGTAAATTATCTATACTATTATCCACATACAAATGCTAATGTTTGATTAATTGTTTACGTACAAGTTTCAACGGTATTTTTGGACAAAAACTTATATAGATCTGGTTCATGCTATGAACTTTGTTTTTAATTCATGAACATTTGAATATTTACAGGATATGATATGAGTCAAGTTCAGTGGATTAGAAAAATGTGTTGGAATGAATGAAATGAGTCAAATAATCCAAGTTCATAGCATAGACCTGGATTATGGGGGAACAACTCGTGTTTTCGAGGCATGAGTAACTGTGTTTCAAAAAAAAATTATATTAATTTAACCCAATACCATTCTACAAATAAAATAAAACCAATTGTATTAATTTGTCCTACAAATTAATGTCTCCATCAATTTTCAAACACCAACAATCAATAAAAAAAATTAGAAGTAATGTCATATCGTAACGTCATTATATATCAAGTTGAAATAGATATAAAATATCTTTAGGCTACTTCTCTGTAAATTCTATCTAAATCTATCATCCAAAAATATGTTAATTAGAAACGACCTTTTCTTTTGAGCGCAATTAGAAACTGATCCGGACTAAATCCAGCATTTAGGGTTTTCATCTTCTCCATTGAATCGGCTCGAACTCGATCCATAAAGCTTGCAAAAAACCACATCGGGGAGGTTCCGGCATGGGGACTCCGATGCTCAAGTCAATTCCGATCTCATTTTATAATATAAAGTATCAGTATTATAGAAAACAAATATTAATTGAGTACATGAGAGAGAAATATTTCAATCAATAGAATATAGCAAAAGATAAATCACCCCTCAAATTATCAATAGGAATGAGACTATCTATACACTTTCATGTTATGGGAAAAAGGGTTTTTTTACTTACTAGAGTTGGCTGAATATTTATGGGCACGTCATAAGGTAGTGGAGACATATTTCATGGTGAACTTCTCTAAGTCTTTCGGCTCTGACGTAATAATAATTATTTCCTCTGACATGAACGTACCAGTTCTGACAATAAATCATCATGAACTTACTAGCTCTGGTAATAAATCATCTCATCTCCAACACTTTCAGAATTGCACCACAAAATATTCCTCTGAATAATTGACAGGACATGACTGAATCTCATCTCCTCTGAAAACGCCCTCTTCTGACAATATTAACCAAATCAAAAATATAATTTCCTCTGGTAATATAAACCAGATGTGGGATTACCCTCTCGTCTGTTAATGTAAATCAGATCTAAAAATATCTCCTCCTCCGGTAATGTAAATCAAATCTAAAAATATCCACCCCTCTGGTAATGTAAACCGAGATATGAAAATATTAATTACGCTCTATATAAAAAATGGACATCTGGTATCCAGATCTGAATCTTCATTAACGTGATCTATTATTAATAATAAATATAATATTCATTTATTCACCTCAAGTAGATCAACTCTGACCTAGATCCTATTAGAAACGATCAAACGACTTAAAAAATAATAACAAACATATCGTTCTCGTATCCAGTGGCGGACTCACCTTAGGGCCAAGGGGGCACTGCCCCTCCGGACTTTTATAAAATATATGTGTAGTATTAATAGTGTTGAGGGAAATTAAATAAATAGATTATTCCCTACCCTCTCTACAAGCTCGAGCTTTTTAGATGAGACATAATTCTCTCATGGTATCAGACCCAGGTTGTGGGTTCGATTCTCTCAAAAATTGTCCATGTGTGGGCCTTTGAAAAAAATTGAGGGAAGTGTTTTAAATAAATAGATTATTCCTCCTCTTCCCTCGAATGGTTCCAATCATAACTTTGGTCTCAAATAAATTTGGTCCCATTTTTGTCGTCGATTTAGTCCTAATAACTTTGACAATGTCTGATTGATTTGAGACTAAAATTGGGCATTATCAAAGTTATTGAGACTAAATCGACGATAAAAAAATTATTGGACTAAGTCTATTTGAGGCCAAAGTTATGGACCATTTGTAATTCAAACTCCAATTTGAAGGTTGCCAAACTAGTTTAGGGGTTATCCCTCTTTTTTTATTGTTGTGGGTTCAAAACCCAAATAGCTCAACTTTTTTTCTTTATCTTTTTGCATCTTTACTTATAAATTATTAATTGAGCCCTCTCGACAAAGTTTCTGGGTCCACCGCTAATATATTAAAAGTATATTTTCATATTCTACTTGAATATTGTTGGATTATTGTCCTCATGTATCCACTAAAGATGTACATAACCATGTTATATTTTAAATGGTTAACACTTATGTGTAACCGTTGCACAGTGTTATTGGTGCACTAGTAAGACAATTAATAGTGTTGATCAATAAAAATAACTAGTGTAGTTCAATACAAATAATTAATATTGGTCAATTAACATTATTAATTAATAGTAACAATTAATACCGTTCAATGAAAATAACTATTATTTAATGAAAACAACTAATATTGTTCAATTAAAAAAAACTAATATTGTTCAATAAAAATAATTAATATCATTTAAATGAGTAAGTCTTCAACGAAACTTGTTCATAATATGAAACTTATATCATTGCACTCACAAATTATTATCAACATATTTATCAATTGATTACACTTATAAACTAAGATCATAATATTAAAATATTATTGGTATTAATTTATAAGAATAATGCTATCATTTTATAAGTATAATGATAATAGTTTTATATTATAAATAAATTTCATAAGAAAATTTGTGCATTTAAATATATAGATACCAATTACACGATATATTTTATGTATACAAAAAATTGTAATTCTAAATTGTAAATACATATGTGATCGACAACCCAATAATTAAAATAGAAAACGAAATATATAAATAATAAAAAGTATAAAAGATACCGTGGGACAAGATAGATCCATGAAATCCAATTATCACCATGAATACTAGATGTGTGGATGGTGGTGAATAAGCAAAAATGCATTCCAGATGGCATAATTAAAATTGGTGTAGCACCATATGAATATATCCTAATGCATGTGAAATGTGAGAGTGGAAATTAAATTGTAGCAATTTCCATCCAATAAGGGTTGACACAGTGATGTAGACTTGAGATTTATGAGTGTGTTTATTATTAAATTTTAAATTCAATTTTTTAAGGTGCAATTAATTTTTGAGAAGATCAATCTATACCGAACTAAACTTTAACTTGAAATGTAATTCACTAATGAATGGTGGGTTATGCCTCAAAATTGGTTAGTTCTTAATTCCAACATCGAGTTATAAAAAATAAAAATAAAAATTATAGCAAGTGCGATATATAAGCAGTAATGTTGTATATGCATGATACAACAATTCATGATAAAGATATTAAATTGGCACAAAAAAGGAAGGCCACATTTCCTTTTAATTTCAAAAGCACTAACGTTAGTGGTCGTCGTAAATTGTCATTTTTATACCAAAGAAAAAGCGACACCAATCAACTTGATTAACGTATCATCATTAAAAAAATACAAAAAATATAAGCCTATTTTTCTTTTATTTTAGTCTTTAGAGTCCAATTAATAACGACCGTTAATCGCTAAATGTAGTAAAGATCTATAGTTTGTCGTTACGCCCGAAGATTCCTAAAGCCTAAAAAAAGAAGTATTGCATTTTCTTTTTATTTTAATCAAATATTATGTTGCAAATACACTATTGAGATTAAGAAGATTCAAGAAAATACACTAGTGGTTTACGTAATTTTCATATCACAAGACACGTACATCTAGAATACAAATATTATTTTTAATAGTGAATGTAGTGAATACAAATACAAATATCACAAGACACGTACATCTAGAGTACATCTAGAATGCCGTTTTAAGACGACGTAAATCTAGAATACAAATATTACTCTTGTTCTAGATTATTTTCCAAATGCACAGTCTACTATGAAAATTTGCATACATAATTTTTTTTTTTTTTATAAACAAATTCTATATATGGTGGAGGTAAAATAAAATCGAAATTTTAATTGGTTCATTTTACCGAAAGTGGTTCATGGTTCACCAGGCCCGAATATGTCATGATTTAGGGTTCATTATTTAGTGTTTAGCGTGTACGTGGATGGTTCACCCAACCCGAATATGTCATGATTTAAGAAGATTTTATAATTTTTCATACATGAAATTTTTTACACTAGACATACTCTTCCAAATGACATGCATGGATGAATTTAATCTATTTTATAATTAAGGAAAGGATATAATAAAATATTATTCCTTTCGGTCAAAATCTTGAATATTAAACATCCATGCTAAAAAAAAAAGGCCAACCATGCTATTAATACACGGCTTAAGAATTGTTTTGAAAAGGAAAAAAATAGGGGATATTGCTAATACATACAAAACAAAGAGCCCACTTATATATCTTTCACTACATTCACTATTTAAAATAACTTCCCACTACATTCCACATGACAATACTACCCTTAAAGTTACTTTGTAATTACATTCTATTATTAAAAAAAAATTGAAAAATCGACACCCTCAATACCCATTCAATTTTGTCTATATTGTTCTCTCTCTCTCCCCTCTCTTCGGCCACCACCCATCTCTTTTTTCTCTCAATCTACTCTTCACCATTCAAAGTGGTGGTGGTATTTGAGTTAACGGTGGCGGTGGGGTTTGTAGACGATGATGGTGGATTTGTAGACGACATCGGTGGTTAGGGTTTCAAGTGGCGGTGACAGTAGTTGGGGTTTCAAGTGGCGGTGGGATATGTAAACGACGATAGTGGTGGCGATGGTGGGTTTGTAGACGGTGGCGGTGGTTGGGGTTTCAACGGATGGTTGGTGGGTGGCAGCGGTGGCTCGCGATGGCGGCGGCCTCGTACTGAACAAGAAGCTGGCGTGGTGCAGTTTTTTGTGGCGGTTTTCTAATTCTCCCCTACGAGCGCCACACTCTTCCCAACGCTGGCGATATTCAGCAGACGATTGAGAAGATATGCAGAGAGAGAAAACTGTCTCTTTTAAGAAGAGAGTTTGTATATGTGATTTGGGGGTGAGGTAAAAGCTTTATATAGTGACTTATATGGTGTCATTGGAGGAAAGTGTATGATGGAAGTTATTTTCTATGTTTATGTGCTTGTTCAATTTCTGCTAAAAGTTAATGTATTTTTGGGGCTTTGTTTATGTGCTTTTCCCCCCTAATTGTGATGTTTTGTGAGGAATGGGTGTAATAATAATTGAGGGGTTGAATGATGATTTTTTTTTATTAATGGTGGAAAACTTTTTATTGTGTAGGAAAGTTTTCAATTTAATATGCAGGAAAGTTTTTGGTATGAAGTTGAACATTTTGATTTAATTTTTTAGATTTTAAATTTGTATATGTACAAAATCTATGTTTATATGCAATGTATTATGTAGAAATACAAAATATTTAATGTACATGCAATATATTTATGTTCTATGCAATGTATGTGCAGGAAATTTTTTGGTATGTGGTGGAACGTTTTGAATGATTTTTTTTAGATTTTAAATTTGTATATGTACAAAATTTATGTTTATATGCAATGCATTATGTAGATATACAAAATATTTAATGTATATGCAATATATTTATGTTCTATGTAATATATTGAAAAGATAAATTCAATTATTTAGAAATATCTAAATTTCTTTTTATTATAATTTACAAATTAAATTTAAAATTGAAGAGAATTTAAAAGGTTGCAGCCTTGCAGGTGGAAGTCTGCAAACTCATGTGGGTTCAAAATACATATTTATGAGGGAGGCACATATGCATTGTTGTTCACTTGTGCATTTTTAGCGCATAGTGCATTTTTTTCTTGATGTGTGCATATTTCTGGAACCGAAATAATAAATATGACACAATAGACAAACAAGTTCCAATAAAAATATTAAATTTCCTTTTAAAAAATAAATTATTTTCAGCACATATACAAAAAAAATAATTTATTTAAAATTAATCAACACATTTAGATTTTTTTTTAAATCTGAGATAATAAAAAAAAGATAAAAAAAATGGTGCATCTTTGCTTTTAATGATTTAAACAACATTGTGGAAGGAGAAAATGCTTGATGTGGCAATAGGAAG
Organism: Stenogyne calaminthoides; assembly: GCA_037126765.1. Lineage (NCBI taxonomy): Eukaryota > Viridiplantae > Streptophyta > Magnoliopsida > Lamiales > Lamiaceae > Stenogyne > Stenogyne calaminthoides. Next base: position 13,750,148 of record JBBCBC010000006.1, read on the forward strand.
GATGGAAAGGTTTGATGTGAGTTGACGTTGATTTAGAAAAAAATCACAAGGGCTTTTTGGTGTGCATATTGAGGGTAAATTAGATAACTAACACATTTTTTTTTTTTGTGGTAGTAATAATTTTTGCACTTGTACCTATTTGCAAGTTTGCTGTCTCAATTGTATTGATTAGTTCATTACCCAAAAAAATACACAACTTAAGAATTTGTGGGGTGCAAAGAATTATCTCGAGTCTACTGGGGTGTTTGCAAAAACTTATAAGTGATTATAATCACTTAGAATTATATGCAGAAGTAATTTGAAGTGTTTTATTTCTCTTTTAGTAGCTTAAATAAGCTTTCATAAGCTATAAACTAAAAGCTTCAAAGAGAGAGTTTTTAGTAGCTTATTAGTCTTTTTTAAAAACTTTGAACATTTTTTGCAAACACTATTAACTTTTTTTTAAATTTTTTTTTTACAAACACTATAAACTTATACTATTAATCATTTTTTCCATAATCACTAATTTTATTCACTTCTTTAAAACCATAAGTTTTTACAAACAGTAGCTACGCCTAGCTGACAAATTGTCCCTTATTGAACCTTGAAATCTTCAAGGTTTGCATTTAAGCATTTAAATTGGGGAATCTAAAATTTTAAATTTAAAAGCAGAGCCGGATGTTGACCTGAACAGTCAAAGTATTTTTGGTTGAATCGAGTTCAAATGAGTCTGGCCGTCATTTAAGTGGTTGAGCCTGTATGACGTAATAATTATGTAATATATAATTTAATATATATAAATTAGAAATAATCATCTATATTTTTAAAAATAACTAGTCTAGCAAATTTTATTTTACAAGACAGTTTCTCAAAATTACAAAATAGTCCCTAAAATTACAAGATAGACTCTTCAATAAATATAAAAAATTATAAAATTGCCCTCAATTTTTTTTTTTTTTCCAAATAATGTCAAAGGGGCGAGTCAATCAGTTCACCTGGTTAGCACTTTGTACTGTTTTTTTCCGCTTTTGAACGCTTTGTAGAAAATTCAAAGTCAAGCGATCGAACTTTGAATCGATTTGTTGTGCTTGCTGAATAGCGTTGGCGGTCCGGTCCAAATCGCTTTTTAAAATATAGCTCTAACGTGGATTTCAAATCAATTTAATATTCATCTAGGGGTGAATATATATTTTTCCATATGAAATAATGAAAGAAGTTTCATATACGAGTATAAATCTCCAATCATAAACTTTAAACAAATAAATAAATAGAATATAACTAATTATAACTTTAAAGTTTGCATAGCTCAAGAGCCTCATGACTTTTGGCACCTGAAAATCAGATCTATTGCGGGTTATGATCTCAATTTTCTTTCAAGCTACAGTTTAGATTTAATATTTAATTAAAATGTGAAAATATTGCAAAAGTAAGGAAAAACGCATTCAAAATTATAATGATTGTGCAGAAATAAATTGATGTTGGCCACTTACATATCTGGTCGGATTTAATTATTACAACTCCATACAAATGAGACAAGTTAATAAATATAGTATCATCATTGATTTTGAAATTGAGACTGATTAGTCTTTTTTAATCTAGCTAGACTAGAAGAACTTCAATGTTCATATATCAAAGAATTCCATCTCATCTAAAAGTCTGAACTTGTAGTTGAAATCGAATTCTGAATCTGGGCGAGCCTAAACTCTGATACCATAAAAAAATTTCATCTCATCTAAAAGTCCGAATTTTAGAGAAATGCGAAATTAATTCTTTTATTTAATTTCTCTCAACATATACATAAGAGCAATATATATTTTAAATTATTACTGGAGTCATCTTATGTTTCATTTCATTCTGTGAGATGTGAAATTGTATAGTGACATATTGATCAATATTAGGGGTCCACACGTGGATTGGTTTGAAAGATTAATTTGCAACATATATATATATATATATATTTTTCTTCTTTGAAACATTGCAAGGTATATGTTAAATCAACGAATCACTCTTATTTTTTTAAAATCAAAATAATACTAAAACTTTAAAAATTACGAGGAGAAGAGTTATCGAGAAGGTCATTCATAATAGTCAGAGAGTTGACCTAGTAACGAGACTTGGAAAAACCCAAACAACCTAGCAAAATGATGAATTGTTCTACCATAAACCAGATATATGCTAGGAACATGAATTATTTGACTCATTTCACTCATTTCCAACACATTATTCTAAACTATTGAACTTGACCCCTATTATACCCTGGGTAGGGTCAAATGCCATGAATTAAAGACAAGGTTCATAACATGAACTAGGTCTATACAAGTTTTTATCCAAAATGATTAGTTAAATTATTGACAATTCTATCAATAAGATGAATCTCATAATCATTATGTCGTTTTAATATAATTTTACATATTATTGTAGACAAAAAATACTTGGTGTTTTTTATCATCTCCTTTTTAACACTTACTATCTTTGATTCTCTCTTTCTTTTGCATGCTGTAAAAATACTATCGTTTCACAAGAAATTATTAAAATGAATTAAAGTGGCAAATTAATAAGAATAGTACAAGGGTATAGAATTTTGACAGTCGAGTCCATGACCTCATGACATAAATAGTGGTGCTCTATACACTTAAACTTACTACTTCAGGTTAGTTTGATAAACTTATAATTAAATTACTTTCAATTTGAACTAAGGTTGTCTTTTTAGATTTTACTTACCGTCCCATAATAATTTGCACATTTTTTTATTAAACGTTCCAAAATAACTTGCACATTTCAAAAGTAAAAAAATTCTCCATAAACTACATCCTCACAATAGTAATAATTTCACACAAAATATCATTATTTTTGGGTCCACATGTACATACGATACAACCCATTTATCTACTTTATACATAAAAAATTATAAAATTATTCTTCAAAACTCTACTTATTATTTCATTTTCTTATTTTGTGTGTCGGGTTGTGCAAGTTAACATGAGACAAATTGAGTATTGCTGATCATGAGGAATTATAATAAGAGATTAAGTAATTTTAAACATAATTTTGATTATGAAAATAAATACTCCAAGTTTTGTATTACAGTTGTCATGTATTACACGATATGAAACACCAAAATAACATAGAAATTATTTCCAAAATTTAACTAGTTGTGATAGAAAATAAAATCTGATCACAATTGAAGTTTATTATTATTATTAAATTTTTTTTGACGGGAAGTTTATTCCTTTTTAATCACTTTTAAGGTGGAATGGAGTTTGGATGATACAGGTCGGTGGAGATTGTACGGCCTAGATTGAAGTTTATTCCTTTTTAATCACTTTTAAAATTTGTTAATGAGATGAGTTTCTATATATGATCTAGTACGACCAAGAAAAAGAAATATATAAGGGATCTTCTACCGTCGGAATGACTTTGCACTTCCTAACGTCAGAAAATACTTTGATTATCATTGGATCGTTGATCCAATGTATAATTTTAATTTTAAATGATGCACTTTGCACTAGTGCGATTGCGATGTGCAAACTCAATCGCACTGCATTGCCCTATTAATAAATTAAATTAATATTTATAAAATGATAAAATTATCCTGGACCCAGACTCTGACCGGATCCGGACCCATCCGGCACAGATTCGGACCCGAACCGGACCCAACCATGACCCAGACCCAAACCCAGACTCGGATAAGATTCGGACCGCGCCGGACCTGGGCCCGAACTCGACCCTGACCCAAACTCAGATCCGGACCCAAAATCAGACCCAGACCCGGACCCAGACCCAGACTCGACCGGACCCAACCTGACCAAGGACCCAAACTGGACCCGAACCCAGACCCAAATCTGACTCTGACCTCGAATCCGGACCGTACCGAACCCGGGCCCAGACCCAGACCTAGACCTAGACCCAGATCCAAACCCAGACCGGACCTGGATCCGCATCGGACCCGCACCCATACACGACCTGGACCCAAACCCTTACTCGGACCCGGATCCGACCCGAACACAGACCCAATCCGACCCGACCCGACCCGGGTTGTGGAGGGTTGTATTTTTTTTATTAATAAAATATTATAAAGATATTTCAGTAATTTTATTATTTTTATTAAAAAAATTAATTATTTAGTCTTATGGCGAAACAGTATCGCCCATGACGAAGGTAAATGATATGACAACCTTTTATTGGACGTCTAACGTCAGGAAGGACAAATAATTCTGACCGTAGAAAAGCCCTTCTTTTAATTAGGAGTGAAATCTTTTACAGTTGTGGTATAAATGGATCATTCCAGTCAAACATCCCTGAATAATTCTAAAGAGTAAAAACCTAGAGCCGATCTTTCATTTTGGAAATGCAATTGTACCCCTTTTGTACTATAGTGGATTCGCTTGATTGGGGAGCTTGACTGACTGCTTCTCGTTCCACGATAAAGACGATTCAACTATCAATCAATCCGGATGATATAATATGTTTCATTTTCAGTGTTTCACTCCATGTTTCATATTATGAATGTATGACACGTGAAAAATAAAAAAAATTATCCGATGGACCATCATAATCCTGGGGTTCATGAGTTAAAGATCCAGGAAATGGAATAGATTTGAAACATGAAAAAAATAAGGTTTTATATGCACAAAATGCACCGTGCAACTTAAGCGTATTTCTGAATCATGCAATTTATTGCACTGAAACATGCAATTTCTTTACATTGAAAAGATGCAAGTGCATAGGAGACCTACCCCAGGTAAAATGACACAGAGAAGAACTGCTATAAATGAGTCTTTTAAGCTATATTAAAGTTTAGTTGGCTTTTAGGGTGCCACTAGTACACAATCATTCTTAACGAATTGGATCAATAAATGTGATGAGTAAATGCAATTGTTATGGATACGTGCCAACTGGAATTGAAATCAGTTACTATACCATCCTAGTCATCAACTAATCCTAACATATTCGAGTACATCAAAGTGATACCTTTGGGCGTTACAAGTAATACCTTTGCGGGTAACAACTAATACTGGACATCGTGCTTACTTGGAGTGGGATGAATTGAGCGGCAATATGGAGTATAAATAGCGGGATACTTCATGGGAAATGTAGAGAGACAATAAGCGAGTTAGTTATTCAGTTTTACACATTGATTGAGAGAGTTTAGAGCGTTCAATTCACCTGATTAGGGTTCATACCTGTTTTTGGGCGAATTCTGAATTTCAGAGAGGAGAGTGCTTGTAATCTTGTAATTCCAATCATCATAGTGAGCGTTGTGTAATGATTCCCCGTGGACATAGATCGTTTGATCGAACCACGTAATCCGTTGTCTAATTTCAATTTCGTTCTTCGTCGTTTCATTCTTGTTTGAGTGCTTGTGCAGGTGTTGCGAACGGTTTCAAGTTTTTTTCAATCATGAAAGCTTGATTTCTTAACAAGTGGCGCCGTCTGTGGGATGAGATCGAAAGAAGTTATGGCGTCGTTCAAATTGGACGTGGAGAAGTTCAACGAGAATACCGATTTTACGCTATGGAGAATCAAGATGAAAGCGCTGCTAATTCATCATGGGTTGGGTGATGCGTTGGTGCCATTAGATGCATTTTCTGATGCGGATAAGGTCAAGAAAACAAAGCAACTCGAGAAGGCACATAACACTATTATCTTGTGTCTATGAGATAAAGTTCTCAGGGAAGTAGCAAGGGAGAAGAGTGCGGCTGATGTGTGGGCAAAACTTGATAGCTTGTATTTGACCAAATCTGTCTAAAACCGATTGTTCATGAAACAAAAACTTATGTCATATAAGATGACATAAGAGAAATCTCTGGGGGAGCAGCTTGATGAATTCAATCAAGCCATTGATGATCTTGAAAATCTAGATGTAAGGCTTGAGGATGAAGATAAGACTTTAATGTTGTTGAACACACTTCCAAAGTCTTTGGAAAATTTCAAAGACACACTACTCTTTGGGAGACAAACATCCATGACCTTTGAGCAGATACAAACTTCTCTCAAGACCAAGAGTTTGAACAGTTCTCTTGGAGAAAAGAAGACTCAAAGCCAGGGAGAAGGGCTAAATGTGAAGTTCAAGGCTGGAAACAAGAAGCCTCATAACAAAAATAAGGGAGGCAAGCAGAATCAAGATGAAAAGCAATCTGGTGATACTGCAGAAAAGAGAAAGTGTTTCAAGTGTCACAAAGTTGGACACCTGAAGAAGAATTGCCCAGAGAAGGGAAAGAAACCACAAGAAGCATCTCAAGCTGAGGCTGATGTGGCTGAAAGTGGGTATGAGAGTGCAGAGGCCCTTGCTTTAACCAATGACAGATTAAAATCAAGAATGGGTACTGGATTCAGGGTGCTCTTTCCACATGTTCCCTGTGGAGAGCTGGTTTCTTGATCTAAAGAAAACTAATGGAGGTATGGTACTTCTTGGGAATGATGTAAGCTGTCAAGTTAGAGGGGAGGGCTCTGTGAAGGTTCAAATGTTTGATGGGAAACACAAAATCCTATCAAACATAAGATTTGTTCCAGACCTTAAGAGAAATCTAATATCTCTTGGATCATTAAATGCCTTAGGTTATGAATTTAAGACTGGGAAGGGTCAAATTCTGGTAACTAAGGGAGATATGACAGTTATAAAAGGTGAAAAGGTCAATGGTCTGTACATCATGATTGGAAATACCATAGTAGGGTCTGCTGAGTCTGCTATGAGTGAAGCTGACACAATCTCTTGGCATAAGAGACTAGGCCATATTGGAGAGAAGGGGCTGAAAGTTCTATCAGAGAAAGGAGTCTTCTCTGGGAAAAGGGTGACTAAGCTAGAATTATGTGAACAATATGTCTTAGGAAAATCAAGAAAGCATGCCTTTCCAAAGGGAACTCACTGCACTAAAGAGGCTCTTGATTATGTTCACTCTGATATTTGGGGACCTGCTAGAGTGGAAACTCATGGTGGAGGGAGATATTTCATGACTATCATAGATGATCACACTAGGAAAGTGTGGGTGTGCATTCTGAAACAGAAATCAGAAGCATTTGCCAAGTTCAAAGAATGACTATCTGGACAGGAGAACAAGAAGAAAAAGAAGCTTAAGCGTCTCAGAACAGATAATGGGTTAGAGTATCTATCTGAGGAATTTAAAAAATTCTGCAGGGAGAGAGGCATTACAAGGCACAAGACTGTTCCAGCCAACCCACAACAAAATGGATTGGCTGAAAGGATGAATAGGACTATCCTAGAAAGGGTGAGATGCATGCTTTCAGATGCTAAACTAAATAAATCCTTTTGGGTGAAGCTGTGAGTACAACCTGTTACTTGATAAACAAATCACCATCTACTGCCATAGATCTGAAGACACCAGATGAACTATGGTATGGAAAGCTATTAGACTACAATAGGCTTAAGGTTTTTGGGTGCACTGCTTATGCTCACATAAGACAAGACAAGTTGGATCCCAGGGCCATAAAGTGCATTTTTATTGGATATCCAGAGGGTGTGAAAGGGTACAAATTGTGGTGTATAGAGTCTGGAAAGTACAAGTGTATAGTGAGTAGAGATGTGACATTCAATGAACAAGAAATGGGCTATCAGTACAAGGGAAAATCAACAAAATCTGAATGGGAAGATTTCAAGTGATAATGTTCAAGTTCTTGTTGGGGTTATACTGAAAAGTATGTTTTTACTTTGTATAACCAAACTTAATTTCTTATTTATTTTATTGAAATAAATTATTTATCACATGCTGCATTAAATATGAATGAATGTTATATATATTTACTGCATACCCGTTCGATAAAGTCAGTACGTGTTACGTTGTAGTTAATTTGGTGATATCAGATCACAGAAGATCAAATTAACAGTTCCTCGTGACTAAGTACAATTTCACAACCCAGATGGAAATGAACAACCCATCATGAAAGGTTGAAGTGTAAGGCTCGGATTGACTTGTCTTGACCAAGGGATTACACTAGTGCATTATGATGCGCTGAAAAGGACCTACAGGAGGATAAATTCTTCGGTACTGAATATACAAGAATTAGACCTCAGTGGTTCGTTACTTCTTAATCTTCGTTCCTTAAATAGGATCGTGTGAAATTAATAACTATTGCTTTGAATTATGATGGGAAGAAAATCAATGTGATTCGATACCTTGTATCTTGGGCAATATTATTAATTACATGATGATTGCTAAGATTTAATATGGAGAATCGTGTGCAAGTACGGCTTGCATGATTTGTCCCCTTGGTGGGCTCATAATCTTTATCATACCAAATCTTGCAATTGGAAATTTATTTCCGGTATGGATAATAATGTTGAGCTGTCTTTACTCCAAGGACAAAGATGTTAATTAATATAAAGTCTGTTCAGTGGCTTAATTAATTAATGGACTAAGATAATCTTAAACGCGGAAAATAATAATCGGGAGCCATATTATTGTGAAGTCGTAATGTGGGTTAAGATGGATAGTTCAATATTAATTTTATAGTGGAGTAAATTAATATTAATGGGCTTGAATAATATGATGGTCCCGGTGGAAAACCCATTTTGTGCGTGCGGAACCAAAACATGAATCGTGAGTTCCCCCTCAACTTGTTATCTGTAGATTAGCTTCAAAAACACAAGTTGATAATGTTTTGGCACAATTCATCAAAACTAAAATATCCCAACAATTTCCCCCTTTTTGATAATGACGCCAAAACATTAGAATATATGCATTTTTGAAGCTAATCTACAGATAACAAGTTGAGGGGGAACTCACGAAATCAGATGTAGATGATCGAGATCAGATGAGGCTGCAGACGAGACTAATCGAGATTAGATGAGTAAGATGAGTTCCGGAGTTAACTGATGAGCTGAGCAAAATCAGAAGAAAAGATAAGCTAAGCCAGCTGATCAGAAGAATAGAAGGTCAAAAGATCAGATGACCAGAACAGACCTGATCAGAAGACCAGATCAGATGACCAGATCAGATGACCAGATGACCTGAAGATCAGAAGAAAAGGTTGCAGATCAGAAGAGGAGCAGATGAGACTGATCGAGATCAGACGTGATCGAGATCAGATATGAAGATGTGCAGATGATCAAGATCAGACGTGATTTAGATCAGATGTGCTAAACTGATATGCTAACCTAATATGCTAACCTGATGTACTAATCTGATGCAGATAAACTGATATGCTGACCTGATGCTATACTGATCTGATCATGTGAGCTGATCAGATCAGGCGAGAAGAAATCAGATATCAGAAAACCAGAAATCTGCATACCAGATCAGGCGAGAAGTCATCAGAAGAGAAGTCATATTCACTGAGAATCAGAACGCTGCTGATGATCAGTTAGCCTGAGTGTTAGTGACCGCACAAAATGGGTTTTCCACCGGGACCATCAATTGATAATCCTCCCACCGGATTACGTTCGTGGACGTGGGACATATTTGAGAAGGTACTTTGGGTTGATCCATCATCTCAGCGGTTGTCTCTACGAGAGGTTAGTATTTACGTAATTCCTAGATTCCACATGCTTAGGTTTTACGTGAAATACGTGTACGCATGATGTTTATTTGCTTATTAATTATTATGTTGAATTGAATTAGGATTAATTCATGTTAGTAATTAATTGATTAATTTAAATATGTATTTAAATTCACCTCGAATAGATCCGGGCACCCCTAATTTCCCTTCAACTGGTATCAGAGCCTTGATTTCGAGCTCTGTATTTAAATTGTTATTTAAATTATGTTGACCATTAAATTTTATAAAAAATTGGATAGTAGAATTGTTAGATCTGTTTTGCAGGTATCCAATTGTCATGGTATTTAATGTGTTTATTTATTTCATGCGTATGAATGGTTTTAATTCGACTCGTTCGAATTTGTTTTTCTCGTGAGAAAATCCACGAGTAGATTAGGCTATTTGATTTGTTCAATGTAATAGACTAGTCTAGATTTAGGTTTATTTATTTTTGTAAAAATAAATTATAATCTGATCGAAGACGAAGACGGAGATGAGAAATTAAAACGGATCCTAAATCAGATGCGTGGGCGACGTCCGTCGCGAAATGTGCCAAGCGGCACGCCGCGACGCGACGCCGCTAGTTGAAAGGGGCGTAAGCGATGGCGCCAAAGGGATCGGGCGCACGGGAGCAAATGGCATCCGGGCAGAGCGTGGGCGCTTAGGGCACGCGGCACGCGACGAGACGGGCGACGCGCGTGCATGGGCGCGACCGACTGCCCACCGCCTACCAAAGCTGCCGAGGCTGTCGAGAGTCGTCTTGGGGGGTGATGTGCGGTTTTTGTTTAGGCGACGAAACCCGGTCCGCCGGGCTAAAGGGGGCCACGGATCTGGGCGTTGCATTCCGGCTGCGAGCTACTTGGCGTGGCGTTTCGAGACGGAGTTCTTTTCGAGACGATCGAGTGGGAGAAATTAAAGACGTCGTTTCTTCAAAATCAAGACAAGAAAAATCAAACCATGACAATTGGATAATTTGTGCCCAATATGTTTATTTTTCTGCTTTGCTGGATTTATTGTTGTATTTTCTTATGCTTTATTTAATTTGTTTAAATGTGTTTGCATGAGAATTGCCCAACGAAAAATCTCAAATTCAAAAATTACTAAGTATGTTTTAAATAATTAATTCGGTTTTGAATCGAATTAATTTTGACCTCCATGATTTATTTATTTGTGAAATCTTTTGGAGAAATTCCCCTAAGGGACGGCCAAAAGATAGCTTTCACATGAATAAATTCTCAAAATGATGATTGTGAATTATTATTAGTGGCAACGATGACCCTCCCAAGAGGCACGATTAAAACGAAGTAGTAATTCTGTATTTAATCATGGTTATTACTTAGGTATAAAATTGATATGCATATACTTCACCGAAGTCCCTGTCAATTTTATATTGGTCAAGTGGGAGCCAACTATTAATTTTTAAAAAATTAAAGGTTTGTAACTGTTCTTATTTGTAACATGCTTGAATGTGATTTAAATGATGACCCTCCCAAGTGGCTCATTTAAAACTGTTTTGAGATGTTGGCTGATGCATGTTCATATTTTTTTTTGAGATTTCAATATGAATCATGTGATCTAATTATGTGATTTTCTTTGTGTTGATCCGGATATTGACACAAAGATGTGTGTTTATTTCAGTTCAGTATGTCGCAACTTTTTAATCCACTGTTAATATACTTAAAATCAATAGAATAATATGGAAACTATGTTGATTGGAAACAAAAAAAAAATATGATTGTCCTAACTGCACAAAAGCACAAGTGGATTATTGACACACCAAAATTCAGATGAGCCAACTGACGAGCCAAAAGTTCGGGCCTCGTCAGATCACCTTGCGAGAGATGTCGCTGAAAATGGTGGAGGACAAACCCGTAAGGGATTACGCCCTCAAAATTGATGGCCCATCTGAACAAACTTGAGGTTCTGGGTACAGATTATGATCTGGAAACCTAGATTGATTTGGTACTCCACTCTTTGTCCAAAAGTTTTTGAGCACTTTGGCCTCGCTAGCTGATTTGTTGCAAGCTTTAGTCTCGGACATTGATGGAGCACAAAACTCAAGCTTTGACGGCAAGTGATCCGTCTTCATCTTCTAGGCCAAGGGAAGGCAAGAAGAAGAAGAGGACCAAAAGCCATAAGCAATCAAACTCAACTGTTGCCAAGGGCAATGGTAAGATTGTTGGGATATAACCCCAACAAAGATGAGGAATGCTGGTGGTGTCAAGAAAAATCCAAAGAGGAAGTGCTCTAACTGCAAAAAGGACATTGGAGGTCAGCCTGTTCCAACCCCAAAAGGGCCGGAAAGAAAGGTAATTCTCAGCACTAGTTGTTGAAAATTGTTTAGCGGCGTATGTTACCCATTCGTTGGTAATGGATATGGGGTCCACTAATTATGTTTACTTCACGGGTTCAAGCGGACCCGACAACTTAGTGGAAGTGAGATCCTCATCACGCTAGGCGATGCTACGAGAGTGGGAGCTGAAGCAGTGGGAGACGTGCAATTGTATTTTGAAGACAAGAGTTTAATTTTAAGAGATGTTCTTTATGTTCATGTTTTCGTAAAAACCTAATTTCTGTTTCAAAACTATTTACTGATGGATATTCTGTTCGTTTTAAACATGTTACTGTTATGCTTAACGATGTGGTTATCTGTCATGGAACTTTACGGAACAATCTCTATATTATTAATGGTGCACATCACTCACACAATGCTGTTGGAGTTATACTGAAAAGTATGCTTTTACTTTGTATAACCAAACTAAATTTCTTATTTATTTTACTGAAATAAATTATTTATCACATGTTGCATTAAACATGAATGAATGTTGTATATATTTATTGCATACCCGTTCGATAAAGTCAGTATGTGTTACGTTGTAGTTAATTTGGTAATACCAGATCACAGAAGATCAAATTAACAGTTCCTCGTGACTAAGTACAAATTCACAACCCAGATGGAAATGAACAACCCATCGTGAAAGGTTGAAGTGTAAGACTCGGATTGACTTGTCTTGACCAAGGGATTACACTAGTGCATCCAAATGCGCTGAAAAGGACCTACAAGAGGATAAATTCTTCGGTACTAAATATACAAGAATTAGACCTCAGTGGTGCGTTATTTCTTAATCTCCGTTCCTTAAATAGGATCGTGTGAAATTAATAACTATTGCTTTGACTTATGATGGGAAGAGAATCAATGTGATTCGATACCTTGTATCTTGGGCAATATTATTAATCACATGACGATTGCTAAGATTTACTGAGAATCGCATGCAAGTACGGCTTGCTTGGTTTGTCCCCTTGGTGGGCTCAGAATCTTTATCATACCAAATCTTGCAAGTGGAAATTTATTTCCGGTATGGATAATAATGTTGAGCTGTCTTTACTCTAAGGACAAAGATATTAATTAATATAAAGTCTGTTCAGTGACTTAATTAATTAATGGACTAAGATAATCTTAAACGCTGGAAATAATGACCGGGAGCCATATTATTGTGAAGTCGTAATGTGGGTTAAGATGGATAGTTCAATATTAATTTTATAGTGGAGTAAATTAATATTAATGGGCTTGAATAATATTTTGGCTAAATATTAGAGCTTCATAACCCATTGGAGGTCCAATCTTAATTCTCCTAAAGGCCTCTCAAATAGCCCAAACTAAAGTCCAATTAATGAAAATGAGAAGAAAATATTTTGGCCCATTTTTCCAATTATTTTCGAAAATAATAAGATGGGAGAGAGAAAAGTTTTTTTTTTCTTGGAAAGATCTTGTGGAATAAGTATTCTTGAGATACAAGTTTATCCCATAAGTTCAAGAAAGGAAAAAGATCTTATTTCCTCCCCACTTATGTAAGTTTTTCAAAAATATCATGTATATAAGGAGGTGGGATATTTTGTGGAATATTTTAATTATGGAGAAAAGAATATATTGGATATATTCAAGATTTCTTGGAGATCAAGAAAAAGATTTTCCCATCTTATTCCTAGGGCTAAATTTTCGACCACCTTGTGTATTATAAATAGGGGATGAATTTTTCATCCCCAAGTACAATTCCATATGTTGGAAAAATTAGAAATCCACAAAGGTGGTAGCCAAATTTTTTATTTTTCTCCTTTAAAGATTAAAATCGTTCGTTGATAATCCTCCCACCGGATTACGTTCGTGGACGTGGGACATACTTGAGAAGGCACTTTGGGTAGATCCATCGTCTCAACGGTTGTCTCTACAAAAGGTTAGTATTTACGTAATTCCTAGATTCCGCATGCTTAGGTTTTACGTGAAATACGTGCTCGCATGATATAACTTGCTTATTAATTATTATGTTGAATTGAATTAGGATTAATTCATGTTAGTAATTAATTGATTAATTTAAATATGTATTTAAATTCAACTTGAATAGATCCGGGTACCCCTAATTTCCCAACAAATGCATCCTATAACATATGTACTATTTCAAGTAAAAGGAAACGTTCGACCAACATGAACGAGACACTTCTTTGGCACCTAAGATTAGGTCATATTAATCCAAAAAAGGATCCAAAGGTTGGTGCAAGATGGTTCATTGGAGTCCCTCCTGATTGAACCATTTCCAACTTGCGAATCATGTTTGGAGGGTAAGATGACCAAAATGGCATTTGGAGCCAAGGGGCTTAGAGCTAAAGAAGTGTTGGAGATCGTTCACACCGATGTATGTGGTCCAATGCAAATCAAAGCAAGAGGTGGCTACGAGTATTTCGTTACGTTTATCGATGATTACTCGCGCTATGGGTACATTTTCCTAATGAAGCATAAATCTGAGACCTTTGATAAATTCAAAGAATTTAAGGCTCAAGCAGAGAATCATAAGAAAAAGAGTATCAAGTTTCTACGATCTGATCGTGGGGGCGAATACCTCAGTGATGAATTCTTGAACTACCTGTCGAATGAAGGGATTGCATCCCAGTTGACTGCACCCGGTACCCCTCAACAAAACGGGGTTGCAGAACGAAGAAACATAACGCTTCTAGAAATGGTAAGATCAATGATGAGTTATGCGGATTTACCAAAATCGTTTTGGGGTTACACCTTGCAAACAACGGCTTATATTATGAACTTAGTGCCATCCAAATCGGTTCCAAAAACCCCTAGGGAGTTGTGGACAGGGCGCAAGCCCAGCTTAGGACACATGAGGATCTGTGGGTGTCCGACATACATGTTGGATAGGGAAGCAGGGAAATTGGATGCACGTTCTGAATTAAGGTTGTTTATAGGATACCCCGAAGGAACGAAGGGATGCATGTTCTATGGTCCCGAAGATCAAAAGGTCGTAATAGGTACACACTTTAGATTTTTGGAAGAAGACTATATGAACGATAAAAAGCCTAGAAGCAAGATTACCTTGGAAGAACTTAAGGGGCCAACTCCGTTGCCAACTGTATAAGAAGACATACCACGCGTCACACCTACACAACCGAAACCTCATCGTAGTGGGAGGGTTGTCAGACAACCCGAGCGATTCTTAGGGATCGGAGAGTCCTCAGACTTGATCTCGGGAGAACAGATCCATGGTCCTACAACGAGGCGATCCAGGACAAGGATGTGACATCTTGGCAAACAACAATGGAAGCTGAGATGGGTTCAATGGATCACAATAAAGTATGGGATCTAGTCGAACCACTTAATGGGATAAAACC